>JARHVA010000629.1:1697500-2242500 GCA_037957365.1 Torreya grandis
TTTAACATATACTTTAAATCTTTGTACTAACTTCTTGTAGTGAGTTTCATAATCACCAAATTGTTCCTTAAGCAAATTTAGGAGGTCATCAGTTTCTATAGGTGTGGTAGTTGAAAGATCCACATCAATAACATCTATTGTAGATGTTTTTGTAGGGGAAATGGAAGAGGAAATATATTACAGAAGGGTACCAAAGCTAGAGCATAATCTATTATATGTGCTTCTATAGATAAGGTAGATGATGTTGCTGTAGGTTCTTCCAAGGAAGCTGTTTTAGGTTACTCCAATAACCTTTCTTTGTCTATAGAAGGTTCTACAAATTATACTACCCCTAGATGTGGTTTAATGCCTCTCTTACCTTTCAATTTTGTTATCTCACTCCTTATCCTATATATTTCTTTCATATCTTGTTACAATGTTTGAAACTCTTGGACATGAGGAAATATCCCTTGTTCTATTTATTTTTCCACAATATCTTCTTCAATCAATTCCTCTTCTATTGTATGTTGATATGTCATTGTTAATTCTTCTCCTATATACCCAATGTGTCTAAGGAGATCAATGTCTTTCTCAGTGAATTTGGATGGTTGGGGTGATTGTTTTTTTAATTCCTTGGTAGATTCCTCATCAGTAAACCATTCTTAAATTTCAAACCCATCAAGGGTCTTCCAAAACTTGGGTTATTTCTTTGGCTTTTCATCCTTACTAATGTATATGGGTAAGGAGGTTGTAGTTGTCTTTTATTTCTTAATTATTTGAGATCTCCTAGGAGGAGGTCTCCTTATTGATATAATGAGTTTATTTTCTTCAATTTTCATCTTCCTTTTTGGAGGGGTGGTTGATGGAACTTATTCTTCTTGTGCAATAGTTGATGGAATAACTTTCTCTTATCCTAAAGGAGCCATGGTGGAAGAATCAATATATGCTGAGGAAATCATGAGAGAAGAAATATTCTACTATGGACTTCCTTCCTCTATGTCAGAATAAGGTAGGAATAGTTTTCTTCTCTTTCTTTTGCTCATAGTAGTTTCAGATGGACCCTCATTAATTAAAAGATAACTAATAACACTAATACCCATAACATATTCTTGTACAATCTATTGGGCCTTCTCCTCAGGGGATTCCTTCTCATTATTACCCTCTTCTTATTGAGGTTCATTATTCCCTAGGGCTAAAAACTATTTCCAACTTAGATCAGATCTAACAAAGTTTATTCCATCTTGGGTTATCAACCATATTAGGTAATGATGAGATAGGGATTTTTTAATACCCTTATGGTACTCTTTAGACATCCTTTTTAGAATGTTCCATAGGTGATTTGGAACATTAATGGTTCTATCATGCCTTAAATGATTCAAAAATTTAAACTAAAGAGTATAAATTAGGGAATACCTTGCTTTATAGGTCCTATATATGATGATGTATGAGGCTATCTCCCTCTAGGATATAGGTAAGTTGAGTCTCTCCACATCACCTTTCTTCAGTACTAGTCTTTCATCCCCCTAATAAAAGTATTATTTGACTTCTTGACCATTGGATTTGTCTTTCCAGTTCACTACTATACTTGGCTGCCTAGTTACTTGGCTCACCATTTCTTTAGTGATTGGGAATGTGATGTGATGTATAGTAGCTTGGTATCCAACAAAGGATCCTAAAAATTCCCTAGCAAGGGGTATTAAGAAATGCTATAGATTCTCAAAATAAGTTGTCCAACCAGCTCTATTGAAAATAACCCAAATGCCTTGGTCTCCTTGAAGTTTCCTATGATATTTGGGTTCTCTCCTCACAACTGACCCTCATATTTTGATAAGTTTATCTTTTTTGTCAATCCTTTCAACTGGTAATTGACAACACACTCTATTATGCTTATAAAAATCTAACTATAGTAAAGCAAGGTTTGTTCAACAATAGTAGTTTGTGGTTGTAGGTTGTAGGGTTGTAGGTTATGGTGTGCTTCAAATTTTCATGAATTGTTGTACTTGTAAGGGAAAGAAATTAAATTGATTATTTTCCCTATAGGGTATCATGACTTCATTATGGTGTCTAATCCCACACGTATGGATCCCTTAGTGCATGGTATTCCTACCTACAAAATCCTTCCCCCTGCATGAATTGTCACATGTCCTCAAGTGATGTGGACTGAATAATATAGAAAGGATAAAACAGGGTCATAACTAGGGGTATAAGTGTGGGTCGGGACATCATCATGTGGGTTTAAGTGTGATTTGATGGGTATTAATGAATGACATGTTTCATTATTTAATATGCTTTTCAATATCATACATGATATATTAAAATAATGAATACTTTTAAATGATCAAAATATACATCATACCTTTTTAATGATCTACCTAGGGTTATTTCAAGGATTTACATGTGAGTGTGTGCATGTGAGTTATTGATGAAATGAAATGAGTGTGCTTGTAATTTTAACTAGACTAAAGTGGGCCCCTTTGGAGTAATTATGAGATCATAGGATGTTAGGCTTCTATGGTGCCCTTAGCTCACCTATTTGTGATTCATGATTACCTGCATGGAACTCAAACAAGGGTCTTAGACTTGGATGAGAGATTATTATTTTCCTACCACAAGGTGGTTATTATAGAGATAGGTGATCCAAGTCAAGTTCTACATGAACATGGAAGAGGGTAGCTCAAGGCATTATTGCTTTGTGATCTTCCTTTGCATGAGCCTATATGGTTTACCTCTATACTATCTTACTACCTACAGATTCTACCTAGTAACTTTGCCTTATTATTCAAGGGTAGGCCTAAGTAAGGTTTTGAATTGTTCCTCTGATCATCCTTTATTCCTCTTATGGCTAGTTTGTTGTCTTTCTTATATGATTAAAATATCATATCCAAGGCCATAGCTTATAGTTTTGGAAGAACTATCTTGCATGTGCTTAGAGAGATGTTAGGGTATGCTTGTAATAACTAGAGATGGTGCCCGTATCAATTATAAGGTTTTGCCCAACTATGGGAAAAGTGCCTATAATAGCTATAGAAGAGTTCATAAAAACTAAAGGAGGTACTTATATTAGCTACAAAAGAGCCCATAGTAACTAAAGGAGGTGCCTATAGTAGCTACAAAATAACCCTTGGCAACTAGAGGAAGATGAACAGTTTACTCAGAATGATTATTTATTTTCATTTTTGTTTTTACCCTTAAATAACTAGCAAGTTGGTTTTCTATTTAGGCCCATTTGACAGTTCTAGGTAGCCAATAGGCTGGGATTTTACCCAAAAACTACCAATAATGCCCAAATAAAAAATTCATTATTGGGTTTTTTTTACTCTAACTATTGTCTGTAGTATAATATTTACTCTAGGTCCTTTCCAAGTTAGAAGTGAGGGTGATTGATCAAGGACTAAGTGAAGGTCTCAATCTTCATGTCATAGGAGAGCTAGGATGTCCTCCTCTCCTTCTTCATATGTGTGTTGGCTAGTTTTCCCTTTGTCTAGTGAGACATGATGTTGATCCATCACATCATTATATCCAATTTATAATTATGTGTGTATGTTCTTGGAAAAATCCTCCTGGGTGAGTGGCTTTTTGTACAAATTTAATCTATGGCCATTGATCAATAGATAGAATCTTATCAAATCAATGGTTTGAATTTACATCGCTCTATTTTCATAAACATGCTCAATCTCAAATAAACCAAGCCATCTAGTCTAGAGTTTGCCCTTGTGATCCTTGTATTTTGAATCAAAAAGAAGGGCCTAATATCCTACATTGAATTGTCTAGTCTTAATATACCTATCATGTCAACTAATCTATTAGTGTTGTATAATTTCTATGGTCTAAAATGCTTGTTGTTTATATTCATCTAAGGCATTTAGTTTCATAATCCTTTATTTATATTCTTTAGATATATCCATCCCAAGTGCTAGTGTTGTCCATAAGGTCTTATGCTCAAATTCTATTGGCAATACAAGTTTCTTCCCATAGACCAACTCATAAAGGGTGAATCCTATAGTAGAACTTCCACATGATTTTTTAAGCCCAAAAATCTTCAAGAAGTCTAGCCTCCCAATCCTTATAGGACATACTAACAGTCTTGCTCAAAATATTATATAACTCTTTGTTAGTGAATACCACCTATCCATTGGACTATAGATGATATGGAGCTGATTTATTATGCATAATCTCATATTGTTTGACCAAAGTAGTAATTAAAATAGTAGTGAATTGGGGTCCTCGATCGATGACTATTTCTCATGACACACCATATCTTGTGAATATTTATTCATAGAAGAAAGTTACCACCTTCTCATCTTTAGCATGTGTAAGAGATTTGACTTCCACCCATTTAGTGACATAGTCAGTATATATAAGGATGTAATCTTTATTGTCAGATTTTGGATCAAAAGGTCCTACAAAGTCTAGGCCCCATTTTTAAAATGGTTTAAGCACAATTTGAGGCTATAAAGGTATCTCATCTAAATGTGTAGGTCTCCCCATATGCTGACATCTATCATAATGAGCAGTATACCTTATTACATTTTTATGGAGTGAGAAATAATAATATCTTGTATTCAATATTTTTACTATTGTATGCTTGGTTTTAAAGTGCCCTCCATAGGGTTCATCATGGTAGTCATTGAGGATATTTGGAAATTCATATTCTCTAAGACATCTTTTGATGATAGAGTCAGGCCCAGTATAGAAAATAAATATAGACATCCATGAATACCTACCACTTTTTTGAATAAACTCTCATCTTTATTTAAGTAGGAAGTACTATGGGAGTAACCCTATGACAAGGTACTTAGTAATATCAGTGTACCAAGGTGTGGTAAGGATGAGGGAGAATAGGTGTTCATTTGGAAATGAGTCATACACTATGATATCTTATTCAAGGGATTATAGGCCTGATAAAAAATTAGTCATGACATTGTCCCTACCAGGCTTATCAACAATGGTGATATCAAATTTTTTTAATAAGAGTAGCCATCTTATCACTTTGGTTGGGACAATTGGCTTGTTTATAAGGTACTAAATGGATTCATGGTTTATATGAATAAATACTTGATACCGTATGATGTAGTGACAAAACTTCTTGATATCATAGACTAATGCCAAGAATTATTTCTCACTAATTATATAATTTAATTCTTCAACCTATACGTTCTTACTTACAAAATAGATATCATAATTGAGTGATCCCTATTTTTGGCCTAACATACCTCCTAGGGTAGTATCTAAAGAATCTATTTGAATATGGAAGGTAAGCTTCCAACCAAGACCATGTAGAATACGGGTGGTGATCAATAATTCCTTCAATTATTTGAAGGTTGTATCATAGATAGAAGTCTAGATGAATTCAACATTTTTATTTAAGAGAGTGAACAATAGTGTTGCTACTTTGCTGAAATTGTTGATAAATCTCTTGTAGTAACCATCATGTCCTAAAGAACTCCTCACATCTTTCTATTTTTGAGGAACAAGGAGATTTTTTATGATGCTAGTTTTTGTAGAGTCAACATTAATTCCTTCATTAGATAAATGGTGGCTTAAGACAATGCCTTCTATCATAATCATGTAGCATTTATTATGAATTAAATATAAATGGTTCTCCTAAAAATGTTGTAGCACTTTATCTAAGTTGTTCAGGCACTCATCAAATGTTTCTTCATAAACAATGAAGTCATCCTTATAAATTTCTTCACATTCATTTTCCATATCTATAAAGATACTCAAGACAACCCTTTGAAATATTACAAGAGAATTACACACCCCAAAAGGTAATATAACATAAGCATAAGTACCATAGAGACAGGTGAAGGTGGTCTTTTCCTAGTTCTCAGGAGCAATGCTAATCTAGTTGTAAGCACTAAAGCCATCTACAAAGGAAAAATATTTCTTTCCTGCTAGTGTGTCCAACACCTAATCAATGAAGGGTAGAGGAAAATGATCTTTAATGGTTGCTATATTAAGTTTCCTATAATATATGCATACATTTCATTATCCAATTTTTTTGATACAATTACTAAAGGTGAAACCTATTCACTATCTAAGATGGGGTATATAAATCTAGTAGTTAGTAGTTTCTGCAATTCTACTTTAACTATTTCTCTAAGAGCTAGATTCATCCTACATTGTGGATGTCTAATTGGTTGGCAATCTTATTTGATATAGATATGATGTGTGCATGTTTTTGGGTTTATTCCATGCATTTCCTTATAATCCCATGTAAAATCACATTGGTTTGCATGTAACATGTTGACTAGGAACTTTTCCTCATTTGATTCCAACTTGTTATTAATAAGCAATGTTTTTATTAGAGGTATTTCAATTTACCATGAGAGTAATATCATCATTTCTATATTAGTAATAGATTTGGTCTAAATATAGCTATTTCTTGTATAGATGCATTAGATTTATCTATTTCCCAAAAGCTAAAAAATGGACACTCAACACATTGTAGGTAGCTAAGATCTATAGAATGAGTTTGGTAATTATTATAGAGAACATTAGAGAGAATTATATCTTCTTTATAATCAGCCAAGGTGCATACATGGTCTATGGTGAATAAAAAAATCTAGGGAGGCTACTTTACCTCATCTTCTTCAACCCATAACGTATGCTTTGGTGCCAAGGTTGGCTATGCTGGGGGATAGATGACTAATTTCTTAGTATGGCTACCATTGGAGATGAACATATCACCTGATCTACCACTAATGAAGGCATTAGTTGTAGAAAGCTAATGATGTCCTAAGATAAGAATATATCCACCCAAATTAGACTTAGGCTATAGCACAATAAAATATATAGGATACTCCCAAGAATCTATAATAATGAAAAGATATTCAATGATTCCTTCTAATCTAACTATAGACCTGTCAACCATTTACAATATTTTAGATGTGGAATGAATATTATTCAGCTATAGTTTGTGCATGGTTTTAGTTGTCATTACATTTATTATAGCCCCTAGGTCTATCAATCTATTAGACAATTTTTTATCATGGATCTATACTATTACTACTACGCATCCTAGATCTAAATATTTCTTTAGCAGGGTGTTTCCTAGCATAAGGTTTGTTATCTAGTCAATCATATGCACTGTATTAGGATCCTTATTCTTCCTTCTAGGTTTATGTAGGCATAAGTCTCTAATAGTTTTTTAATATATGGGCACATCCTTGATGGCTTAAAAGAGGGGAATATTAACATAGAGATTTTTGAATTGTCTTATAAAATCAAATTTAGGCTCAATTTCACGGCATTGAAGGGTAAGACATTATAGAAATTATGAAGATATTTTATCAACAACTTTATTTGCTAGATTAGAGATTTCTTATGGTGGTGAGGGTGGGTTAGCATGATCTTCTAGAGTTTCCTAATCTGAATCCATTATTATGGGTGGGGTAGGAGGTGGTAGAAATTTCCCTAAAAGTAGGTGAACTTCACAAATGTTCACCGCATATGTTGGGTAATAGATAGGTTTAGTACTAAATGTTGGTTGAACTGAATTATTTTAGGGTTCTACATGGGTTGGGTAGGGAGTTTATTAGGTTTGGGTGTATCTTCTGTATTGGACATAAGAGTAGGTTGTTATTGTTGTTGTGGGGGGAATCATCCTTGATGGTTTCCCTAGGGATGATTAGGTCTCCAGGGCTATTGCCACTGGTTTGTGAAGGCTGGGCCTTGAGGTGGTTATCAATATTATATCCAAGGTGGGGATGCATTTTGTGGAGGTTACCAAGAGGTGGTGGGGTAGCTTGTCTAAGGTGGTTGCTAGCTAGAATTAGGTGTTGGGTTAAATACAAAAAATTTCAAGATTTTATCACATATATTATTACTCAATTACCTAGATTAGAATAATTGAGTTTATAAATATGTATCAAAATCTACTTTGTAACCCATAAATTAAAAATAATTTAAATGTGTACTTTCAAGTTAAATAAATAAATATGGAATAATAAATACATGTAGAAAATAGAGAAATAAGAGATGCTAAAAATTACATACAATATTGACATAGTATTTAATGTGGTTCACCCAAATGTCAGGCTACGTCCACCAAGAAAATTAACAATTCTTTTATTTAAACTTCCAAAGGAATTTATACAAGTTACTAGTACTTCTTACCCCTCAATAAGTGTATTAGAGCACTCTAGCAACACCTTTGTCTGAAGATAAATTTTCTCTTTCAGTCAATTACTACTCAGATCCATTCATATTTGTCTACAAATCACATCTGAATAATTGTTCTACCTCTTTTCCCACTTTTAAAGGGATGATCACTAAAAATAAGGAAGTATAAAATCTATTCTAACTTCTTACATTTACAATCTGTTACAACTTCCTTACATAATAAGGAATTAAAAATATGTTATAACATCCTAAAATTTTAATATTTTATAGATATTAAAAACAAACTACTTTAAATAGTCATACAACTATAATAGTGATGTAAGGGCTATTGACAAATCATCATGTGACCATCCTTAGATTTCTCCTGCATTCAATCAATGCCTACAAGAGCATCATTAACAATAAAACTTCACAACCCTGCCAACACAAATCCATGACCAATCTAACCATGCCCACATAATGCTTATATCAATCCATAACATTATAACTAAAATTTGGCATTAACCTATTCCTATCAATTTATAGAAACACTTATATATAGAATCCTATATCATCAATTTCTATTTTTAGGTTGCTTATAGTAGTTATAGGCTTCATCTATAGGTTTCCCATAGTAACTATAGGTTTTCACCTATAGGTTGTCTATAACCACTATAGGTTTCATCTACAAGCTACCTATAACAATTGCAATCTTCACCTATAGGTTACCTATAACAACTATAGGTTTTCATCTATATGCTACCTATAGTAACTGTATTCTTCACCTACAAGTTTCCTATAACAACTATATGTTTTCACCTATAGGTTTCCCATAGCCACTATAGGTTTCATCTACAAACTACCCATAGCAACTATAGGTTTCAAGATTTTTCAATAAAATAAGGCATTATGTTTCCACATCTCCAAAAATCTCCCACATGGAGACATAAGGCCACAACACCAACTACTGCAACCTCCCACTTAAACTCAAAATGAATGATTTCTTCTTCTTCAATATCATGCTTGATGTCCCATAGAAGTTGAGTGTGCCATTAACTTCACTTCTACAATTACATTAGTAAGCATATCTATAGGATTCTCCTTTGAGTGAATTTTATTGAGTTTTGACTACCCACTTTCCAAAACTATACATATGAAGTGGTAATGAAGCTCTATATGCTTTGTCTTTCTATGAAAAGTGGAGTTTTTATCCAGGTGAATAGTAATCTGGCTATCAAAATATAGAGTGTAACCATCTTGTTCAGTCCCAACTGCTCTATAAATCTACTTAACCATAACAATTCTTAAGTGAGGAGGATATCAACAAGGCATTGGCACTTAGAAAAAAGTGGAGGCTTGCTCAGAGAAGAAAATGGCCAAGTTAGAGAAAAGGGCCCTAAAGGTCAGATAAGCACCAAGTAACCCCACTAGGAATGTAGAGGAAGTTGTGTAAGAATAATGCCCAATTATTGAAGGGGTGCATAAATAAAATGAAGGTGATAGTGGTGCCTTATAATAATAAACAAAGATGATAGAGGATTTCCAACATCAACAAGGTGATGTTGATACTAAAAGAATTTCTCTAGAGGTAAGTATTGACAAACCCTAAGATGAAGAGGTAGATGAGGGGGAAAATTCCAAGGAAGAAATACATACGGATCAAATAAGTGAGTTCTCTATGGAGAGCACCAAAGAGAGGGTGGTGCCAGTGAAGAGGAAGAAGTATAAATAGAAAAGGTCAACATCGAGAAGGATGATAAATAACTAAATATAAGGGAGACAACATATAGGGGATGGGTGGATGAAGACCTATACCTATATGACACTATGCCACCCAAGATGCCACAACTAGTATGCACAAATAACTCTCATTTTCATTGGAAAATTATATGGATGAGCCTTAGTTTAAGATGATTAGAGTGACTAATTTGAGCCTAGAAAATCTTAAAAACGGGTATGAATCCATCATTAACCATTACACCATAAACCCAATATAATCTAGGAATGCTCTAATAATAATGGCTAAAAATGGTGTGCACCAAACCATCATCAATGATATTAAGGTGATTAAATAAAAAAATTTCCTCAAATAAGCCAAGGATAAGGTGCAAACCAATAGATTCAAGTTTCAATAACTCTGTGAGCATGTGAAGGCATCCAACCATATCTTTTGGTCAGAATCAAAAATATATAGCTTTTATAGGTCGATAAGATTTGTGTGTTGGTAGAGCAAATACTCCCAAGGTTAAAACCCAAGCCAGCACAAGAAGAACAAGACCCCAATGACATGCTACAAAAAGAGATAGCTAATAGGATCTAAGAGGTAGAAGACCTATTTTCAAAATTTCAATAAGGCACAGAGGTAGTGAACTCCATTTTATTAAGCTTCTCTAACCAATCCTTAGTAATATATGGGTGCCTAAATTTGGTGAATGAAGAGAAGGAGAAATTTATGGCATAATTGTACTCATCAATTAAGTTAGAGTAGATGCAAATTATGGGGAAAATCAACATGCTCAACAATCAAATCAAGGATCAAGAGAATAAATTGAAATCACTCTTCCATGATATATAGACTAAGGCCTATGAGCAAGGAGAGATCTTGGACTGAAGTGTGGAAAAGGAAAAAATAAATGTCTCTTTTCCCATCAAATAGTGTTTCCAATTTTTCACACTCTGCACAAAAGCATACAAATCTTTATCATAATTAGGATAACTTTATATTTCACTTGTAAAGGTTTATAAATGAAAACATGCTAGTTTTTAGTTTTTCATCAACATTGCACCCATTACATACCCACTAGCATCAGTTTCTATCTCAAAATATTGTCATAAATTAGGAAGTGCAAGAATTGGGACTATACTTATCTTTTCTTTCAT
Source organism: Torreya grandis (assembly GCA_037957365.1). Lineage (NCBI taxonomy): Eukaryota > Viridiplantae > Streptophyta > Pinopsida > Cupressales > Taxaceae > Torreya > Torreya grandis. Next base: position 1,708,466 of record JARHVA010000629.1, read on the forward strand.
AGTGTTGAAAGATTTTTCATGATTTCCTACCCATATAAATACATGTTTAACACTTGTCAAATCATGTAAAGGAGATGCAATGTAAGAAAATTTAGAAATAAAATTTCTCTAAAACTGAACTGCTCCAAGAAAACTCTTAACTTTTGTTGGATTATTAGGCCTTGGCCAATTTACTATGGTTAAAACTTTTAAAAGGTATATTTTTAGTGAACCACTACCTAAAACATATCCTAAATAAACTAAAGATGTTTTTACAAATTCACATTTTGACATCTTTAAAATTAGTTTCTCCTTTTTCAAAGTATCTAAAACTTTCTGATGTGTTTAAGATGATATTCCCATGTGTTACTAAATATTAAAATATCATTTAAGTACACAATTACAAAATCATCCAAAAATGGTCTTAACACATCATTCATAACCTGTATAAATGTGGAAGGTACATTACAAAGCCCAAAAGACATAACAAGCCACTCAGAAAGACCTTGTTTAGTTTTGAAAGCAGTTTTCCAAAAATCACCATCACTTGTTCTTACTTGGTGATAACAACTTCTCAGATCTAACTTACTAAAATACTTTTCATTTTTCAACTAATCTAATAAGTCATCAATACGAGGAAGAGGGTAATGGTTTTAATTGTTATTTTATTTAAAGATCTAAATTCCATGCACATCTACCATGTATCATCCTTTTCAGGTACCAAGATAATAGGCAAACCACATGGAGAGGTACTTATACGAATGAGACCTTTCTCAAGTAAATACATCACCTACTTATTTATTTATTCATTCTCTACTATAGATAACCTATACATGCTAATGTTAGGAAGAGAGGCATCCTACTGCAATTGAATCTCATGTTGAATTTTCCTCTTAGTTGGTAAACCTTGTGGCTCATAGAAAACACCATTATAGTTATAAATAATCTTTTATATATAAAATTTATGTTTAGGATCACAATCCTCTAAGGCCTTGGATTTTTCATCATCCTTGGTTTTTACAATCATGAGAACAAAACTCTTGAATTTACAAGTCTTTTCATTTTCCCTACAGAAACAAGAGTCAAATTAGATTTAACATGATGTGATCTTACCATGAATTAAATAATATATTTTACAAGCACATATTTTTTCTCTTCCCTATAAAATATTTCCTTTCTATCATATAAGTAAGGACTACCCAAAACATTTCCACAAATATCCAAAGGAACCACATCTACTTCTACTTCATTGGTGAATTTATAAGTAATAACAAACCTCAAGGTGCATGTTTTTGTGACCTATAATTTTACATCATCACACACCCATACTAGACGATATGGTTTTAGATGTACTTTATTTTTGAGTCCTAAATGTTTAACAACCTCTTTAGAAATAATATTATCTTGTGATCCACTATAAAAAAGAGTGTCTATTTTCGTATGTTTAGATATAACTCTTATGTGGAAAATCTCATTCCTTTTATTTTTATCATGTTTATATTTAGTTTTAGAAGAATAAGAAACAACAAAAGGTTGTGTTATAAGAGGAAGAATTTAAACCATGTAGACCCATAGTAGTCACCTTTGTTTCATCACCAGAATCAGATCTTAGGTTTTGTTAAATAACAACATTATCTTTGTTTTACTTTTTATTTCAAAACCTACCTATTTTAAGTTTTGGATTGAATTTACAACACTTAACCTCATCATTATTATTCTTAAAATGATTACAAAATGATTATGAAATGATTTTCCTTCCTCTTTCTTAAGAGTGTTAGTAAATTTACTCTTACCCTTTACCTTTGTATTTGATTTCAAATGACTTATGAGACTTCTTTACCTATAATTCCTTGGTCATCTTACCCTTGGAATCCATATGGGTAGCTTTCACATAGACTTCATCAAGGTTAGAAGGACTAAACATATGAATAGTATGCCTCAAATAGCTATACACACATCTAATGTACTTCAACAATGTTTCTAAATTATAGAGAAGAATGCCTAACATTAATTCCTTCTTTGTAAACTCTTGAGTATAGTATTTCACACTTTGACCTTTATTTTGTCTTAAATTTTGACAATCCATAGTAGCTTATTGATTATAATCTAAAGGATAAAATTGCTTTTTTAGCTCAGACACAGAATTATTCTAAGAGGAGATCACCTTACCATGTTGTTTGAGATCCTCATGAACCTTACACTCACACCAAATGAGTGTTGTGTCACTCATATGGAGAGTAGCCAACTAAATTTTGGATTCCTCAATATCAATATTATGGATATTTTAATATATGTCAATCTATTTGACCCAGTTATCTAATTCATCTGCACTTAGCTCATCATTATAAATTGGCAGATCAAATTTAATATCTAATTTCAATTGTGGGATAGTTTTACCATTTGTATAAGAAGATCCTTTCTTGGAATGTGAAATAAGAATTTATTCTCTTTCATTTTTATCTTCCTTTTTTTTCTCCTTCATACGTTCCCTCATACATTTCCTCAACCATGGTTTTTATGCTTAGGAAATCACACTAGAATTCTACCTCACACATATTAGCTCCCATACTTGACTATTTACTTGCACATCTTGCACTTATTTTACAATCAAACTCTATAATTTCTCCTTCACCACATCTTGATTTATATTTGGTTAATATACAAGACTATACTATAATACCAAACAATGTTATACAACCTTGATCACTAGCTCTAATACCAAATTGATCTAAAAATCTAAGCTATAAAGTTTGAACTGTATTTGAATTGGATAAAAAACTAAATAATTAATCCTAATTTTCATTAATTTAATCCAAATTGGTCTAAATTCAACAATTTAATTATAAAAATTAAGAAAAAATTAGAAAGCAGAGAATTAAATAATAATGACATGGAAAATTGTTTATGGGGTTCTCCAATTGGCTACATCCCTAGGTCCACTCTTCTGAGTGTTTTGATCAATAAAAACTCTTAGAATGATTACAAAATTATTTTGAGTGTGATCACCATAGAAATTAGTGCCATATAACCTATATATACAAGTAAAATAGACTCCCATAATTCAAAAGGATATCCCTGCTACCTATATAATACAAATTTATTTTGTCTCCCAAAACCCTTATAATTTATGCTCTACAAAAAAAAATAACACTGTTACTTATATGTTATCAACACTTTTACATGTTGGCTAGGCATACATACCATTTTACTTGAAGTCTTCGGTTCCACTCAATACTTGTATTACATGTCCTATTTGGGAACAAAAATGTTATCAACACTTTTACATGTTGGTTGGGCATACACATTATTTTACCCAAAGTCTTGGGTTCCACTCAATACCTGCATTACATGTCCTATTTGGAAATAAAAATATCACTATGTAGGAGTTAGGTGAGTTTAAGGATTTAATTTGGGTTACCATTCTATTTTAAATTATCTATTTTGACATGAAAATCCCCTCCATAAATTCTACCCATATGGCTAGTAGTCTACACATTGATTAAGTTGGTTAGTGCCAAAGATAGAGTGTGAGTCAATTCCATGTGTGGATTTGGTGGTTAGAACTAACATATATAAAAAATAATTAGAATATATCTTATAATACACACACATGTAGCTTCTTGTGAAGAAAGATTATTATGATGGGATATTATGGAAGTATGTGAATAAAGAGATATTGAAATATTTTGGTGGTAAATAAATTGGAAGATTTGCAAATGTTTAATGGGAATTGTATGGGTGGAGGTGTGACATTATTGGCTAGATAGTCTCACATCTGGAACCATAACAATAAACACAACACATAATTAATTCAAATATAAATATATTTAAATACAATGGAAAAAGAAATTTCTTTGTTAAAAGAGTGAGTCAATCCTAGCTAAGGGCCTTAACTAATAAATAGTAGGGTCCATTTTGACCTTTACACTTGTCAAAGACTGGTGTAAATAAACTTTTTTAATCTCCTTATATTTTTTCCACATGTCATTTTTTACATTGTGACACTTGTCTATTCAACATATTGTCACATCATCCTTAAATTTATTTTATCAGAATATTTTCAACCAAACTATAATAATTTGTCCTTGGCTAGAAACAACATTAATTTTGAATGTTCACATATTTTAAAGCAAAAATAGGAAATCTTTGGATGGATAAACAAATTATTCAGAATATTTTCAAGCAAACTATAATAATTTGTCCTTGGCTACCTTCATGGGGATCCTCTAAATCACCATTGCATTTAGTACCTAGTCTAAGGCATAGAAAGAAATTCTCCTAGGCTCTCCCCAAGATCACATAGTTGGGCTATCTAAAAGCAACCCTAAAGTATTTCTACTCATCTTTTATTTTTATGCATTTTGGATGATGAAGGGGGTGTCATTTCCTCTCATGAGTTCTTTAGGGAAGCTTTGACATAGGGCTTATCTCTTGGTAGTGTTTCAAACCCTCTTCATGGTTTGGTATATAAATTGGGACCACCTCATTGCGATGATGGTTTGAGTAGTTAAAACATCTCTATTAGTGGCAAGCTAAACCTGAGATGTATGATCAATTTGTACATCACACTATACTGATTAATCTATGGATATAATGGTTGTGAAAATGAAAATAACTTTACATAACAAGCTGATTGATGTAGACTCAATTGACATGTGACTTCTCTTATGTGCATACATGAAAGTTTGTATACATGAGATCAATCTAGATGGTCAAAAAATTGTAGGTTTTAGTCAAACCCACTTTTCTACACCTTGATTGGATTTAAAATGGTATACTTAGTTATATTGTTGTCATTTATTCTTGTATTTACTTAGTGTGTTAGAAATAAAACTTCTTGTTTAAACCATGTCATAAATGAGTCTTGTGTCCAACATCATTCCATTGTTTGATTAGATGTTATGCCATTCATTTGACATCTTGATTTAACTTAGAAAACTTTTGTGTCAAAACATTGAGTTTGGCATTTGATTGAGATGGGTAATGTTATGCCACCCAAATCATTTCAAGTCTTATACCTTAGAAGTCTTTGAAACATAAACACTATCGTGTCTTTTTGGAGTGCTAACACTATTACACTACCCAAATTATTTCAAAAGACTTGTATTATCTTGTGCCTCAATTATCATTATTTCAACCAATCATTTGAGCCTTGTTAGATCTTTGTTTAGTATAGTCACACTATTCAAATTTACCTAGATTATTATCATCAAACACTAGTTTACCTTAGTTAAGTCTTTAATTAACTTTCATAAGTTATAATCCAAATGTTGATTGATTTAGGTTTAGGCCTTGACACGTAAGGGCTAATACATAGATCTTTCTCTTTTGGGTTGTGTAACTTAGGTTAATCCATTACTCAAGTTTGGAAACATTATTGTTTGTGCCTTTGTTTGATAGACTTAGTCCATCTTCAAAGTGCCTTTTTTAGTGTTTTTCACCAATCATATCATGTTTATATCGAGAATCAAATGTCTAATCCTTGCCAAAATAATCAAAGTATATTAGATTAATCATCATCATCTTTTGTTTCAAGTCTAGATTTTGATGCTACATTTAGCCAAAAGTCCTAGCACACCCTATTTGATCCTAGCTTTTGACTCCACATTTGGACAAAATACTTAGTAACATTTCCCTTTCCTAGTTTAGACCTATTTGGAACATGTTTGGATATTAGAGTTTGGCACATTATTTTTAGGTCATTTTACTTGACCTTTTTTGAGTAAAACATTTAGCATTAGACACTTGACATTATTTTATTTTTACCAAGTCTTTGCATATACTTTTTAGATATTCAGCTCCACCCTCAACCAAGCTAAATCATGTTTGAACCCTTTTTATTTTTAGACATAGATTTTTAGAGTTTTTAGAACTCTAATACATCTTGTTGTGAATTACTTTCCATTTGATTTGACCATGGCTCACTACAAACATGGTGAAACTATGTACAATCGAGGATATGTAAATTTTAGTACACAAGAATAAATTTTAAAGACCCTTATGGAGATGATGTTGTTTGGGAAATGGATTTGTATCCACCATACAACACTTAAATAGGGGAATAGAGTCAAAACTTATTGGCCAATTATTTGGTTATTACACCTCCTTACATGAAGCAATATCAAGAATATATGGACTAATACTTGGCTCGCATACTTATAATTACATAAAGCCTCCAACAAAAGCAACCTTATTATGGTACAATGCCATCAAACTATGAGGTAGGGCATGGTAATTTGTAAAATCTATCAAGAGGTCCTTATAAAATGTCTTATAAGAATAATGATTAAGCCTCTTCTAGAAATCCTATTGTCATTGTAATAATACCATATCAAGATCTATGTATGATTATCACATAAAGGAACCTCATGAAGGAACATTTCATTCAAATGTAGATAGCATACGAAACATATTGAGACCTAGCATGTAACTTGAATAATTTTTCCATGACAAATGTACCTCTAATTTAGTCACTCCCTTCAATAGGATTTTTATTTGAGTTAACAAGTCAATGAAATCAAGTTTTAGACCCACTTACATAAAACGCTTCAGTCAAAAAAAAATTTTGTACCCCATCTATTGAAGAAGTGTCTTATACTTCCATGTAGAACAATGAATAATACATAGTAGACAACATGTCAAGAATGTCCAATCCAAACAAAAAGTGGTTTTAATACATAAACACATAGTCAAAAATAAAATGTGCCTTTAAATAGAACCATTAATGGTTTTTAAACTTAAGGAGTAGGAGTTTCTACATCTTAACCTTAGATAACTACTTCTAATCCTCAACCAACTATTTCTTCTAGTAGCCAAAAATAAGGATTAAGTATTCAATCAATGAACAATTCCATGCCACAACATAATATGATGAATCTTACTCCTCCCCAACAGGTGACTAGTAATATTACATAATAATAGGCATAATCTAGTATACCTACATAGCAGAGGTAAAACATATTACCACCTCACTTGGTAGTAGTGAACATACCTCATCAGTCATAGACTAATAGGCTAATCTAAAACCAAATGATGTCTAGCCAATAATGCGTAAGTATTGGTTAGTGATAGATTCTAAATCTCTAACATGCATCCACTTCCTAATAGGTATTCATGCAACCAAGAGGTTCTAATGTTTCTCAAGTACCTACTAAATAACAATTGTCTTTTGTGTCGAATGTGCCACAAGTTCATAGATATGGTCTTGGGTCACAAGCCCCCCTCAACAATAGGATTTGATTAGTCAACAACATGTAACTATTTAACCTCAACATGTATAGTAAATCTATATACTACCATCCTAACCTCAATATTCCCTATATTAGGCTTGCATACCAATCCTAGCTATAATATCACACAACCACAAGTGCAATTTTAGAAATTGCACCCTAACCCATCCATACATATTCCTAGTCCATTTCATAATGAATCCAACATACCCCAATAAATACCTCCATCATAATTCAGTCAAATTAATCTACTTGTGACTATGTATCCTCCACCTCTATCTAATAATCATCTTGGTTTCTTGTAGAGTTATAAATTACTCTACATTTCATCCTATTTTTTCAGCTACACACTGCTAAATTTTATCCTCACATTCATTGGTCTGAGATGGTGGAGTCATGATATAGAGCACAGGCTCTATTTTCCTTTTGATTCATTTTTGCCTAAGTGTTGAAATCAAGTAGAAGTCGATAAGTGTCATCTTCTGAGGAATCCTTTCCCAAGAGAAATGCTAAGTGTCATCATCTGAGGCACCTTTCATACTTTCTATGAGTTAGTTAGAATGTACCACGTGTATCATAACGGCTTAGGAGAACATGCCAAGTGTTATCATCCATAGTTACATATTGGCACCCATGTTTATCTCTTTATAGTGGAAGGTTTCAAAAAGCTAAGTATATAGATCAGGTAGAAAGCGCCAAGTGGCAATAGTGAAAGGTCTCAGTGTTGCTTTTCTAAAAGTGACGAAAGCTGCCATGTATCCCAGCTAAAGAGAGAAAAATTCACCACATGTCAGAATCTGAAATATGTTAGATTCAAAGCCTTGGTTTAATATTTTTGGTTCAATACCTCAGTTCATGTGTAAAAAATGTGCAACATTGAACCATTGAACCATTTTTGGTTCAATTGGTCGGTTCAATGGCTTAGTACAATTGGGTAGTTGAAAGGAGCATCCCAAAAAACCAAAGGGTCAAGTTCCCTTTCAAAAGGCAGTAAGGCACAACCAAACCATTCAAGTGGACGCTACCAAGCATCATCTATCGAGCCCTTTCTACTCCATTCCTAGAAGTAGTTAAAGATGCCATGTATCTTCCTAGAAGCAATGGAAGCCACAATGTGTCACTATTAAAAAGATATTATTCATGTTTCATTGCTGAATAAAGACTGTGGTGGGTCCTAGGTTTTATTTCTAAAAGTCTGCAAAAGTTGCCAAGTGTCACCATCTGTAGGAGCCTAGCATGTGTCCCGAACATTTCCACAATATAGCTAAAGAGTAGCAGAGATTGCCATGTGTCCTAAGTTGAAGCAAGTGGAGATTTGCACCTGTCCCTATGCCCCTTTTCAAAGTTACTCAGGTAAGAGATGCGATGAGTCTTATTTTTGTTAAGCTATTGAAGTTTCAAGAAAGTGGATAGCGACAAGTGTCAAAGGCAAAACATGGCTGAGAAAAGACACAAAAGAGTATAATTTACGTGAAAGTGCCACATGTCTTCAATGGCTGCTGTGAAACATGACAAGTGTTGACCTCTAGTGATTGCTAAAGTAATAAGAAGAAATTAGCTAAGTGTCACCTAGCATTAAAGAGAAGGGAGCGTCCTGCAATCTATTTTAGCCAATGAACTGCCAAAAGATGAAGCATTCCATAATCTATAAGATATCTTTTGTTAGACACATTTAGTTAGGGAAGATTTGATTTGGGCCATTAGATTGAGAATGAACAGACAATCTGGAGTGCATTTGAGGTTATTTATAAGGGAGAGGATCATCCATTATCAGAGAGAATTTTGGAGAGAAAATGATTGTAACAAGTTTAGACTTTCTAGAGCTGTGGCTAAGTAATATCATTTGCTTTTGTCTCATTTTCTTGAGTTGAAAGGTTTATATAATTGTACATGTTTCTGTGCCTTTTGTATGACTGGAAGATTCAAATAAGAAGATTGAACCCTATGCCTTTGTTGATATTATTTATGTCATTTGCAAAAGTAGTCTAGATTGTAGATTTTCTAGAGCTGTGATTAGGAATGTCATTTGCTTTTGTCTCATTTTCTTGAGTTGGAAGGTTTACATCATTGTACGTGTTTATGCACCTCTTATGTGATTGGAAAATTCAAATAAGAAGATTGAACCCTATGCCTTTGTTGACATTTTTTGTTGATATCAATATAAAAAGACAAAAGAATACTTTTCCTAGGCCTCCATATCAAGGTTATCAAGGAAATAGATTTTCATCTCAGTCAAACCAATATCAGGGTCCTCCAAGACAAACTAACCATCAGCCAGCAAACCAATTGGTTTCAATCCCCACACCCTCACAGACTATTCCTCCAAATTCAAATAGGGAGATTGTTCCAAGGAAAAATAACTATGTGGATAATACTAATGCCTGGTATTTCCCTTGCAATAATGCTCATACACCTAGAGATTGTCCTATGGGTTATCTACAACAAAAGGTGGTGGAGCAAAGAAGAATGGATGGTCAGTTTAAAAGTTCCAGTGACATTTAAGCTTACCAGTCTCCTAATATGCAAAATTTAGTCCTAGTGGCTTAGATGCAAGGGATGTCCTTGCAATAAGAGGAAAAAATAGCCCTAGAACATGCTTTGTTCTCATGGGTTGAAGATGAATAATTAGTTTTCTTGAATGAAGCATCTACCTCCAAAAAACTAGTGATGCAATCTAATTATTACACTAGATCAAAGAGAAGGATGGTGGAACAACCTGAGATTGTAAATAGTCAAGTCATGGAGAATCCTCCATTTCAAGGACAAAGAAACACTGTTGTCAGACAAGAAGTACCTCAGCTAGTGCAAAATCAAGTGATTCCTACCCAAATTTAGAAAAAAACAAGATATCCTTATGTTTAAAGAACTCAATCTTTGGGACCAATAAATGTGGTGGATCAATTGAAGAAGACTCCAGCACAATTATCAATATGGGATATATTGGCTATTCTTGAACAGAAGACACTACTACAAGAAGCTCTACAAGGCCAAGCAGTGCCCAAAGGTACTATTACCAAAGAAGGAACTGCTACAAAAGAAAAGCTCAAAGATACAGTCCATCTATAGACAACAGCCCTTGTAAATAATACAGTAGAGGTAAGCAAGTCCAAATCAGATCCCTTCTATTTAACTTTAATAGTTGACAAGAAACTATTGCATAATGAAATGATTGATTCAAGGGCTAGTACCATAGTAATGGCCAAGAAAATAGCTGATGCTTTAGAGATTAAGTATGAACCACTCACTAAAGGGGTCATATAGCTAGATGGCAAAGCAGTACAAACCATAGGGAGAATCAAACAACTCTAATTACAATTATATGATTGTCCTAATATAATTGTAAATCAAGATGTAGTAGTGATAGATATACCTCCTATTTTTGGCTTATGTTTGTCAAGAGACTTTATAGCCAAAATAAGGGGATATATGTCCCTTGATTGGTCTCATCTCATCTTAAAAACCAAATATGGTTCAAAGATGAAGATATTGTATGAACCATTATATAAAGATCACATCACTAATGAGCCCACTGCAAAGTTAGAGGTAGGCCATGCCATGATGAATAAAGAAGAAAGGGTTTTTGTCGAAGAGCTAGGTGAATGGAATGAACATAATCATGAAGAAGAAAATGATCATTTATTAGCTATGATGCAAAGTGACCCATATGGAAATTATGATTTAATTGGTCTGGGCACTTATGTTATACTTGATGAAGATCATAGAATTCCAAATGTTCTAAAGGAAGAAAGGTCAAAAGATTCATCTTCTATCAATCCTCGGGCCTCTTATGAATTCCATATTCCTAGTGAGAAATCACTAGCATATATCTTGACTCCTGATGAAGAAGAAATAATTTCTAGTTTTCTTCTCACTTTGAAAGATAATGTAGAGGAACAGGGGTAATTCCTAGACCATGATTTAAATGATTTGTTTGAAATTATTGGGTTAGGTTATACCATTTTTCAAGATAGTTGTGAACCGGTTATAAATGAACAGAATAACATTGAGCCTCAATTACATGTGGAAAATCATTGTAAACTTTCATAATTATCCTTTCAAGATATTAGTAATTTTGAAGTTATTAAGGAGGATGATCATGAAGTAGAATCAGGGTTTGAAGCAGAAGTTAAGTCAATAAATGATATAGGTCAAAAGGTTTATGTTGATGAGCAAATAGTCATTGATTTCTTGGTAAGACATACCAATATCAAGAGCTGATATTTGACGAGCTTCCAAGAACAAGAGCTTATGAATGTCAAAAGAATGTTTAACTCAAACTCACTCAAATGCAAGAAAATCTATGTGGCATACACAAAGAGCAATTCACCAAAGATATACCCAATTTAATCACTTGTATGACAGTATAAGCTGGCTTGTCATGAAAGAGACTTTAGAAATTCTACTTTTGATCCAGAAGGGAGATAAAAGATGTTTTCATTAATGTAGTTAGGTAGTTTCCCCTTTCCGTATTGCTTTGTTTTCCTACTTTGTTTTCCCATTTTATTGTTTTCCCACTTTTATTTTAAATAAGTGTTCTTTGAACACAAAGTCGACAGCTCAAAATTTTCAAAATTTTCAAAAAATCTCCAATACATTGAATGTCTCCCAAATCTTTAGAAATCCCTAAGGTACCTTACACTACCACTTGCATAATGTGTCTATCTCACTGTTCCATAAAGATTGAGTAGGATCCGCTAACAATTATCTGAGTTTAATGCCATTTTGAGACTTGATAGGTCAATAAATACCTCTTAGCAAGGTTTAAAGTTTACAAGTTCTCAAACATTCTTACACCTATGCGAAAAATATCTTACTACTTGCATTTTTTGTGCTTAGTAAACTTGCTTCAGTGAAAGTGTCTCTATTTTTCAAAAGTTCATACAAGTTACCATAGAGAAGATACAAAGATGGAGGGGGCACAATCTTCACAATAAGGAGCTAGGATGTATGAATCCCTTGATAAATTTATTGCAAGTAAATCATGTTGTCCCCCAAAAATATCACTCATTTTTGGGACAACATTTGAATTATTTTGGTCCTACAGACCAAAATTATCTCTTCCCTTTCCAAATTTTGTCTTGGGCATTCAAATTCCTCTTTTTTCAAGCCTTTCAAAAATCTACAAACTGCAAACAAGATCATTTCTAAAAGTTCAATGGGCTTCATGACTTCTATAGGTGGGTTCAATCAAAAGAATCAGTTTCTAACAATTGGTCATTTCTAGAATTGGTTCATCACCTTGGTTCAAACATTAATTTTCATCGACAAGCATCAACAACAATTTCAACGTTTGGTTCATCCTTTGGTTCAACATCAAATGTTTCAAAGGTAGGTTCAATCAAGTGGTTCAACGCTTTGTTTTAACATTTGGTTCATCCACTCAGTTTCAGTGCTTTGATTCATTCTTTGGTTCAATCAAATGGTTTATCAGTTGGTTCAGGGCTTTGTTTAAACCATTGAACCAAATTTTGGTTCAACGTCTTAGTTCAATGAAAAGGTTCAAAGCTTTGGTTCAATGGTTAGTTCAAACACATGGTTCAAAGCCTTGGTTCAACAGAATGGTTCAAACATTTGGTTCAATGGAATGGTTCAATAGTTGGTTCATTACTAAAGTTTAAAGAGTTTCCCAAAGAAGCTTGAAGGCCATTCAAAGACTGCCTGAAGGGTAGATACCCTTGCAGGAGGCTCTTCTCTACTCAAAATGGGTCATTTCTTAAGGCCCAAAAGGGCAAGTTCAATCTGGAAAAGTGCCAAACAGAAAAGGTGAAAGAAGACAAAGGAATGACGTGCCCAAAAACATCAAATTTAACATAGTGAATTAGCCATTGATCCTTTAAACATACAAACATACAGACTAGAATACATTCATAGATTTCAAAGCCAAGACTAGCAAAAAGTGAAGAAGGAACATAACAGTAAACTAAATACAAGACATGATTTAATTAACTGGGCAAGGAGGAATGATGAAGATAAGATTAGATCGCTAGGTGGACATTAGAAGTTACAAACTTTCAATAAGCGTGACTTATTTCCTTGCATTGATAAAATCAAATGGGTAAAGCACCCCTAAGTTCCAGCATGTCTTCTTAACAGATTCCAATGCAAAATGATGTATTGATTGTTCCCAAGTCCTTCTTGAAGAGGCTATATAAGGGACTTTCTTCTATTATAATAAGGATCTCTTTTTTGACATCGAGAACAAAACTTTACCCAAATTGTAAGGCATTACTGAGACTTTGAGCTCAGATTGCCGATCATATTTTATTACTAAAATAAGAAAGCAAGTGGTTTTTCAGACTTTATGCTGTAATATCTTTGTTATTGAAGAAATTTTTCTTATGTATTTTTCTTCAATATATCTTTTGTTCCTTTAATTCAATAAGCAGAATTAGTGATAGTAGTCAAGAAGGTGTCCTAAAGAGTCAACTATGGAGAGACTTTGTGCCCCCATAATTTCCTTTAGTGTGTTTTCTTTTCATTTCTATGTAAAGGACCTTGAGGCAACTTTGTACCCTCATTGTCCTTCATATCTTACTCTTGAGCAATCCAGGTGAAGACTTTGAAATGTATCTCAATTTGCTGGTTATTACATCCTTTGCAACATTTTGTTGTTACTGTCAGGAGTATTCTTGTGGTTTGTTGAATAGTACTTCTAAAAGAAGAGGAGTACTATCTGTCATTTCCCCTAAGTTTTTCCTTTGATCCACATGCATCATCTCTTAAAGAAGAGAGATGGATGGTTTGTCCCACCCATGAGTATTATTTTCTATTTATATATATATATATATATATATATATATCATACCTACAAGTAACCTCCCCTTGATGAGAGGAGAGATCAGTGTCTTTTTGATGTGGTAAAAATACACATTTGGATGACTTATCTTCCTACTTTGGCTGATCAGACTTATTTTGTTTATCAGTATGTTGATCACCAAAATATTCAACCAATAGTTTTTGGTGACTCTGCTAGGGATATACATAATATTTTGCAATTTGGAACCTCAAGTTTTAGATTGAAACATCACCTATATAACCCATTATCATTATAACCTTATCCATTATAGACTCTGGCGATTCCATTTCATGTCTTACCCATTATCCATTTATAGCCTTACCATTTTCATCCATCTCCATTTTCATCTATCTCCATTATATTATTTGGTCTGCAAAACTAGAGCTATTGGGAAATAAAGCATAGTTTGAAGCCTCAAGCTTTAAGCTGAAGTAGGGCCAGTTTCTTTTTAATTTTTGTCCTATAATCTGGCAACTCCACTCAAATGTGTTATCCCTATTGTTCATAATTAAATCATGGCAGTTCGAGGCCCTTGGGGTAACTCTTTTGGCCCACTCAACTTGACTCCACCTCTGCATGAGCTACCACTCAGTTTAAGGAAGAATTTCCCCAAATTATTTGGTGATGGAAGACTCCACCTTGATGAACACATTACAACCTTCACCATAGCTTTTGGTGTCATAGGGATAGAATTTAAAGACATGGCAGTCAAGATTTTTGTGGAGACACTAAAAGGTGCTGATGTAGACTAGTTCTACCATCTGCAAGCTAGATCAGTGACTGACTGAGATACACTTAAAGCCAAGTTCGAAGCAAGATTCAAGCCCATAGAAGATGTAAATGCTTGTTGGACCAACTCACACAAATGAAAAAGGATCCCCATGAACCTATGAGAGATTTCATTGCTAGGTTCAACAAGCTGAGGCATAAGATTCCCATGATCGCCCAATTGACACCTCAGAATCTCATGTATTTCTTCATCAACTCATAGCGACCTGAAGTGTGTTTTTTGTTGAGATGGGCTAGACACATAGATATTGAGGCTACTCAAGACTTGGCTACTGAGCTAGAATATGACCTTATCTTGGCAGGAAAGATAAGGAGAGATCCTAATAGAGCTAAACCCTCTTCATCTTTTGAATACTCACCCAAAATCACCACTGATCCAATGGTACAAAAGCTGGCAAATGAATTGCTAGCCTTGAAAAGACAAATGGCACAAAGTATGTCTTCTGCTCCTCTATATAAAGATATATCAAGGAGGACATTCCCTAATCAGCCATATCAAGGCAACACTGCTAGAAGTCAAAGACAACAAAATTGTCTTCTTCCTCCATAGAGAAATCCTACCTTTGAAGCACCTCCAATAAACTCGGTAGTTGGATATCTAGAAACAAGGCACATTTCCTATTTCTAACCTAAGTTAGAGAAACAAAATGGTGCTGATCTCTTCAAGGAGGATCTAGAAGAATCAGTTGGTGACTCCCACATTGGTTTCTAGAATTACTAGGATGAATCTAGAAGTGAAGGTGAAGCAATCAAAGGATCATACGCAGTATTCACCCAGTCCTAGAATCAGTCAGCCTAGCAGGCCAACAAAGAGAAGATAGAGGAGTGACCCCAACCAGCAATTTCAATTGTTGAGCAGAGAACCCTGCTTCTTTTTCAATCAAAGGACCTAGTGATTACCAAAGAAGTAAGTAGATCAAACATCTATGTACTTTCTACTTCAGCTTTGCAAACCAGTCCTTCCCCTCCCAGAAATCAAAAGGATGAACTCCCATCCTCTCTTCCAAATCCATTCTAGTCATTTGACATGATTGATCATGTCAAGGAATCCAAAATTCAAATGACTGAGTTTGAATCCCTGCAAGTCAATCCTAAGCAATTGGACATTGATGGAGAACCAAATGCAGACCTATCTGAGACAAAATACATGGTCACCCAAACATCAGCCCTTACAGCAAAAATTCTATCTGAGTCTTCAGGTAGGGGTAATTATTTCTTTACCATAGAGGATGTTCATGTTTCTACAGATAAAAGTCCTGTAGCTGATAATCCAGGAATTGATCCAAATAAGACTTTAGGATAATTGGTAGGATGTAGTATAAACCAGGAAGGATCTTCCATCTCAAATGAAGAGAAATCTAATAGGAGATCAACTTTTGATGATGACAATAATTCTTCCACCAATGATGAAGTTGGAACTATGTTGATATCTCCTCAAGGAGATATTCTTCCTTCATGCAATTTGCAAGTTAGCAACACCAACAACACAGCTGGATGTGAATCTCTATTGCTTAAATTAAAGATTGCTCAAGATGAAGAAGTCAAACTCCTTCACATCAAAGGAGATGTTAATTTGATAGTTTGTCAGGAGTTTGATATGGACAATCCAATCATATGTTGGATTGAACCAGAAGAACAACCAATTATGGTAATGGACCATGCTGCTACAAATCAAAAATAGGGAAATGAACCCTTTGCAGGGAGAGCAAGGAGTTATGGTTTTTAGTTTGAAGACCACATCCTGCCATAGAGCAAAAAGAAGGAGAGACCAAGAGGAAGATGCAAAAAATTGGTTTCTTGGTGGAGAGCTCCATTCACCCGTCACCATTTCTAGGGACAAAATGTCTTCTTGCTAGTTTACTAAGATGGCACACTATTTTCACTATCTCTCAAGAAGTAGCATCTGAAATACTTCAATTCTTGAAGTATCAGATCATTGCATATGTATATATGTATATTTTTATAGTTTTTAATTCTATTTTGTTTTGTTTGCTTCCATTTTTGATGCCTTTCATTTTTGGGTAGCATGACTCCATAACCCAATGGCATACTTGAAGACACTGGAGATTTTGGATTCTACTCCTTTCAATTCATTTTGCAATTGATAGAAGTTCCCCAACTGGAGCCAGCTATTGTCCCCCAAAAATATCACTCATTTTTGGGACAACATTTGAATTATTTTGGTCCTACAGACCAAAATTATCTCTTCCCTTTCCAAATTTTGTCTTAGGCATTCAAATTCCTCTTTTTTCAAGCCTTTTAGAAATCTACGGACTGCAAATAAGATCATTTAGACAAGTTCAATGGGCTTCACGACTTCTGTAGGTGGGTTCAATCAAAAGAATTAGTTTCTAAAAATTGGTCATTTTTAGAATTGGTTCATTACCTTGGCTCAAATAGAAATTTTCATCAGCAAGCATCAACATCAATTTCAACATTTAGTTCATCCTTTGGTTCAACGTCAAATGTTTCAAAGGTAGGTTCAATCAAGTAGTTCAATGCTTTGTTTCAACATATGGTTCATCCACTTAGTTTTAGTGCTTTGATTCATTCTTTGGTTTAATCAAATGGTTTGTCAGTCAGTTCAAGGCTTTGTTTGAACTATTGAACCAAATTTTGGTTTAACATCTTGGTTCAGCAAAAAGGTTCAAAGCTTTGGTTAATCAGTTAGTTCAAACACATGGTTCAAAGCCTTCATTTAATGGAATGGTTCAAACATTTGGTTTAATGGAATGGTTCAATAGTTGGTTCATTGTCAAAGTTCAAAGAGTTTCCCAATGAAGCCTAAAGGCCATTCAAAGACTGCCTGAAGGGTAGATACCCTTGTGGGAGGCTCTTCTCTACTCAAAATGGCTCATTTCTTAAGGCCCAAAAGGGCAAGTTCAATCCAAAAAAGTGCCAAATAGAAAATCCAAAAGAAGACAAAGGAATGACGCACCCAAAAACATCAAATTCAACATAGTGAATTAGCTGTTGATCCTTTAAACATACATACATATAGACCAGAATACATTCACAGATTTCAAAGCCAAGACCAGTAGAAAGCAAAGAAGGAACAAAATAGTAAACTAAATCTAGGACCCAATTCAATTAATCAGGAAAGGAGGAATGATGAAGATAAGATCAGATCACTAGGTGGACATTGAAAGTTACAAACTTTCAATAAGCGTGACTTATTTCCTTGCATTGATAAAATCAAATGGGTAAAGCACCCCTAAGTTCTAGCATGTCTTCTTAATAGATTCCAACACAAAATGATGTATTGATTGTTCCCAAGTCCTTCTTGAAGAGGCTATATAAGGGAATTTCTTCTATTTTAATAAGGATCTCTTTTTTGACATTGAGAATGAAACTCTACCCAAATGGAAAGGCATTACTAAGACTTTGAGCTTAGATTTCTGATCATATTTTATTACTGGAATAAGAAAGCAAGTGGTTTTTTAGACTTTGTGCTGTAATATCTTTTTTATTAAGGAAATTGTTCTTATGTCTTTTTTCTTCAATATATGTTTTGTTCCTTTAATTCAATAAGCAAAATTAGTGATAGTAGTTAAGAAGGTGTCCTAAAGAGTCAACTGTGGAGAGACTTTGTGCCCCCATAATTGCCTTTAGTGTGTTTTCTTTTCATTTCTATGTAAAGGACCTTGAGGTGACTTTGTGCCCTCATTGTACTTCATATCTTACTCTTGAGCAATCCAGGTGAAGACTTTGAGCTACATCTCGATTTGCTAGTTATTACATCCTTTGCTACATTTTGTTGTTACTGTCAGGAGTGTTCTTGTGGTTTGCTAAATAGTACTTCTGAAAGAAGAGGAGTACTATTTGTCATTTCCCCTGAGTTTTTCCTTTGATCCACACGCATCATCTCTAAAAGAAGAGAGATGGATGGTTTGTCCCACCCATGAGTATTATTTTCTATTTATATATATATATATATATATATATATATATATATATATATATATATATATATATATATATATATATATATATATATATATATATATATATCATACCTACAGGGAACCTGGAGAGATCAATCTTTTTGATGTGGTAAAACTACATATTTGGATGACTTATCTTCGTACTTTGGCTAATTAGACCTATTTTGTTTATCAATATGCTGATTGATAAAATATTCAACCAACAAATCATATGCTTCAGCTCCCGCACAACCATTGAAGAACTATCCAAGTCCTAGATTTCTTGAAGCTGGTCCAACAAGTGATTCATCAAAAATAAAGGATTATGCAGATGGCATCATGGATCTAATTCTTTAGAGAGCCAGTAGCAAAAATATTAGAGAAGGGGCACATCAAAGGTGTCTACAAAGGGATAGAGTAGGGCAATATGAAACATTTGCCATGAGGATATGGACCTCACAACTAGCTCAATTCATTATCCCAACTATGAATTCATGCCCTGACTTGGTCGAATTATGTGCAAATTTGCTCCATACATCTTCAGGTACCATTCACTGAGGCCCATTCATAGTGAAAATCAAACTGCAAGCTATTATGGATATGTTAGCCCTACATCATGACAATATAGCTATGTTTTCCACTATTGCTAAGATGCAAAGAACATGGGCAAACACCAACACTCAGACAAGGTTCTTGAGATCTGAGTTACAAATGGGTGATGATGATACTATAGTACCCACACTCCCTACACCAAGAGCTTAATTCACATAGGCTAGCCAAGATGCATTTTCTATGATGGCTCTCATCTTTGGCATGAAATATTACATGGTAGTGTATGTAGAACAAATGGCTATCCTTTTTAGGTTGAAGACCATTGACAAAACCCAAGAGTATCACCTTGACTTTTCTAAACAAATTGCTTTCTTGATGGTAGAATAATTGGCCCATTTCAGATCAAAAGTAGTGTTCAAGTATTATTCCTATTTGTTCCACCTCATTCTTTTTCATAACTCTAAACTCTTTGCCCAACATATGTATCTTAATATGTATGACCCAGATTTTGATCTCCAAAGGACCATTCCTGTGTCTGCATGGACACACATTTTGTCAAAGATTAGTGACCCATATAAGTTCTGAGAATTATTTATCACTCCTAATTTTTTCCACCTCAGTCTCGAACCAATTATGAATAGATTATTCCCCAGTGTTTCAAATCTTTTGGCTAGTTTCCTAATTCCTTATGATTTCTATTTTGGATCCCATCATATCATTATAAGAGTCCATGGTTTCTATGGGGAACCAATATTTCTACCAAAGATCTTGACTATTAGGTTATCATTCTTAGAGGTCACCAGGTAGGTATCCATAATTGAAAATGAATTTGTCTAAGGAAAGAGGAAAATAAAATTGTACAATCTACCATGGATGACCAACAGCATGGTTTTGGAAACCAGAGATGCTGAAGTTGTATTGCTTAGAAAGCTAGCCTTTTTGGGTTTCCTTTTAATAGAGGACAAATGGGTTTATGACCCAAAAAGTTTCATATCCTCTTGGATAAGAAATAATAGAGTCTCAATCAGAATTGCACATGAGGGCCACCCAATTTGGGAAACTAGGAAAAATCCTATGGAAGACACTCCTAGATTTTATGTTGAGTTAATAGACTTTCTCCTTCCAAAAAATAGGCCATGGAAGACATTCTATGTTAAATAGAGAGATTATGATCCTAAATTCAGAATGACATCTAGCTTAAGGAGAGCATTAAAGAATAAATATTGGGATGTTGAAAAGATAGAGGCCTATTGGAAGTATAGGCAAGAAATCTGTCAAACAACCCATTCTTTTGGGAACGTAGACATAGATGAAAGACGGGAAGAATTATGGGATGAGTGCCATCTCTCCCCTGTATCTAGCCTAGAGACAAGTAATTTACCTACATCGGGTGAAGAATAAGAAGCTAGAGCTAGGTCAAGTCAAGAGTCACAAGCCTAAGAGCAAATTATAACTATAGCAACTGTATCAATTTGGCCTCAATCCCTCAGTGCTATAGAAATGTAGAAAAGTGTGGTGCCTTCATCATCACGAGCTTCCCCATTGGCCCCAGTTATAGATATTCTCAATTCCCCAGAAGCCTCATTGAAAGGAGCAAAAATGCAATCAGAGGAAGAGACACCCAAGAAACGAAAGAGGGTGCAGTTTCAATTAGCTTTAGAAGAAGAGACAGACACCTCACAACACCAATTATAGGGTGTTGTAATTGCTCCTTAAGTAAGTACTATTCCTCCCTCTCCTTCTTAGTCTATTTCTTCCCCTGTCACTTTTACCATTCCCATTTCTCACTTCATCCCATCAGTGTCACCTTAGGCCTTAACATTACCTCATTTCTCCCCTTATGTTCCCAAGAAACCTTTCCCTCAGATTGCCCATAGCCAACAACTAGCTATTCAATATGATCTACCACAAGGACATCCTTTTGTGGGTGGGCACATTGCCTCTCCTTCCACCTTCTAGAACCAAGTAGATGCTGCTAGGAAGGCAAGGGAAGCCCAAAGAAAGAAGAAGAAGATTAAGGAGAATAAAGCTTTGGCTACACCCCATTTGTGGTCACAATTTGACCCCATTCAGTAGCAATTGATGGTGACCCATTTGTCACCAAATGTAATAAAGCTAGCTGATCAAATATAGCCAAAGGACTACACGATGAATGTAGTAGCCATCAACATGTCACTCTTCAAGCCATAGGACAAAGTTGAGCTACTGAATGAATCCACTTCTATAGTTATTGAAGACTACTTGAAGATATCAAGAAGGCTATAGAAGATGGAAGCTAAGCTAGCCAAAGAAAAGGCAAACTATAACAGTTTCACTTCAAAAATCAATAGAAAAAATAATGAGGTAGAGAATCTAAATAAATAGTTGTAAAATACTATTTCTCTTTAGACTCACCAGGCATTTTAGGCCCAAAATGATTCTTTAAAGGCAAGGCTCACACAGGTAAAGGATGCAGTGATGACCCTTAGGCATGAAAAAGTAGCATTGCAAGAAAAGTGCAAAGAACACCTATTGTAAGTTACCCAATTACAACAAAATCTTTTGGCTAAATAGAATAATGCTATAGTCATAATAACCTAATTTCACTCAGAGCAACAGAGAGCAGCATAATTGACACTAGAGCTGGCCAATAGGCCAAAGAGTATTGGAGTTTTAAGTCTAGTAAAGGAGCTATATGAATCCATGTGGAAGAGAATCTCTTTGGAGATTATTTAGCTTAGGCCATCTCTCACCTTCCTACTAAATGCATAGAAATTATGTAAAAAGGTGGAGAGTTCAGTTGTAAATACTCTGGCTACAGTCTCTAAAATAGTAATAGACTCAGAAATGTTGTTGCAAAAGTTGTATGATGCAACAGTGCAACATTTTTAGCAGTAGGAATCAATGATAGAATGGTCATTTCCAAGCGAGTAAATGAAGTTCTCAATTTCAATTTTATAGCCAATAGTTGCAAAGAACTTCTAGATGTCATGAAGGAAGGAATCAATGAAATGAAACATGTTGAAGATCTAGTGCAACTAGGTTTTCCTTCTCCATTTCTTGATGATAACACCATGCTAATGGTAGAAGAAATTGAACCTTTGCTATTGGCCAAATAGAAGGATCAAATAGTTTTCTAGAATCTAAGTGATGATTCATCAGTCCCTGAAGTAGAAGCTATCTTGGTTCTTATTTCCTAGCTAGAATTCAAATTGAAGGCTACGGTTCAAATTTTGCAACATTTTTTACACAAGGATATTATTAACCTTGATTTAGCCTTCAATGAGTTGCAGAGTAAGCAAGGGTTATCTGATGAAGAGTGGTCTACCTATCAGACAACATTTTTGAAGCTGTGATTTTGAAATTTTGATCTAGCAAGAGTTTTGGTTTCATTTTGAGCAGGCTCAAAAGTCCTCGAGGTCACCAATAACTGTAGAGTTATAAATTACTCTACATTTCATCCTTTTTTAGCTATGCACTACCAAATTTTGTCCTCACATTCATTGGTTTTGGATGGTAAAGTTGTGATACAGGGCATGGACTCTATTTTCTTTTTGATTCATTTTTGCCTAAGTGTTGAAATCAAGCAAAAGTTGACAAGTGTCATCCTCCAAGGAATCCTTTCCCAAGAGAAATGTTAAGTGTCATCATCTGAGGCACCTTTCATACTTTCTATGAGTTAGTCAGAATGTGCCATGTGTATCATAGTGGCTTAGTAGAATGTGCCAAGTGTCAGCATCTATAGTTACATATTGGCACCCACATTTTATCTCTTTGTACCGAAAGGTTTCAAAAAGCTAAGTATCAAGATCAGGCAAAAAATGCCAAGTGGCAAGAGTGAAAGGTCTCAATGTTGCTTTTCTAAAAGTGATGAAAGCTACCACATATCCCAACTAAAGAGAGCAAAAGTCACCATGTGTCAACATCTAAAATATGTTTGGTTCAAAGCCTTGGTTCAATATTTTTAGTTCAATACCTTGATTCATGTGTAAACAGTGCACAGTGTTAAACCATTGAACCATTTTTGGTTTAATCAGTTGGTTCAATGGCTTAGTACAATCGGGCAATTCAAAGGAGTATCCCAAAAAACCAAAGGGTCAAGTGCCCTTTTATAAGGCAATAAGGCACAACCAAACCATTCAAGTGGATGCTACCAAGCATCATCTATCAAGCCCTTTCTACTCCATTCCCAGAAGTAGTGAAAGATGCCATGTATCTTCCCAGAAGCAGTGAAAGCCACAACATGTCACCATCTGAAAGATCTTCATGTTTCATTATTTAATAAAGAGTATGGTGGGTCTCGAGTTTTATTTCTAAAAGTCTGTAGAAGCTGCCAAGTGTCACCATCCATAGGAGCCTAACATGTGTCCTAAACATTTCCATAGTATAGCTAAAGAGCAGCAGAGATTGCCACATGTCCTAAGTTGAAGCAAGTGGAGATTGCCACATGTCCCTATGCCCCTTTTCAAAGTTGCTTAGGTAAGAGATTTAGTGAGTCTTATTTCTGTTAAGCTATTAAAGTTTTGAGAAAGTGCATAGTGACAAGTGTCAAAGGCGGAACATGGCTGAGAAAAGACACAAAAGAGTATAATTTATGTAAAAGTGCCACGTGTCTTCAATGGCTATTGTGGAACATGACAAGTGTCGACCTCCAGTGATTGCTAAAGTAATAAGAAGAAATTATCTAAGTGTCACCTAACATTCAAGAGAAGGGAGCATCCTGTAATCTATTTTAGCTAATGAACTGCCAGAAGATGAAGCATTCTAAAATCTATAAGATATCTTCTGTTAGACACAGTTAGTTAGGTAAGATTTAATTTGGGCTGTTAGATTAAGAATTAACAGACAATCTGAAGTGGATTTGAGGTTATAAATAAGGGTGCAGAGATCATTGAGAGAGGATCATCCATTATCAGAGAGAATTTTTGAGAGAGAATGATTGTAACAAGTTTAGACTTTCTAGAGCTGTGGCTAAGTAATATCATTTTCTTTTGTCTCATTTTCTTGAGTTGAAAGGTTTATATAACTATACGTGTTCTTGTATCTTTTGTATGACTGGAATATATAAATAAGAAGATTGAACCCTATGCCTTTGTTGATATTATTTGTGTCATTTGCAAAAGTAGTCTAGATTGTAGATTTTCTAGAGCTGTGATTAGGAATGTCATTTGATTTTGTCTCATTTTCTTGAGTTGCAAGGTTTACATAACTATACATGTTTTTATGCCTCTTATGTGATTGGAAAATTAAAATAAGAAGATTGAACCCTATGCCTTTGTTGACATTTTCTGTATCTAAGCAAAAGAAGTCTATGTTGTGAGCCTCTATTTCTATTGTTTCAATCTTTTACACTGATCATGCACTTGTTTGCTCTTAAATGTAAATGAATCCTACATATAGTCTCATTGTGCTCAGGATTAACGTCAAATTACATTCAGGCACATCACCATAGATTAGATTTTCTTTCTTGCATTGTGTTTCTGATTTAAATTCCTATCCTTTTTCCTAGTATCTATTCATTTTAAAGAAGAGCCAACTTCTCTAAAATTTGGAGGTTGTTTCAAGATGCAAGTCCCATAGCTTGAAACTTCCCATTGTTGTTGATTAGAATCAAGTGCAATTTTAAATCATCAACATTTACTTTAATAAGAACTACAATAAATGAAGGATGTAATTGCCACCATCCAAGCTAGGAAACAAGTTAAAAAGTTCAGGTTGGATGACATATCCTCTTACCCTTTCAAAATGGATTACTTGTAGATACCATTTTCTCTAGGGTATGAACCACTAAAGTTTTAAAAATACAAGGGGAAAGGTAACCCCAAGGCTCACTGATGGAATTATTTATTGCATGCCAACTAGTGGCCTATAGTGACATATAACTTTTGTTATTATTTCCAAGAATTCTAGTAGGATAAGCATTAGAATGGTTCCTAAAGTTACCAAAAAATTTAGTTTTTTATTTTGATGATCTTTAAAACAAGTTCATGTAACACTTCCCTTACAATCTTGAGCATGAATTTTCATTGGAAGACTTAATGAAATGAAAATAGAAACTAGGTGAAAGCTTCATGAACTATCTACATTGATAGAGAGCCCTTGCAAGCCAATTTACCTATAATATACCAAACAAGTAACTAGCCACCATATTTATTAAAAATCTACGCAACAAGATATATTATTATCTAGAGATGCAATGTTCACATACCTTTAAGGAAATCATTGATAAAGTTTTGGTGATATAAAGAGCCCCTATTAACAAAGGGATCATTAAACTAACCTCATCAATTCAAAAAAATGGCTAGAACTAAAACTAAAATAGTGTTCAAAATCTACATCTAGTCCAAGTGTAAGCATCATAATCAATATAGACCAATAATATTAATAGACCCAAACAATTCAATCATAGTAATAATGTTGTAGGGAATAGAGTAATAGATTTGTGACATGTCTAAATGGTGCAATCACCATTTACTTAGCCTACACCACCTTTCTAGCTTGCTCCCAATTAGCAATATTTTCAACAACCACATCATGTATAGTAATCACAATAACCTAGTCCAATATAATAAATGTAACAAACATAGTAATTTATGCCTTTGTAAAACCCTCCTCCTCTAATGAAAAATGTAACTACTAGTTGCGCTTTTAATTACCTTGGGATCCCATTGAATTAATCTTTCACAAAATCATAGTAGCTAATTTTATTAGATGGCCCATTCCAAAATAAAAAGTTTATGAGGGCATTGACATACTAGATTGGTACAAGTTAATGTCCATAATTTATAGAGTTATGTGAAAATTAGACATGTAGTTTAGAATATGTTGGAAATTAGAGAGATCATATTAGGTTGTGGAGCTTACACATCCAATTAGAGCCTTGGCATTTATCATAATCCTTTTCTCCAACATAACAATTAACAAATACAACAATACTAACAACCATAATGGCTAGTGCAACATCAATAATAATAGTATCAATAACCAAGGCTGAACTAATAGACTTAATAGAACTAATATTAGAACCAACAATGTCAAAATAATGGATAGAACCAAGGTTATAATAATGGAAATAACCAACAAACTTACCATGCAATCACACATGACTAAAACTCAGTTTTAGTCCATGTTATAGGAGGTCACATTACCACCATTTCAATCAATCCAAGACCAAGTACCAATCAGGCAAGATGATTTCTAAACATACTAAATTAACCAAACCATTATGGTATTCCTTCCTTGACCTAGGACCATTCATAGGCAAACCAACAAATAGGGATTCCCATGTTATGACCTTATACTAATAATTAGTCATTAGCCCATGACCATACACAAGTACATCAACAACTGAGACTCATCATATCTATTCCCCTCCACCATAATTTAATATCAATAATGGTCCTATGTCTAATCTTGATTGTGTAATCATAACTTGATGGTCAAATATTACCATACCAGGCCCACAACCATCTACCACTTCACCCGTCATCCAACTCGCCAATCTACCTTGAAACAAACCATTTACCACTATTCAAGAAAAGACATTTGATATTATGAAACAATTACAATAGATGATAGCACAAATCTCTATTTTAGATTTGTTTCATATGTATACTATGCATAAAAACATCTTGATAGAGTTATTTGTTCAATCCACAGATATAAATGACACAGCCCCTAACAAATTTAAAGCTTTGGTTGGATACCTAGATCCAACCCAACAATAAACCTTCAACCAAAGAGATATGTCATCCCTTGGCCCATTGCATAATAATCCATTATAAATAAAAGTTTACATAAAGAGGTGCAAGGTGAAATGTGTCCTCATATATAATGGATCAAGTCTGAATATAGCATCTCTAAAGCTTATCAAGCTTCTCGAGTATACTTTAGTAGATCACCAAGTACAAACAATCACCATCAAAGCCTGTGACAATGAATAATGAGAATCACAAGGCACCATTATCTTTCCAATTATCATTAGCCCTTTGACCCATGATACACCTTTTTATGTTGTAGATCTTGATTTATCATATAATATGCTTTTGGGTAGAGCTTATTTACATGAGATTTATGCAGTCTCATTGACACTATACCAATGTATCAAGTTCTCCCATTCAGGGATGAAAGTTAGTATTCCAAGAGATTTCCATCCATAGGAACATTTTAAACATCTTGAAGACAAGTTTAAAAGCTACAATTACCATTTTGACATGAATATAATCATCAAGTAGGATAAAGGGAAAGCGATACTTATTGATTTACCAGAAGCCAATTGCATTGACCCTAATATCCTTAATTCACTTTCCCATATGCTACATGCTAAGATGTCCAATCATTATATTATTTTGGGTAATGGTTCAGTATAATATTTGA
The DNA here is from genome assembly GCA_037957365.1 of Torreya grandis. Classification (NCBI taxonomy): domain Eukaryota; kingdom Viridiplantae; phylum Streptophyta; class Pinopsida; order Cupressales; family Taxaceae; genus Torreya; species Torreya grandis. The sequence continues at coordinate 1,736,089 of JARHVA010000629.1, forward strand.
TGCATGACACATTTTACATTGTAAAGCTTCCACAAAACCCTAGGTCTTTTGGAATACCAAAAGCCAAACCACTCATGTAATGGAAAAAAAGGGGAAAGGCCATCAACATATCCCAACATCTATCACTTTCATACCATCCTCTTACCAAGATAAGGACCCTATAAAAGGATATGAATCATGGTTATACAATGCTAAATTGGAGAATTATTACAAGAATGTAAAGTATCCCATTCCTAATCATATTATGAAAAACCAAGACTATGAAGGAGGAGGTCTCAGGCCAAATCAACAAAGAACACTTGAACCAATTTTTATGACTAAGTACAAAGGAACCTATGGACCTAGATTTAAACTTCCTATGGGTGATCCCATATATCTTATTTGAGTGCCATCACCAATTACTAGTGATGATGATACCGATAATGAAGTAGATTCCAATCGTAGCTAATTTGATGACTTAGCCCAAACTATCATATTTGATAATAATGCCATTTTTACCCTTTGACCAATCATTCATCATAACCCATTACCATTGTATTATCCCTAACTGATAGATTGGGACCAACAAAAATCTGATGTACTAGTTAATGATTTTTTGAATGATGATGCTTTCTATGATTTTCTAGGCCTTAGGGACAATGTTCCATTGTGAGATCATAAATCTGGTTTCTCAATCAAACTAGATCTTGAAGCCTATTTTGGAGAATGAGTGAACACCCTTAGCCAAAATAAAATAAATAAAACATTGAGTTCCCAAAGTAAAAATCTCTTTCAAGCACTTTTGGACCAGGGAAAATGTAAAGATAAATTCCAGTCTAGTGGTGAAAACTTATTTTAGATGCCACTAGATGGGGGTGTTCAACCTTCTTCAAATTTAGACTAGGAAAACACCAATGAATAACTTGTCTATGGGTCTTAGTTTAGTCTTTAATAAGAATAATATTTTGATCAAATTACATGTACATCCCTCCCATTGGAGGGTTCTGATTCATCATGTCTAGGAGAACTTGAATAACCAATCCTAACAGAGGACTCTAACATAGCCAAATAGTTCAAATCTTTGCCCACTATTCTTTAAGATGGTTCTACTTTTATAGTGTAAGACATGATAGAGGTTAACATCAGGAATTGAAATGACCCAAAATGGATTAAATTAGGTACATCCCTCACTAAGGAAGAGTGTGAAGTATTTACAACCCTATTAAGGGAATTTGTAGATATACTCGTGTCATGTCCCCTTTTTAGTTGACATGTCCAGAGTTGAAGATTAGCCTATTATGCGACCCTCGTAGACTGATGGGATGGATAGAGGGTCTTGATAGAGATGGGTTGGAATTCGTTTGGGCTCTTTCGGACATGAATTAAGGGAGATATTAATATTTGATTGATTTAATCAAATATTAATTATTTGATCTCATTTTAATTAATTATTAATTAATTATTAATTATGATTAATTATTAATTAATTAGTAATTATTAATGATTGGGTCTAATTTTAGGATCCTAATCCTAATTTAAGACTTGGTCCAATTTTAAGACCCTAGTTCTAAATTAAGGGAGTCTAATTGAAGGGAGTCTAATTTTAGCAAGCAGTGTATAAGAATCTCTCATGGGAGAGAGTTTATATTCATGATTATTGATATTGACTCTTGTTAAGAAATTCTTCTGTGAAGACTGAGCCAAGGGTTCCAGTATTCCATCTGCAGTGGAGAACATCAACTCTTCATTGTGTGCGATTCAGAGGCTGTGAAAGATCAGCTGATCTATTGCCAAACTGCATTGAAGAACGTCAACTCTTCAGTGTGAGCGATTCAGAGGTTGTGAAAGATCAATGATCTATTGCCGAATTGGGAGATAACTTCATCCAGAAGCTATCACATGTACTTCAAGTTTGAGAGATAACTTCACACAGAAGCTATCACGAGGGTTTACATGTATTTTCATTATTTGGGTTTTGATTCCAGAATTATACAGATATAGATCTTTTGTATTAGCCCATAATCTTACAGATCAGGATCAAGCATATAGGTTGAGCAATATCAGCGGCCGTATGACTTCCGTACAGATCTGTGAAAGTCCATACGCATCTACAGAAAGTTTAGGTACCGACATCGGCGAACAGAGACTTACAGAGACCGACATCAGTCGACTCATCACTGACGTCGGCAAGGGGACCACTACAGGTTGACCGATGATGGCAGTATAACCGACGTCGGCGACTGTGTTTTTACACAGCAGGTTGAGACGTGCCAGATTCAGCCCAATTTGTAGAATATACAGGAAATAAAGGCCGAACTTTCGATATTCTTTGTATGTTTGACAGAGGATCTCTATTGTAAGCTTATGAGCAAATAATAAGAAATTATACTATGATTAATTCATCTATTTGAAGATATTTTGTAGAAATTCAAATAAGAAATTTGGAGCTTTGTTTTGATATTCGAAGGGATATTACAGTGGTATCAAAGCTAAATCCTGCCATCCTGAGGGTTTGACAGATCTTATGCAGCCACAAGGGTTGGGACCACATGGGTATTTCACACGTAATAGAGCTTTGCTTGAAGGTACTCAAGTTCTAGAACAATCGCCGGAAGACATGGGTGATGATATTGGTAGGCCCGTATTCCTCACCATCTGAGAGATCAAGATGATCCAGAGGTTTTACTGACTCTTAGAGAACTACGAGAAGGGCAAAGGTAGAATAACCAAGTATTACAGCAGTTGGCAGCAGCACTGCCAAGATTGGGTTCTCTGAGGAGACATTCCCCACACCGTGAAGATGTCAGGAGTGTTGCAGGATCACAGAGAGGCCATGGGACTGTTTCTCATACAGCGAATAGGCCTACTAGGCCTATCTTTGTGAGACAGGAAGCAGAGGAGGTGATAGCAGGTGAGGAGCATGAGGAGGCATTTACAGACACACTTAGGGCAGCGACTGAAGAGTGGGAATCATTACCACCTATGGTCAGGGAGATGATTACTTTTGACTGATTCCTCACACAAAGGAAAGAACATTATCGAGGTCGACAGAATGGGAGACCAAGACCCCAGAACAATGATCTAAAGCATGCTACGAGTAGGCTCACACTAGCAACATTTGACGATAGTGGTAAGGTGACAGCACAGGCCTGGGTTAATAAGCTGGATACATTTCTCACATTGCGACCGATGGGTGAGGAAGATGCTATCAGATATGCGACACTACATCTTGAGGGAGTAGCTCACGATTGGTGGCACCATGGGATGGTGACACTCCATCATGATCAGATCACTTCTTATCAGGAGTTTGTGGATAGGCTGGTGGAGCATTTTGACAAGAGGGATCCAAAGTCCTATTTCCAAGAGTTGGCACAATTGCGCCAAAGCGGCAGTCTAGAGTCATACATTGGTGACTTCCAGAAGTTATCAGTCATGGTTCCTGACATTTCAGAGAGGCGACTAGTAGTACTCTTCATGGAGGGATTGACAGAACCACTGAGAGGTTGGGTCAAAGGCTTTGATCCTCCTTCCTTACAGGAAGCTATGAAGAAGGCACGTAGTATGGAGATGTCAGCCCCATCTAGTAGATCTAACTCCAGAGGCACTTCTTCATCTAGAGACCATAAGCACTCCAACGGGGATACAGAGAGACCGGATTTTAACATAGATAAATCCGGGGTTAAAAATGATTCAAAGGCTAATCCAGCAGCACCACCTTTGGATCGTGAGGTGCTTAATGATTTACGCAGGAAGAAGCTTTGCTTCTACTGCAAAGGTCCATATGATATCCATCACGATTATCCTTTGAGGCCTAAGGGCAAGACGAATCGTATGATGTGGGTATATTATGAGGAGTCAGAATCGGAAGATTTCAAATAGCATGATAGTTCGGAGGAGGTAGAGGCTTCAAAGCCTAAGGCAGAGGCAGATTTAGAGCTTCATATACAGGAGGCACGCCTATCCAGCATTCAGTCGGATGAGTCATTTAGACTCCGTGGAGTTTTGGCAGGGCAGAAGGTTACCACCCTTCTTGATACAGGAGCCACACATAATTTCATAGATGCTAGATTTGTGGAGAAACGTGGACTCACTACCAAAGATTTTGAGGGAATTAGAGTTAAGGTAGCCGATGGTCACACTCTGAGGTGTGAGCGCATGATTAGAGACCTCCCATTGCGCTTGAACAACTATGAGTTCAAGGCTAATTATTATGTAGTTAACATGGGGGACATAGAATTAGTTTTGGGTATGAAGTGGCTTCATTCATTTGAGGAAGTTACTCTTTGACTCAAAGACATGGAGGTTCATTTTAAATTTGATGGGAAAACACATATTCTTAAGGCAATACGGAGCAGCAGCTTCAAACATATGTTTTTTCATCAGATAGAGATGCCTACACTGCATGACATGATAGAGTGTGATGACGAGTGTCCATTGGCACCAACACAGGAGATATATGGGGACGAGCTGTGTCTTGAGGTGAGTTCAATTCAAGAGTTAGCACATGTGGTAGGGACTCAGCGTTCTATTACAGGCGGGTCACATGATGATGATACGAGTATGTCTAGCATTCACATTCTAGATTCAGATATTATCCAGGGCCTGGAGTTGATGTTGATTGACAGCGACAGAGATCAGGACTACATTTGGGATCCAGGAGGAAAATTGATTGGTTTATCATTCAGCAATTGCTTGAGGGCAAGCAATTTTAGGAGGGGTGGATTGTCATGTCCCCTTTTTAGTTGACATGTCTAGAGTTGAAGATTAGCCTATTATGCGACCCTCGTAGACTGATGGGATGGATAGAGGGTCTTGATAGAGATGGGTTGGAATTCGTTTGGGCTCTTTCGGACATGAATTAAGGGAGATATTAATATTTGATTAATTTAATCAAATATTAATTATTTGATCTCATTTTAATTAATTATTAATTAATTATTAATTATTGATTAATTATTAATTAATTATTAATGATTGGGTCTACTTTTAGGATCCTAATCCTAATTTAAGACTTGGTCCAATTTTAAGACCCTAGTTCTAAATTAAGGGAGTCTAATTGAAGGGAGTCTAATTTTAGCAAGCAGTGTATAAGAATCTCTCATGGGAGAGAGTTTGTATTCATGATTATTGATATTGATTCTTGTTAAGAAATTCTTCTGTGAAGACTGAGCCAAGGGTTCCAGTATTCCATCTGCAGTGGAGAACGTCAACTCTTCATTGTGTACGATTCAGAGGCTGTGAAAGATCAGCTGATCTATTGCCAAACTGCATTGAAGAACGTCAACTCTTCAGTGTGAGCAATTCAGAGGTTGTGAAAGATCAACGATCTATTGCCGAATTGGGAGATAACTTCATCTAGAAGCTATCACATGTACTTCAAGTTTGAGAGATAACTTCACACAGAAGCTATCACAAGGGTTTACAGGTATTTTCATTATTTGGGTTTTGATTCTAGAATTATATAGATATAGATCTTTTGTATTAGCCCATAATCCTACAGATCAGGATCAAGCATATAGGTTGAGCAATATCAGTGGCCGTACAACTTCCGTACAGATCTGTGAAAGTCCGTACGCATCTACAGAAAGTTCAGGTACCGACATCGGCAAACAGAGACTTACAGAGACCGACATCGGTCGACTCATCACCGACGTCGGCAAGGGGACCACTACAGGTCGACCGACGATGGCAGTATAACCGACGTCGGCGATTGTGTTTTTACACAGCAGGCTGAGACGTGCCAGATTCAGCCCAGTTTGCAGAATATACAGGAAATAAAGGCCGAACTTTCGATATTCTTTGTATATTTGACAGAGGATCTCTATTGTAATCTTATGAGCAAATAAATAAGAAATTATATTGTGATTAATTCATCTATTTGAAGATATTTTGCAGAAATTCAGATAAGCAATTTGGAGCTTTGTTTTGATATTCGAAGGGATATTACAACTCACATGGGCATATTATGACATGCTTGGTTTGGACCCTACCTTGGTTTTTCACCTTCTTTTGGTACATCTTGATGCCAAACTAGTAAAGGAAAAGTTACACAAAATGCATCCTCTCATTTCTATATTAGTAAATAAAGAGTTGGAGAAGCTCTTGGAAGTGAGATGTATTAGGTCAATTGGCTATTTTGAATGGGTTTCCAATGTTTTACTTATGAGTAAAAATCTACAAGGAATTCTAATCTATAATAATTTTAGGGACATTAACAAATCTTACCCAAAGGATGAATTTCCATTTCCAAACATTAACATGATTGTCGACTCCACAATGGGTTATTAGATGTCACTAATGGATGGATTCTCAAGCTACAATCATATCAAATTTTTACTAGAAGACCAACACAAGATATCATTCACCAATCTATGGGGAAAATTATGTTATCAAGTTATGCTATTTGGTATTAATAATGTATGGGCCACCTATCAAAGAGTTATGATAGTCATATTTCATGATATTATGGATGGAATTGTTTAAGACTATGTTGATGACATACTAGGTAAATAAAAGATTAGGGTCGATCATCCAACAACATTAAGGTGGATATTTGAGAGACTATATGAATACAAAGTTAATCTCAACCCTAATAAATGTGTGTTTGGAGTTACTTTAGGCAAATTTTTAGGCTTCATTACATGTCACTGAGGTATTAAAGGCAATCCAGCCAAAGTATAAGCCATAACAAAGATGCCACCATCGACCAACTTGAAGCAGCTCCATAGTTTATAGGTCAAGATTCTATCCATCAAATGCTTCATTTCTCAATTGGCCAATAAGTGACATCTATTTACACACCTATTGAATAAGGGTATAATATTTCTTTGGGATGGTGATTATCAAAAATATTTTCAATAGCTAAATGACTATCTTGTAAATCTATCAATTTTATTACCTCTTATGCCAGGAAAACCATTCTTATTATATCTATCAACTACCAATTATTTATTAGGGGTAATTCCAAATCAACATGATGACAATGGAAAATAGCATTCATTGTACAATCTAGGTCATACACTGGTCGTTTATGAACATAATTATATGCCCATCAAATTATTTTTTCTTGTTATGGACTTCACAACACAAAATTTATGGCACTACATGTTGAACAATAAGACCATGGTAATTTCAAAAGTAGATCCACTCAATTATCTACTATCTAAAATATATTTACAAAGCTAGATGGCTAAATGGATATTTATTCTTAGTGAGTTTGAGATAGAATATGTGAACCAAAAATCCATCAAGGGGTGAGGTCTTGCAGATCATCTTGTTGAAGCACCCCTTATAGATACAAAGCCACTCACATTTCAATTTCTAGATGAATCCATTATGACCGTTATATAAACACCTCTTGAGGAGCATCACTATAATCTATATTTTGATTCATAGCATAAGGATCAAGGGTGGGCACTTTTTTTATAACACCATGGGAGGATATAATCCCTAAGTCATTAAAAATTAGCTTTCTTTGTACTAATAACATGGTAAAATATGACACACTTATAGTATGGCTTTGATGAACCATACAATGGTATATACATCATTTATAGGTTTATGGTGATTCATAGTTAATCATCAATTAAGATATAGACCACTTTTAAACCAAAGATGACAAACTATGCTATGCCCTTAACCTTTGGCATGTCTAAGAATAGGTGCGGCTGACTTGTAACATACATGCCTCTTTTATATTCTTGTTACATTTATCTATGTTCTTAGATAGGTCATCCTATCAAATAGCCATGGCTAATTAGACTATATATAAGAGGTAGTGGTTAGTCTTTGAGCATCATGTTAAGTATTCTTCTCTTATTGCATTGTTGTGGATATTTCCCCATTGAAGTGGCTCTACTATATTATCTAGTATTCTTCTCTATTATCAATTATTGCTCTATGACCTCTCATATTTGATAATTCCATGTGATATATAATTATTTTGTGTGAACATATAAGTAATTTCATTACAAGTGGTATCAAATCTCTAATTTGGACAAGTTTCTTATGACATTTTTTTGGTATCTTGTGAGGCATGACTTCTATGAGTACAAGGAGCGAAAAAACATAACTGTCAATCTAGGAAAAAGTATTTTTTATATCAACATAGTATTGTTTAAAACTCTTTTATGAAAAAAAAACTATGGAAAAAAATTCCCTTTACACAATTGGAGTCACTGTATTCATCTCAGTGAGATGATCACAATGGTATATATTATTGGTATACCTTTTTTTTGCTGAATTTTTTTACCCCAGTGTGCGAAGGCAATTGTTAGATTAGTCTTGGTGAGGTGATCACAATGTGACCACCTTCTGGTACACTTTTTTATGGTAAAAAACCCACATAGGGTTTGTATATGGTAGGTTCTTCTACTCAGGGAAGAAAAGGGGGGAAAGAAACTCCTAAGACTCCTGGCGATGACATAGAATTTAAAACTTTAGATCTGTTGATTTCTCAACTTCAAGCTGACATAAAGGGCTTAGTGTTGCATGATGAATTTTTTGTAGTTAAAATTTGATGTTTTAGGGATGCATAGAGATATTAATGGGGTTCACACTCAATTATAATAGATCACTACATAATTGGCTACCCTTTCATCTTAGTTATAGTCAAACACCCCTCTACTTCATCATTCAGGTCCTCCTTCTCTCAACACTAACAACTCCAATTTTGGTGTGAAATCAATGTTGCCAAAAGTGGACATTCATAAATTTGATGTTAAGGATTCTCTCAGTTAGATTACCCAAATTAAAAATTTATTTGATCTATATCAAACTCCTAATTCTTAGAAGGTGATAGTGGCATCTCTATATTTGGAACCTAAGCAATTCATTTGGTATCATTGGTTGTGTGCTCAAAAAAAAAAAAAGGTGCTCCTATTACATGGTCTATTTTCACTAATGAATTTTTGGCTCATTATCAAAATAATGTCTCTGAGAAAAAACTTTAGCTAGTTAGCCAAATTATGACAAATAGGAACTGTGAAGGATTATATTCATCAATTTCATAGTCTATCCTTATGGGTGGAAGACATCACTGACCTAAATTTGACTGATCTCTTTTTGGGTGGTCTCAAATATATCATTCAATTTTAGGTTTGGATGTTTAACCTGGCATCTGTATCAAAAGTTATCCTAAGGGCATACATGGCAGAAAAAAATGAGATGGTTAAATGGAAAAATTTTACTAATGGTCATGATCACACCTTTTTAGCACCATCATTTTCTCAACCCACTAGATTGACACCTAAGCAAATTGAGGAGAAACAAGCCAAAGGGTTGTGTTATGGTTATGATAGAAAATGAAAAAAATATCATCATTGTGTTGAAAAGAAGCTATTTTACATCTAAGGTACCAATGAGGATGAAGATGATGAGGAGGTAATTGGTGAGGATGAAGAAGGCCTTGAGGAGGAAACTAAAGACTCTCAGCTTATTATTTCCTATCATACCCTTTTCAATATTAGTACTCCCTAAACTCTTAAGGTGGTGGGTTTACTTAAGAAATAGAAGGTCACCTTATTTATTGATTGTGGGAGGATACACAAATTCATCAATAGTAAGTTGGTTTCTCATTTGAACTATTTCATTTATCTAGCTCCAAAATTTTAGGTCATGATTATAGATCGTGGTACTGTCAACTGTTCAAGAAAATTTCATAGTATTATGCTTGTCATGAGAGACTACTTGTTAGAATCTCCTATGTTTGTTATTCCCATGGGGGAGCTGACATTATTCTATGAGTATAGTGGCTCACCACTTTGGGCATTATTGAGATGAATTTCTAATAATTATTCATGTGTTTTTATTCTAAGGAAATGACATTTGAGCTAAGGGGATTAAGGATTAAATCTCCATAACTTGCTAGCTCCCATAAAATGATAAAGATTATTTGAAAGGATAATGAAGGATTTGTAGCTCACTTGTTCATCATTGAATTTTATCCAACTTAGCCATCTACACCTCCTAATCTACAAGTGATTGATTCATATTTTATTATTTTTGGTGACATGCTAAAAGGAATTCCACCTAGCCACACACATGATCATGACATCAAACTTATTATAGGTAGTACACCATCAAACATCAAGACATACAAGTATCCTTATTCCCAAAAGAGTGAAATTTAAAATATGGTATAGGAGATGCTATATGTAAGAATCATTCACCATAGCCAAAGCAATATTCTTCACCAGTTGTCATAGTAAGAAAGAAAGATGACACTTGGAAGATGTGCCCTGATTACAAAGAGCTCAACAAGTACACTATCAAAGATAAGTTTCCTATTATTATCAATAATGTTTTGATAGATAATTTGAATGGTTATTTTTATTTTACCAAGTTAGATCTATGTTGTTGGTATCATCAAATCTGAATGCATGATGAAGACATGCAAAATAGCTTTTAGAACTCATGAGGGCCATTATGAGTTTCTAGTTGTGCCTTTTGGTCTAATAAATGCACCATCCACCTTTCAAATTTTGATGACTACTATTTTTAAACCATTTCTAAGGAAAATTTTTCTATTGTTTTTTTATGATATCCTCATTTATAGTAAAAATTGGGAAGACCATTTGCACCATGTATAATAGGTACTCTTAATTTTGTAATAACATCATTTGTATGCCAAAGCTTCCAAATGTACTTTTAGAGCTTATGAGGTTAAGTATTTGGGTCATCTGGTTTCACATAAAGGAGTGAAAGTGGATCTAAAAAAATCCAAGTAATGGTGAACTGGTTGTTTCCTACAACACTCAAGCAACAAAAGATATTTTTTGTGCTAACTAGTTACTATCATATGTTTGTCAAAAACTATGGTATCATTTTAGCCCCACTCACATATTTTTTGAATAAATAATCCTTTTAGTAGATTGATATAGCTATCAGAGCATTTGAACAATTAAAGATGGCTATATACACCACTCCAATGTTGGCCACTCCTAATTTTTCCAAGAATTTAACAAGCAAATTGACTAGAATAAGCATGATCATAATGGGAAAATGATAGTGATACCCATGATTTGATTTAAAATATTTATCAAGGTTTGGGTGGATTTGAAACATTCACATGGAAGGGTAATGCATTATGGTAAAAAGACATTTTATATCTATGTAAGAATTCTCTTCTTAAACAAAAAATCCTTCAAGAACTTTATGAAACTCCACTTGGGGATCATTCATGATTTTTGAGAACCTATCATAGAATCAAATAGGATTTTTTTGGGAAGGACTCAAGGGGGATGTCTAGAAATATGTGGCTAAATGTATGATCTATCAACAAAATAAAGGAGAAACTATCAAAACCCTAGGTATTTTGTGGCCTTTATCCATCCCTAGCTAGCATTATTAAGAGATGTCTATGGATTTCATTATAGGGTTATCAAGATCTAATAGTCAAAATGTTATCATGGTTGTTATGGATCATCTTAGTAAGTATGCTTATTTTTGTTCTTTATTGCAACCATTTGTTGCTAGTATAGTATCTTTTGTTGTTATTAATATCATTTATAAATTTCATGGCACCCCTAAGATCATTTTTAGTGATAGACATCCCATTTTCACTAGTAATTTTTGGACTGAGTTATTTGCATGTTTGGGAACCCAGTTGGTTCATATTTCATCCTATCTTCCTCAATCAGATAGACAAACTGAGGTAGTCAACAAATGTCTAAAAATATATCTCCATTCTTTTGTTTATGATAAATAAGACAAATGGGTTCATTGGTTGCCACTTGTTGAATGGTGGTTTAATACTTCTATTCATAGTTTTTCAAAAATGTCTCCCTTTGTGGCACTATATGGATACCATCCTCCATCCATCACTTCAACCTTGAAGGTCTATCCTAAGGTTTATGTAGTTGAAGAACATATTCACCATCAATAGGATGCTCTTAAAAGTTTTCATGAAATTTAGTCATGGCCAAAAATTACATGAAACAATAAGTAAATCAACACAGGAGTGAGAGGGATTTTGACATTGGAGATTGGGTCTTTATTCACTTGCAACCATATAAGTAGATGTCCATGAAGTAATATAAAAAGGATAACAAGTTGTCCCCTAAGTATTATGGGCCTTGTCAAATCTTGTAAAAAATTGGTTGTGTGGCTGCAAGTTAAATTTTCCTTCATTCACTCACATACATCTAGTATTTCACATATCATGCCTAAAGAAAGTCATTAGACATAGAGTTTCTACTCAAACTAAATTACAATAATTGGATGAGGAAAGAAGAGTTATTCTTGATCTTGAGGTGATCCTTCAAATGTGCAATAAGTAGCTATGGTCTAGAGCAATTACATAGTACTTAATCAAATGGAAGAAATTGCCATGTGAAGATGCTACTTATGAGGATGAATCATTTATGTAGAAACATCTAGAGTTGACTCAACATTGATTACAATGTTTTTTTTAATGGTAGGGGAATTCTATGCCTTTAACTGTTGGCATGCCTAGGAATAGGTGTGGCTGACTTATTGCTTACATACCTCTTTTGTATTCTTGTTACATTTCTCTATGTTCTTAGATAGGTTGGCCTATAGAATAACCATGACTAAGTAGAATATATATAAGAGGTATTGGTTAGTATTTGATCATCATGTTAAGTATTTTTCTCTTATTGCATTATTATGGAGGTTTCCCCCTTGAATTAGCTCTACTATATTATCCAATATTCTGCTTTATTTTCAATTTTTACTCTATGATCTCTCATATTTTTTGATTCTATGTGATATATAATTATTTTATGTGAACATCTACATAATTTCATTGCAAAATGGTTCCATAAAAGGCCATGGTTAACACTCTAAAGTAGCAGATTATTGACATCTAGTTTGAGCATATACTAAGGGATAACAATAGAATTGTAGCTGCCATGACCACCATTGGATCATTGATTTGACAAATAGATATGGAAAAATACTACCAATTTCTTGTTTAAAATCTACTAACACCATCTGATGAACCTTCAAATATCATAATGATTTATGATATTATTGGTCCTAGCTCTACTTGGTATTCTAAGTTATATTCCTATTTACAAGACCATATTTTACTACCTGACTTATCTTGCAAACAAATCAAAGCCGTCATCCTCAATGCCCAATGTTATACCTTACCTATACAAACCCTATATCATCATATTTTTCAAGGAACTCTGCTTCAGTATTTACCTTTAGCATAATCTCTAATATCATTATAGGAAGTTCAAAAAGAAGTATGTGGAACCCACACTAGTTGGGTTGTCCTATCCAAAAATATCTTTTATATTAGTTATTATTGGCTAATGATGGATGTAGATGCAATTTGATAAGTCAAAATATGTGATAAGTGTCAATGGCATGCTAATTTGATTCATGCCTAGGCCAAGACTCTAAAATAAATGTTGACACCATGGCCAATTTCAACATGTGACCTCAATGTCATTAGGAAGATAACCCCCACCTCATCAGATGGCCATAAACATATCCTTACCACTATAGAATATTTCACTAAGTGGGTTAAAGTTATACCCCTTAATTACATGACTGAAAAGCAAATTTCCAAATTCATCTTCAACCATCTCATCTACTGTTGTGATATCCCTTCTGAAATTATATCTGATAATGGAGGATCATTTAAAAACATGGATGTCAAAAATTTATGTGATGAATAAAAAATCAAAAAACACTTTTACATGACATATTTCCCTCAAGGTAATTACCAATCTAAAGAATCAAATAAAACCATCATCAACAGTCTTAAAAATATTGTCAATAATTCCAATCATAATCGGCACCTTCAGATAATCCATGCCCTCTAGGAATATCATACCAATCACCACAAACCAATAGAATCCACTTCATACTCACTCATTCATGGCACTTAATACATTCTTCCCATTGAGGTTGAGTTACCTTCACTATGTATCTCTTTGAAGCATGTCCCAAATGTTGAAGACTATCAAGTAGTTCACCTATAAGAGCAAGAGTTACTTGATGAGAAACACATGGATGCAATGAACAACCTTCAAACATATCAGAACCAACTATGTGGCCACTACAACTAGTGCATGAAACATATACAATTCAAACTTGGTGAGCTTGTACTTAAAGAGAACACAAATAATACCATGGACAAGAAGAAGCATAAAGGCAAGTTCCAGCCCAATTGGGTAGGTCCTTTCATCATTGTTGTAAACTATGGTGCAAAATTATACAAGCTCACCACACAAGATGGGGACAAACTTGATAAGCCTATGAATATTATACACCTCAAATAATACTATTCTTGAGTGACATGATGTATTATTTATAAGGAACATTTCAAGTTGTACAATATTATCAATATTATTCTTTGTAATATATCATTCTATCATCCAACCATTTTACTATCCTATCATTCTAACTATCCCTTATCTATTCTATCAACTAAATCATGTTCTAATCTATCTTATCCTAGCCCATTTGACCTTGGTTCATCCATTGGTTTCAATTTCAGCTTGAAGAATTAGATCAATTTTAGTAATTGTTTCAAGCATTCTAGATAGAGGTAGTATTTAGGACTATTATGACAAAAGTTTGGTAGTTGCATCCTTAATTTTTTTTCCATTCTTATCATGTTTGTTTATGCAATCCTGATTATATCTTCCTATAGGGGAAATCAATATTTCACCAGTCTTTCTACTAATTATAACTACCTATGGGAAAATTAGTATCATTGATCTGATCAATTATATCCTAGTTATAATCACTTATGGGTAAACTAGGGGAAACATTTGCTTATTGTGCCTTGACATACTAACTTACCATTCCTATGTCATACTGTACCATCATACCAACTATGACTATGTGGGTTGTGCTCAAACTTTGTTAAGGTTATCTCAATCCGTATTTACATTATGCCCTCAATGGTTTGTGAGGATCCATTTTAAGTTTTAAATCTCTTATTGTTTTATGATCTTCGACTATTTAGTGTCTCGTCATTCTCAATCAAGTTGAGACACTTAGAAACTTCTAAAAACATTTGTAAAATTGTTTAAAAAACCAAAAATATGGACCACTTCGTTTCCTTAAAGATTTTGGGAACCCTCAATAAGTCAAAAAAATCACTTGTCCCTTAGTTTCCCCATTCTTTTTGGCCTTTTATCCCATGTGCTTTCCATTTTTCAAGACTATTCCTATTCTTCTATAACATCCATCATGTTATTTTTTAATTATCATCATTTTCTTCCCATTTTTTGGGAGAACTATATTCATATTAATATTTTTTTGATATATCATCCATAGAACTATGTAGACAATGTTCACTTTCATAGTGCATATGGAGACAACTTGAACACCCCTTCCTTTCCTTCTATTCCACCATCATTTTTTGTTTGTTAATTTGTCACCTATTTTCTAAGGTCAATGTTCATCATGTTTCCTATATTGACATTGGGACTAATTATTGTTTGTTTATTTTTTATTATTTGTGTGCTTGTTTATTTGATTTTAGCACTTTTCCCTTGATTTAGTATATCAACATTCATTAGGTGATTCCTTACGTAATTATTCTTGAATACATCTATATTCATACATCTACATTGTCATCATAGTTTTTATCATTACTGCATTGTTTTCCATTGATTATTGGATTATGGGAGTCAGTTGGTATACATATTTCAGCCAAGTACTCATGGTATTCTATCATGATTCTTACCATCACATGAAATAGAAAAAATTAGCTTCAATAAATCTAAAATGTAATGGTAGTATCAACATCTCCTCAACACTGACATCAGTAACAATCCTGATCCAATCCCAATCATATCCCAAATAGAGTAATTAAATAATGAAAGAATTTTAATGTTTGTTAGTTTGAATGACCATCTCCCTAATAACAGGTTGCCCCAATTCATCTGTATCATCTATATCTAATTGTCATCATCATGTTTTTAATCATTAGCTATCAAAACATATTTGCCATAATCAGGGTCTAATGATTATAAACACCTATGTCCAAATCATTGTACACTGTCCCAACTATATTCTTAGTGAATATAACTTCCTTTGGGAAAATCATTATGTTATCACCAATTCTAAATCATTTAATTTCTTCTACCCACTTGGGGCATGCTGTTATCCTATTTTTCTATCCTAACTAGGACAACTCTATATTCTCAATGATTATAAATGCTTTTGGGAAAATCATTGTGTTACCATGCAACATTATCACTATCGAGGTACAATGCTTATATCCACCTTTGATAAAACCATTGTACACTATCCTACTTACATTCTCAGTGATTTTGACTAACTTTAGATAAATCATTATGTTATCACCCCATCATTTTCATTCGTTTGGTCCCCTCATTTCCTTCTTTCAAGGGATCATTTTTCAACCCCTTTTTCCAACCACTCTCTCAAGGGGAAGCTATAGTTCATCTATTGCCATTAAAGTCATAATCACACATAATATTTTTATTCTTTGAGAAGACATTATTGTTCTTACAACTTATAACACCTTCCCAAATAAGGGTAAATTATAGACATCTAAAATTGGCCACTAATGGCTCCATACTTTAATTTAGACTAATTCTTACCAACTATTGAAAATCTAACCTAAGAATTTCAAAATGCCTTGAATTTGGCTTCATAACATGTAATTAAATTAATTTGGCCCATAAATCAATAAAATTGAACAAATACACAAATCATTTAATTCAAAATCTTGAAAATGTTCAAAATGTCTAATAAGAATTAATTAACATCAAATCCTATTAAAATCCTAATTGAATTCATCCATGAGAAATTAAAGCAATTATGAAAAAGTTAAATTCAAAAATCAATAAATATCCTATATTCTCATCATTAGCTTTTGTGAGTCATCATTTTTGGAAAATAGCCCACCCATGCTTATTCCATGCTAATCACGAAAATTTAACACCTTTTAACCCTCCTGGGGTTAACTAATCTAATCAAGGTTTTGATTTAACTCATTCCAAGTGATTTCAAATCTTAAAATCAAGCCTAGAGCTCTTCATTTAAAAATCTTGGAACATAGTAGAGTTATAATGAAAGATTTAATTCATCAATTAAATGCATAGTGTTATAATGCCAAACTTGAGATAAGCCAAGCCAAACATAGTGCCCATAGGAGATGGAGATAGCCAAACCCCATTGATGAAGAACTTTTGAGCACAATCCAAGCAATCCAATGAATAATTATCTTGGAGCAATCAATGAAGGTAAGGAAAGTTATCATTTCTTTACATTTTAGTTGTGTTTTCAATTGGTTTGTTCACCAAGACCCCCCCCATGATCTAGGCCTAGGCATGTTAGCTTGATAGTGTGTTGATTTCATTATTTTGGGAACTAACACTATACTAACTTCCTCTCTTGAACCAAATTCCTTGATCACATTAGGGACCAATTTTTGGCACCAATCTAATTTATTTTCTAGCACCAGTTATTTTATTGATCTGACTATGGGAATGAGTTTCCACTTTCATGGCTCTAGAGTAAACTATTGTGTGGCCTAAAAAAAGTGAACATAGGGGGAAGAAAAAGAACACAACCAAAGAAACAAATGATAAAAATTAAGAAACAAACACATGATGAAAGTAAACACTATCATTTCCCTTTTTCAATTATTTTACTCTTATAGACAAAACATTCTTTCCAATATTATCTTTGATTTTAGAGAAGGAGAAAGGAAACTAATTTTATTTAATATTTATTAATTGGACTTGAGATATTCATTATTCATTATTTTTGATAAAAATGTCCAAGTAATTAATAAAATGTTATTATTTTTGGGTATTTTCCCAAAGAGGGGTGTGGGAATTCTTATGAGGAGGTTTGTAACCTCCAGGATTAGTTGGTAATCAATTAATAGTGGATTATTTAGAATTTTTTATGATAGCTTACATATGGGGGAGTTACAATCATTTATTTTGGAAATAACATATTTAATATAGAAATTTTATGATGAAATCTAAGATAGTTTTAAAAGATTAGAAGTCAAATAATATTTATGGGCAAAAACTACAAATGTGTAAGAAAGAAACAAAAAAGGAAAAAGGTAGGATCTAAGTGAATTATGGAAAGTGGATAATGATGGTGTAGTCATATAAAATGTCTAAATTGGTAGCTTGAGTGTGGCTTGTGATACCCAATCCATAGGACCTTCTTGCATTCTCTCATCACCCTTCCAAACACTTTTTTTATTATAACCGATCATCCATAGAATTTTGAAACCTAATCTAGCTCAGTCGGGCTACATTTCCTATTATAATTCCATCTCCCTAGGTCATGAGCCTATAGGATAAGAGAATTGGGGTTAGACTATAGCTCTAGACCTTAGGGTGTCCCATTTTTAGTGCTCTTAGCCAATCACATTTTAAATCCAAATGACTATTTCCTTCTGATTCCTATTATTTATTATGTCAGCCTAGTGTGAATACATTTAACCCATGAATAGTAGATATCTATAAAATCCTATTATAATTTCATTTATAAGGGGTTGGAAAATATTACATAACAAGAAAGAATAAAAGAAAAACTATTGAGGTAAATTTCCTTATTCTCTGCATATAATTATCCAATACAACTATAAGCATACTCAAACCCTCACACCAATCCCTAGCCACCTTAAGCACTCTTAGTTTGTAATTTTTGCATCTACATAACACTATTGCAAAAACTAGATAATTTGGGAGAACTACATATGGATTGATCCCTCTTCAGAGTATTGGTATGTAGGTATCATGCCCACACTAGGGGTGTGGATACACATTCAATATATCTTACACACACTAACCCCCCTCTTTCTCAAAGTTTTATTCAATCAAAATGAATATATATGGTTTGAGATTAAATAATATCTACAAGGGTATATTTTGATATTTAGGATTCAAAATTTCATAGGCAAGCTCACATAGGGATAGAAGACAAAACCTAGAAAAATCAAATCTCTATAACTAGTATGGACAATAGTGATAAGACTTGGACTATAGCATCAGACCCTAAAGTGTCTTGTTTTTGTTACTCTTGTCTTTTTACCAAATGAAATCCAAATCTAGGTTCATGACACTATCCTAATCTTGCATAGCTAGTTTTAGCCTCTATCTCAACACTCTTAGCCTAGTTTTAAGCTAAGTTGCATTTCTCCTCTTTCATTACTATTTTTAGAAAGCCATGAAAATAAAATAAATTATACAAATTAGTATTTTAATTATTCAAATTTTATTTACATATTATTTTATATCCTTAACTAAATTAGGAATAAAACTCCAATATTCCCAAAATAGTTAAATTATTTGGTAAACCTGACTTACTTTGTTTGTGCATAAAAACCTGAGAAACCCTGGGGTAAATTCCTTGCTGATTTTTCCAATAATTTTTTAAATTTTTCATACATATTTTAAATAATAAATTAACATTTACTTTTTAAATTTACCTTAGTAATTTTAAAAATCATTTATTCGAAAACCTAGTTGAATTTACTAGGTCCTTTCATGCACAAAAACCCTAGAGACCGTAGGGTAAATTCTTTCCTAATTTTTCAAATTTTTTTTGATTTTTTATCTATATATTTAAGTAAAAAATTAAATTTAAAATTTAAATTTACCTTAGTAATTTTTAAAATAATTTCATTCAAACCCTAGTTTCACTATACTAAGTCCATATTGATTTTGAGGTATCACCTTACACATAAATCATAATTTCACATTAAATTTTTAAAATTTAACTTAGTAAATTTAAAAAATAATTTTTCAAAAACCCTAGTTGCATATACTAGGTCCCCTTGCTTTTGAGGTCTCACCTTACATGTTTTTGAGATTCATATTCTTTTTATGCATATTCTAGTTTGTTGATTAGATTATATTTGTTTAATATTTTCTTTCATTATTCAAGTTGTTTTCCTTATGCCACCTAAGTTCCTTACATCTATTCCTTTGAGATGAAGTGCAAGAATTAGTGGCAAACCTCTTAAATTCACCTAGATTCCTTCAACCCAACCATATACCATCAATAAATAACCATCTCAGCTTCTTGCTATAGATCATACATATCCAGATTACACTAATTTATATAAGCATAATTTTGATCATGAGTAGTATGAGAATAAAAATGATGATACAAATACCAATGTTCATTACCCACCACATTAGGTTCTTAACCCACTTCCACCTATTGTTGATAATGATGTTGTCCTCAACAAAGACTTGATTCTACAAAGTTTTAGAGAAATACTCAGGGAATAACCCTGAGATCATACTCTTATCTTATAATCTATCATGGAAATTATAAAGGCTAAGCAAGTTGAGTCTTCCATTCCTTTAGAGAAACCATTTGCACATGACACTATGGAGTAAACTAGGTCTCAATAACTCACTACAATAGCCCAACTTTCCTATGAGGCACCATCAATTATGACTAGTACATCTTTGTCTCTCGATGTGGCCACCCTTATGCAATAGATAAAATATCTTCAATCCAAGGTGATACATCTTGAGCAAGGTACATCTATACCTACATAAGCCTTGAATTATTTTGATTTAATTCATACACCATTGGCACATCATATTAATTCTACACCCTTGCCACCAGGTTTTGTTCAACCCAAGATGAATCTTTATGATGGAAAAGGTGATCTAGAGACACACTTGATATATTTTCACATAGGATACTTGGACTATGTTCCAAATGACTAGCTACTAACCAAGCTATTTCCATGGAGTCTAAAGGATTATGATTTACAATGGTTTTATAGTCTACCAAATTAGTCGATCATTGTAATCAATCTTTTATTTGACATGTTCCTAGATAATTTGAGAATTAAAATTGGTGATAAGATTTTATATGCCCAAGTTGCACAATAAAAACAAAGGTCAAATGAGCATCTTATAGATTATGTTCTTTGATATAAAACTATCTTGTCTAAGATGACTAGCACCATGACTGATCAATAGTTATAAGATATATTGAAATAGAGTCTTCTACCAATTTTACATGAATCAATAATGTTCAAAAGATTCTCTTCCTTCATTGAGTTATGTCATACACTAAAGGAAAGGGAAGTCAAACTAATTTAAATAAGAAAACTCAAGTACATGAGCATATCTGAAATAAAAAAACAAGAGTAATAGTAAAGTCCCATATAAAATAAAATTCAATGATAGAAAAAATAAAAATAAACCAATAGTTAATGCAACTTTAGAGCCCCCTCAATGAGTGGTTTTATTTGTGCCTCCTCTGTGAAATTTTTATAATCTACCATTATCTCCATCCAAATTTTTATAGTAGCTTTTCAAATGTGATATCATATCTCTCCCTCTTATTCAGAAAGTTGATCCAACAAAGTCTCTTCCATGAGGATATGATCAAAATGAATTTTTTTATTTTCATAGGGCACCAAGACACACAATAAATAGATGCATCAGTTTGAAACACAAGATATATGACTTGATAGATGGAAACATTATTAATCTTGGCACTATAGTTGAGCCTCCTCAAGCAAAGAAAACACAAGAAAAAGCTTTTAAATTTTTCTCAGATCCTTTCCCACAACATTATAAATAAGAGATATGGGATACATTAGGTGTTCACCATGTATATCATGTACATCTTCCACTAGCTACATACTAGACACCTTTTGTTGAGTTATACCTTCTGAGCAACATGATTGGTGTGTATAATTCTAGAGTTCTAGCTAGACCTTCAATCTCTTTCTCAGATCAAGATATAGTTGAGGATGATTTGGATTACCATGTACTCTTTATCAGAGCTTGCATTAATCAGCATATCATTCATAGTGTTCTCATAGACAATAGATCTATTATGAAAATGAGCACTATGACATTACTACAACATTTGGGATATTTAGAGTAGGATATTATTCCAATGGACACATTTATTATCAGATCCAATAGGCACAACAAATTTAATTGGGTGAGATTTCACTTCCTCTTCAATTTGGTCCAACACATGTGGCCACACCATTTACTAATGTTCCTAGTGAAAGATTTTTTGATATGTTACTTGGTCAACCATAGGTTTAAAAGTTTTTAGAAGTAGCTTCTATAACTCACAAATGCATGAAATTCATTCACAACAATCAGGAGGTTACAGTTTGTGGATTTCCATATGAGTTACCACTCCCCACTTTAGAACCATCTCCTACTTTGTAGTCACTAGTTTTAGCTTCTCCACCAGTTATAGTTCTTCCTCTAGTTTAGTTTCAAACATAGTCGAGGCCTTCCTTACCAGCATAGAGAGTTCATACACTTCCACAGAGGTTTATTTTAGAGCAGCCATAATTTTAGGACTTTAGATAGTTTCTAGATATAGTGTTCACATATAGGATAGTATCATTGAGGTCTCATGACTCTACACATAGAGCACATGTTTAAAGAGCTTCTCCTACTACCAAATGGGTCCCTAAGAGCCCTATAGTTATATCTAATTCTTAGATTTATAAGGGGACAACACAATCAATTTTCACTAAAATTATTTTAGATCATTTAAGTCATACATAACTTCTAGATTTAAAATATAAACCTCTCCATCATGATTCATGATCATGCATGATCCCTCTCCTTGATACATGACACCATGATAAGGAGTCTCTCATGAGACTCATCGGTTAGTATCATTTCTTCCCAATCTTTCTTGTACATATTTTCTTAATTTCTTATACATAGTATTATAATGCTTGATTGTAAATATCAATATTTAAAAAATCCAAAAACACTCAAATAATTCAAAATAACAAAAAAATTTCAATTGTATGCATCATCCATGATTTACATTTCTACTACCGTGCTAGACTTACATTTTTCTATTTTATGCTATTGCTTGTCAATTTATCTACATTTCCATGCTTGAATTGATCTTATTTGAGTGTGTACATTAACATATAGATATTTGATTGCTTCACTTTACCTATTGAGGGGCCATCCTACTTTTACATTTGACACATACATCGATATATCTACCCATCAATGGAATATTTTACATGACTACACCATCTAGGTTATGCCATTCCTACACCACACACTTTAGCTATCATATTGAGGTACATTACTTAATATCTTACATATATTAATCTATCAACACTCACTAGTATATATCACTCATGTATTTATTAGCATTTACCTAGTCTTGTACTACATGTCTTGCATACTTTCACTTCTTGATTTACTTAGTTAGATGCAATTGTATTTTTAGTATATTACATTCTTTCCTTTCTTACTTTGTGAAGCTAGATGCGATTACACTTCTCAGTTCCTATTTTTATCCTCTATGTGCCTTAGGACATTTTACAATGCCCTTTACTTCTATTATTTTGTGTGTCATAGGACATTTTCTAGTGTCCTTGTCCTATACTTTTCTTTGTGCTTATGGCCCTCTTACCAACCTTATTTATAATTGTATGTGTATGTGGTATTTGAACATGCCTTGTATGCTCTCTTTCCTTTTTGATTGGCATGTTCCCATGTCCCTTGTTTGATATGCCCCTTATCCACTTTTGTATGCTTCTTGATTCTTGCCTCATGTTCTTGTTTGCTTGTTTTCTCTTCAACTATTCGTAATGCCATGATCCACATCATGCATTATCTTGCTTTCTTGGTTGCCATAATGGACATCATGCTTTATCCCTTCTTGAAAACTAACAACTAATAAATAAAAAATAGCATTTCAAATTTTAATGTGTTATACTACACATGTTATTACATTGTTACATCTATCTAGGCATTTCCCTATTGATCTAACACTCTCTAATACAAACTATACTATATCTTGTGACATCTTTTTTATTATCATTACTATATGATATATTTTATAGCATAACACACTTGCAAGGATATTTATTCTAAGGGTAGTCATTATAGGGTCTTCATTCCTACCCTCAAAAGAGGGGTAAACAATTAGGGGTTTTGCCATAAAGATTAAATCCCTCTATAGATCAAATTTAGAACATTCAAAATAATAACCAAAACCCAAACTAGGCAGAATAGACTAGAAAATAGTGAGGATTATAGAATAGTGATGAGATTCAATAAAGGAGAATAGCACCAAACCTAGACAACAATGTCATATAGTAGGGTGTCTTATTTTTGGTGCTCCTATCTAAACAACAAGAAACCATATTTTCAAGAAATAGGTAGGAAGGTAAGCTTAGGTATAGTTTTGCCAGATATAGTTCAAATTATAATTATTAGTTTTAATATAGTTTTTCCTAGAGAATATAGATATAAGGGGTATAATTTGTGGTATAATATCTCTCACTTCTAATTTAAAATTGGGTGGTTGGTATAACTTCTAGATTAGAATCCATATTACAAACACTAGTGATTAGGGGCAATGTGTAAAATACATTTGACTTCTTTTCTTTGTATATTTAGTATATTACCTAAGCATTCTTAGTATTTGTGTGCCTTATTCCATCTATAGGTGGTTGGCATCATTTTGGAGTGGCTTTCATATAGGCCTAACCTCAAAATTCTCGAGTGGCTTCCACATAAGCCTAGTTTCCAATTTCAGAATGGTTTTCATACAAGCCTAATCTCCTCCTTCTATAATGGCCAAGATTGGCCTAATTTCTAGTACACATTAATCTATCCATGAAAAATTTCAAAATTTAAGATCATTCATGGGCTTTAGGATCCATCTCATATGATGCACATTCATACTAGTATTAGTTCATAGCTTCACTTAGTGGGCAATGATGGAGCCAAAGTTCTAGCTAGCCTTTGTATTCTTAAGCCACCTACTTAGAGAGATTGGACACATAGTCTAAATACTAATTAACCTATGCATGATTACATAACTTAACTTAATAGGTGGTGATAGAGCCAATATGATAGCCTTTGCATTCTTGAGCCACTCTCAAGGAACTGAGCACTCAGCTTTGTTCACAATATTACTCTTGGTATTGCACATATCCAACATATACAACATCATCCAGTATCAGTCAACATCAAAATAGGTTTTGTATTGGTTCATGTACTCGGTAAGGTGTAGTCATTCCTTTCTCTTCCTCTTTCTCTTACCTAGCTTTGTATATTCTTATTTTATATATAGTGTATCTAGTAAGAATTGATCTAATCTTTGTTTTATCTTACATATATACACTTCACAATGTGCTCTCTCTATGCACACTCAGCATCACACAACTTCGTGGGCTTCACCCTTGTAGGTAAGTTTAGTTATGTTTTCTACTTTTATTTTAGCTTAGTATTTTGCTTTGGTGTATCACTAGAATAAAAGGGGGGAAATGTATTCATATAAAATGTATAAATTGGTATCTTGAGTGTGGCTTGTGACACCTAATCCATAGAACCTTATTGCATGCTCTCATGACCCTTCCAAACATGTTTTTGATTATAACCGGTCATTTGTAGACTTCTAAGACTTGATTCTAGATTAGCCAAGGTACATTTTCCATTCTAATTCCATCCCCCCAAGTATTGATACTATAAAACATAAGTGTTAAGGTTAGACTCTAGAACTAGACCTTACAGTGTCCTATTTTTAGTACTCCTATCCAATCACATTTCAAGCGAAAATGACTATTTCCTTTTGATTCCTATTCTTCATTATGTCAGCCTAGTGTGAATATATTTAACCCATAAACAATGTATCTCTATAAAATCACATTCAAAGTTCATTTATAAGGGGTTGGAAAATATTATAAATCAAACAAGAATACAAACAAAACCACTGAGTTGAATTTCTCTATTCTCTACATACAACCATTCAATATAACTACAAGCATACTAAAATCCTCACACCAGTGCCTATCCACCTCAAGTACTCTCAGTTTGTCATTTTTTCATCCACATAACACTATTATATAAATCACATCAAGTGGGAGAACTACATATAGCTTGATCCCTCTTCAGAGTATTGGTATGTAGGTAGCATGCCCACATAAGGGGTGTGGATACACGTTCAGTGTATCCAACACATACTAACCCCCCCCCCCATTTTCTAAATTTTTTATTCAAGTATAATTAATATCTAGGGTTTGAGATTAAATTATATATATAAGGATCTCTATCAACATTTAGGATTCAAATTTTCACAAGTAGACTCACACAGGGACAATAGATAAAACCCAAAAAAATAGATCTTTGTGACTAGTTTCAACAATAGGGGCAAGACTTGGACTATAGCACTAGACCCTAAAGTGTCCTATTTTTGGTACTCCTATCCTTTCACTAAATGAAATCTAGATCCAGGTTCATAACACTGTCCTAGTCCTACACAACCATTTTTAGCCTCAATTTTAGCTATCTTCATCTAGTTTTAAGCTAAGTTGCATTTCTCCTCTTTCATTACTATATTTAGAAAGATAAGAAAGTCAAATAAATTATACAAATTAGTACTTTAATTATTTCAATATTATTTACTTATTTATTGTTCTAGACCTTTAACTAAATTAGGAATAAAACTCCAATATTCACAAAATAGTTAAATCAGATGGTAACTAGTTGTTTTTTCTATCTCATGTCATATCCCAAAACTAATGAGTTAGGATTTTGGCACCCATCTTGGGCCTTATTTTTTATTAATATGTTATGATTTCATTATGGGCTATATTTGGCCATTTCAATAAATCCTTGGGCTTTTTAGTATAATTTTTCATTGGAGGATGAAAACCTCTAGGTGAGGATATGGGTGGATTAAAATCTATTTATTTAAATATTCATAGGACATTAAACCTTTGATTATGGAAGGTTATCTCATCCAAATATTGAATTGGATCTGATTGGTATTGTTTATGCAAATTTTGGTAAGTTATTTACATATTTTTAGGTGTTTTTTGGTGTGGTTTAATTTATATATTTTTGTTGTGGTGTTTGTTTCATTTATAATTGTTTTATATAATTATTATTTTTATATATAAATTTATAATAATCTATTTTAAGATTTGTGAGAAGTTTGAAGTAATTTAGTGCCAAAATTGCCAAATTTGAGGCATTGGGAGTAACATGTTTATTGAAATTGTGTGGAGATTTAAATTTAATATTTTTAGAGGTGTGTGCATATATAATTTTATATCATAACATAATATCACATTTTTATCAATATTATTTCAATAATATAAAAACATGAGAAATTTCTATGTAAAAATTGTCAAATCTAGGTTCTAGTTTGTGAAGGAAATTGTTTATTTTATGCGAGTATTTCCTTCTATTTTTCCATAGTATTTGGAGAGGGATTTCAAATTGGTTTTATGATTCATATTGTATTTATATATATATTATAAATAGTGATTCAAAATATCTATTTTAGGGACATGATAAAAACACAATAGAAGTAAACATGCAATATAAGCAAACTAAACAAAAAACTAAATTAACTTTAATCTATATTTACATGACTAGCCTTCACCTGAAGGGATATTTTGAGATCATAGTTGATTTAATATATTATAATTAGTGATTTAATAATTTTTTATTCACATACAATGGGATATCATTCCTTTGGAGGTCCTTCAGTCTAAAAACATTCTTCTTGATCAACATAGAAATATGGTAAGGGCCCATCCAGAGCAATTCTGGCTTTGAATGCCACTATTTATTCTAATTTTATTTATCCCATAGTAATACCAAGTATGATATTATAAATTATTTCACCTTATCCATTTTAAAAAACCATATACTTATAGTTTTCTAATGTCAACTAAAGCTTTGTAAGGATTATTTTATGCATCTTCCAATTGAATAATTTATAGAAACCTTAAGCTTGCCTTCTCATCATATTCCATATATTATTGTAGGAAATTGTATATGGTTACCCTGAGATACATTGATAATATTATCTCTAGACCATATACAAAAAAAATTAACTCTTGATAATTCACTCATATCTATTTAGGTCAGCCCATAATGCATATTTTAACAATGAGTGTCAGTCCCTAGGTCACTTTTCTAAAAATATATATTACATATATTAGGTTATTATTGGTAAATTAAACTAATACATTCCATTTTTGGTAGTATGTTTATGATAATTTTAAGGTGATATCATTATCATATCCCCATTTAATGAGTTTATCTAACTGGAATGCAATACCATTGTCACAAACTAGTGAGATTGGGTTACCAAACCATGTAATTATGTTCTCCTCAAGGAACTTAATCACTTACTTAACTATGTTGTTTCTTGTTAATAGTTCCTCTATCCATTTGGTAAAATAATTAGTCACTATGAGTATAAACTTGTGTCTCATTGATAAATTTAGGCTTATGACTCTTATGAAGTCAAGTCACCATTGAGAAAGAGATGTTCTTCTATTACAAGTTAGAGGTACATTACTCCATGAACCTCCTTCTTGGAAAATTTTTGGAACTTTTGGTAGATGTGAACATGAGCATGGGCATCCTTTAATATGTTGGACCAATAATATCCATTTCACATGACCTTATGGGTTGTTATTATTTTAGAGTGGTGGTTGCTGCCCAATTTCTCATGAAAGATAGGCATGACTTATTTTTCTTGTTCCTTTGATAGACAACTAAGGCATATGTATTCATAATTATTTTGGTAGAGAAATCCTTTATTGAGGATATAAAAGGTTTCCTTCATATTGATGGATTTATTTTATGTTTGGTTCACTCCTAGATGAGGATTCTCATAAAGGAGATAATGGATAATTGGATCATACTAGTCTTAGTAGGTTACTTTTGATTAGTCCAACTGCACCATAGTAATCCTTAGGTCAATTTTAGTGATAATTTGAGTGAGACCTTAGCCTCTCATGAACTTGACTTGTTTGAATTATAGGTCATACTCTTACAACTTGGCCATCCATCAACATTTTCACTATCCCAACTCATTCTACACCAATGTAAACTTTATGATGGGTTCAAGAACAATGACATTTATAAAGATGTAATGCCTAAACTTATTAACATCCTTAACTCAGACATAGTTGTGTTTGTCTATGGTGGATTAATTTATCTATGAATATTTAGATTTTTTTCTCATGAAGGATATCTAGTGCTCATCTTCATATATTTTTTGAGAGAGTATTGGGGCTACAATGTGTTTTGAAGTAAAAAAATAAAGGTAAAAATCATTCATATATTTTAAAATGATTGATAATGATGCTTACATAATGTCATACTTGATGTACTAGAAGGATTTACTAGTTGTATGACTCTACTCCACCTTTTCTTCCTATTTCAACATTGTGTTTAGTGTCTTAACAATCTTAAAAAAAATATATATATAAACTTGATCACAAAATTAATTTTGCCAAAGAATGAATTTAATACTTTTTTTTTAGGAAGAGGCACTATAGAAATTACAATAGCATATTAATTATCAATAGAAATACCCTCATTTATGATAACATGACCAAGGATCTTACCTTATGTGACACTAAATACTTTTTTCTTCAGGTTGAGAGAAATACTACCTTTTTATATTTTCAATATCTTTTTTAGGTGATGGATAGGATCAAACTTGTGATTTGATAAAATAGTTAAGTCATCCATATAAATAATTTTTCTTTTCCCCATCAAACTCTCAAATGTAAATCACATGGAACTCTAAAATTAGACCCTATGTTAATGAGACCAAACAAAATCCTCTTATAAGTAAATGTTCCCCACTTTATTCAATGAATCTTTCACTTTATCCTCAAGGTTTACTAGGACCTGATTATATATTAAAAATTTGTCCCAAAAAATGAGATCATCTAGGATCCACTTACCATCTTAATCACTTCATCTAAAGATGGCAAGGGATATTTTTATTTATGATAGGACCAATTTAGGTTCCTTAAATTAACACAAAATAAAATTTCCCAACTCTTTTTATAATATCACTAGGTTATAAACCCATGTAGAATGTCAAACTAGGAAGATAATCCTAATAGAGAGAAGCTTCTAAACCTCTTTATGGATAAGGAGCTTTAGAGATAAGCTCACAGGGTGTTACGTCTACCTAAATGGTTTTTTAATCTACTTTAGTTAGACGTTGTGCATTACTACACTAATGTTAAATAACTTAATATATTTGTATGTCTAAGTAATGACATCTATGTACCATAAAATAATCTCTTGAGATGTTCTTGTTGACCAAATTTGACCTTTCATGTCAAATTGAGAAACCTATAGGTACAAACTTGATTTTTAGGTTTTTATGGGTCTAATATTATGTCATAAGGTGTATTATAAGTCATTTCATGTCACATTATCCTTGGTCTTGGTCATTTTCAATATTTGTGTTTTTTTGAGTCATTTTGGGGGTTAAAATAGAGCATTAAATGACTTATACATCCTCTTTGGGAAATGTGAAGGTTTAAAAAGGTGATTTCACACTAAATGTGTCATAATAAGACTTAATTAAATATTTATAACTAAAAAGTGGTATGTTTTTAAGAAGAGAGAGTAGTTTTCTAGGAAAAAGGGGAGTTTTCTTGAGGTGTATAGACTTGTATGGACTCCTATAACTAATGATACTTTAAGAGTATACTTTGATATTCCAAATACTTTTTAAAATTATTAATTTTATTATAATCTCAGAAAAATTGAGAAGACTACTTCTCTCTTCTTCCATTAGGCTTGGCAAGCAAGCATGACCCTCAAGGTTTTAGATGGTACGGATAGTAGGAGAGGTTTAAATAAATATGCTCTTGGGGGTGTTTTATACACTCATTAAAATTTTATTTGATGTTTTTTTTTTTTTAATAATAATGGTGGTTTTTTCTTTATTAACTATTCTTAATAAGTTAGACTATCTAATTTGCATGCTAATCTATGTACCCTATAGGTTTTGCTTTGGTTTGGAGAAGTCCATATAATCTAACTGGTGATGTTGATTTTAGATGATTTTGGATCTCTCCTAAAATTATATAAATTCTTTATTTATTTTTTAAATGTGTTTTTGTGATCAAATCATCTCAAATTTTTAGATTGGTCTCATTTGGGATGACGAACATGTTTTCACCATTTTTAGGACCTTCGTGTTTTGGTAGTAATTTTAGGGGATGGTGATAGGTTTATATTAATTTTTTAAATGTACTCTTGGTACCTTCAATTTTTTATCTCTTTCCCCAAATAAATCTTCATGGAATTACAATCATATGCAACATATACAGTAAGTCAACCATGAATGTATGTCTACATGAATCTCTTAGAAGGATATCATGTTGGAATAGATGTTTTGAGACTTGTTTCAATACTTTGATAGTGATAAACATTTATTTGAATAATTGGTAAGGATATTAGGTTTGTTCATGAAACCATTCACTATCCACATTACTCCAAGCGTGCTCACTGTGTACATACAACTCAAAAATAAACCTACCAGTACCCTTTATGGAGACCAATCATATTGAAGAGGGGTGTTTGAGATGAGAAATGTTTTTTATAATAAGGAAATTCTACTTGTATTTTTTTAAAAATGCCCAAACATCATTAAAACTCAAAAATAATGCATACTAGTTGAAGGCTCCTCACTGCTTGTATATTAGAATAATCGCATACATGTGGCTTAACAAGGAACTAAGGTACATGTATGGAGAAGATTAGAAAAGTGGTGAAAATACATTTTATATTATAGTATGTTGAAATTAACATATCAGGTCTATTTAAAATGATATATTTCTAGGCAAGGTCAAAAAATATCTTCCAAACGTAAGGACTATAAATTTAGGGCCCTAATCCATAAAAACACAAAGTAGAGGTCTAGGCCATTTGGTGAAGGTCATATGATAGAGTTTTCAAATCTCTTGGTGCATAATAATGACTTTGTCTTATATCCCCTACATAGTACATGAGATTTGAAAAATTTGGAGGGTGGATGAATAGTGTATATTTGTAGTTGAGCACCTCAAAGTTTCCCATTTAGCCATTAAATTATTTCACTATCATCTACAGGTTTCTAAGATATAAAGGGATAATTTCAACCCAGGTTGTCATATTGGACCTTGCCATCATGTTTGAATTATTTTATATGGTTTAATATATATTTCATGGCATAATGGTCATTTAAATAATATGGTGTACTATTTTTTATACCCTATACACACCTACATTTCTCCTTTGCATCACAAATGTGTATCTACAGATTGGCTGTAGGATTACCATGAAGTAATGGGCTTGATAACATTAGTGATAAAACTCCCTATAGGAATAAAAGGAAAAATTTTAGATATATAATTTTGTGGAGAGATTCAATGAGGACATAAAGAATTTAATAAAGGCCTAGATCATATAGTTTCACCTTCAAGACCCCACACAGTCAACTATAGTTGACTGTTAGGAGTAGAGAGCAGAAGGATTAGGTTTATTGATGTGGATTTAAAACAAACATGAATTAATAGGTTAAAATTACTTATATATGATATATTAAGGTTTTAATATGTCTGATTAAATGTTTCCAATGTCTAATTCAAGCAGGGTCACCTATAGGTGCCTCACTCAAACAAGAAGTATAGTCAAGAAGTACATAGAGTCTTGACCAATCAAGGTATGGGATGAGGTATGTGGGATGTTAAAGTGATGGGAAGAATTAGAAAATAATAATCATGATGTTCATGACATAAATAATCCCTTAAAATTTTAAAATAATTAGAGAAAGGGTTATGTGATGTAACACACAGTTCATATGAGAACCCTAGATACACAGTATGTCTTCTAATAGTCTGTCTTGGATTTTGAGGAGTTGAGGGGTCAAATAACCTAATAAAGGGACCATATTTTATTTATAGGGTCCTTAAGACCTAATAAAACATATAAAAACTTCATTTTAACTTAAAGAGTAGGGATATACCTCACTATTTTGTCTCAGAGGTTAGCTAGTCAAGAAAATCAAGATTTTTACAAGACAAGTAAATGAAGCCAAAATAGGTAAGAAATTTATAGCAAGAAATTTGAACCTAAAGGAAAATATTTTGAGGTGTATGGAATTTTAATGGGTTATAGGAAACACTTATAAAATCTCAAACTTCTTAAAATGGTCAAAACACTCTTGCACATAACTTAACCAAATAATCTCCAGCTAGGCCTAGTTGGTAAATGAGCAGAAGATATGAGAAGTGCTTGGAGGGTTGTAGGGTGACTTGGGAAGATGAATGACATAAAAAAAAAAAAAAAAAAAAAAAAAAAAAAAACATATGATCTATCTTAAATAAGGATCAAACTAAATATGGTGATCTAAACCCTCAAGGTTGCAAGTAGGCTTAATAGGCATGGTTAGGCCTAGAAGCCAAATGGAGAGTCATTTTCACTTATACCATGGGATGGGAATTCTAATCCATTTTGAAATGTTTATGAGGTAATTTAAATTGTGTAAATATTTTTTAATGTAGATAATTCATAATGAAATCCATTTTTCATTTAGGACCAATTCAATTTTGTAAGGAATGGAGAAAAGAGCTCGAGTGGGCAAAGTTGGAAGTTCATATCTTCTTGGACACTTTACATGGAGACTCAAGGAGATAGAACAAGTTAAGTAGGGTATTAAACAATAATATTGTGGCATTTACTTGATATTTTAACATCAAATACTTATGAACAAAGCTTAAGAGGGTAAAATAGGCCTAAACTTGCCAAAACCCTTGTTAGTGACCAAATTGAGAATATGGACCAGTTAGTGCACCCAAATGGAATAGTTTACCCAAAATGACGATTAGATGTTATAAGAGACTCTCTTAGGATACTCCCCATCCTTTTGGACTATATTTACTTATATGTATGGAGTATAAAACATGTTATTTTTTATAATTTTGTAAATTGTATAGATTTTAGGAGGTTTCAAGAGATGAAATCAACTTTTGAAGTGAGTTTAAGGCATAGGATAACTCCACATGTCTATTTCATGCTTCAAAATAACTGTTAAGTGTTCCTACAAGAAACTTCATCTCAACTTCAAGTGGATAGCATTTTAAGGTCTACCTAAATAATATAAGGCCATGTAAGGTCTTTCTAAGTTCTATTTACTCCCTTTTACATATTTTCATGAGAAAATAAAGACATTTTGGAATACAAGTGTACAATGTGTGTGAAAGAGGAGTTTTCTTTAACTATAGGTAGTGATGGCTCATGTTCAAAGGAGTAAAAGTGATTATGAATGCAACCAATGCATGAAAAATCATGTCTACAACCTTTCCCTCTTATTCTAATCATTATACCTATCCCTAATTACTCTTGGGATGTTCCAATAGGGGTGAATGATGAAGTTAATTTTTTGAGCTAGCAAAGGGAGTTTCATGCACATTTCAAGATTTTCATGCCTTGGGTTGAAAATTGTGTTTCCTAACTTTGCATTATCAATTTCACATTCTCTTTTCATGCACATGTAACTCCTTTCCTTAGCTTGACACTTGCCCTTGTGACCTTTGAAATTTTTTCTTCTCTTTTCTCTCTCAAGTTCTATAAGAACTAGACATTTTGGCTATTGCAAGGATGCTCCACATGATTATAGTGAAGCCATACTCATTTTCATACCATGTATCAATAAAGACTACTAATTTTACCTCTTATATGATTATTCATAGTGTGTTCACTTGAATGATTGATCTTTCTAGTGATGGCTATTATTTCCTTAGCATTGTTATTTAATTATCCCACCTATTTATAGTTGGAAAGCTTCTTCTTATAGGTCATGTGAAGTGTTATATGATGTTTTAAGGTTGAGTGAGTTAGTCTATTTAAATAGTGTCATTCTAGGCCTCTTGTCTAGTCTTCCTAGCCTAAACATGCATCATAACCTCATAATGAAATACTAATGTGAGAAGATTTAGATTAGAGAAGTGTATACCTAGTTAGTCTCTTGGTCTTATGTGTGACATGCAACTAGTTGGTAGCCATTAATTAATTTGGTGTATCACCTCATTTATCATAGTTTACTTTCAATTTTCCTTCTCCCTTTTCCTTAAAAATATAGGTGTAGTAGAGATTCAAAAGTGGTACATCAAAGGAGATAGCCCAATATATATATTAACCTCATGATTAGGCTACCCATAGCCTATAGGTGTTTAAATTATGCCACTTAGACGAGGAGAGATGAGACATATCTTAAAAGGGTGTAAATCTAAATGATAATAGTTCCATTTTATTCAAGGTATATTCGAGACCAATATGGATGTTTATGGCTTAGTTAGTTGACCCTAGATTGATGGTGAGTGATTTTTGGTCAATGCAAGTTGGTATTTATAATTTATGTGTAGATTTACCTAGGTTAAACACTCTCTCTAATGAGATCATGCCCTTTAGGATATGATTTTTTGTCAATTTTATATTACCATTTTCATCATATTCCTCACTAAGTAGATTATATATATCTTTATCATCATGATCTAATCACTAAAGACCACATAACTTCTTAATAAATCCAATATACAATGATCATCATTGAAAACATGGAATTTATCAACATTTTTGGGGACTAACAGGCATGGTATAAGTTCTATGGAAAAGTGTTACAATTGTAAGTCATCTAAAGGAGTTAGATTCATTGTTGAAGATGCTGGGGAATCTACAACCTAGTTCTCTTTTATGGGGATAGGAATCATTTTAAATGCATCAAATGTTTCTATCAAGTCCCACACTCTATGTTTATATTTTATTAAATAAGATAGCTTAAATGGAAACTTACTTTTGACCTAATTGACTACTAATTCAAAATCCCCAAACATCTTAAGTTCTTTGATGTTATGATTTATATCTAACTACAGATCTAGAATCAAGGATTTTAATCTAACTGCATAGATCCAAATCCCATTGTCTAAAAATTATCATCATCATTGTATTTTTTTCATTAAATAGATATGGTATAAATGCATATGTCATAGGATACCATGTTTATCTTATCATTTATTACATTTTATTTCTTGATAATATGTTTCATCTTCAGCTCTTTGTTAACATAGATTTAATTGGCCACACCTCTCCAAGACAGCCACATATGGGAGAATTCTATGGCTATATCCATTTAGGGTTTTGTACCAATCCATGTTAAGTAACATCCTATAATATTATATGAGTTTCACCACTTGAATGTCTATAACTCGATGAATCTAGGTTCATATTCTAGTTGCATGTGGAAATTTAGGATATCACTTACCACCTTGACCTTAGAATTGTCTAATTATACCACCAAATTTTTGAGGATCCTGAATTGATTATATAGCTATACAAGTTCTTTATAATTAACTAACTTTGAGGAAGAAAGGAGGAACCTCTATCTTATTTGTATGTATGATCACATTAGTGTGCATAGTTTTAGGCTTGGGTTGAGTTAGTTTATCTATCAACTACTTTAAGAGTATGTCTCTTTATTCAATGATTTATGGAAGTTCCTTCTATGTGGTGTTTGCCTTGATTTCCTTTATGTCTTATACTATGTTATACCCAATATTACTAGGAGTGGGTTGGGACTCTTCAAGTGGCTTTGGGTTATCATATTTTGGAGGTGGAAGATTGTTTATTTCTCTAAGATTATAAGGGGTTATTATTGGATAGTTTTCAATGATGCCGTGGAGGTGTCCAGGTGATTGGATGACATGTCTTTGTAATCTAAGTGTCAATAACAAAGTGTACAGTGTGATTGTCTTAGTATGTTTGAAGTAGGCTTTGTTGATCTTAATTTTTTGCATGATTAGGGATGGGTCTAAAGTATTGAGCATGTGTGAGGGGTCCTATAAGAGGTCAAGGATGATTGGAGAGATTGTGTAATTGATTTTTATTCATTTCATTCTTCATTATGTTCATCTTGGCATAGTTGTTTCTATGATAGAAAAATCTATGTAGGTAGTTTGTTGACATCACCATTACCACATATGGATGAGTCAAGGGGATTTGGTCGTATGGGTGTGATCAAATTAGTCCCAATTTTCTATGGTCCAAGTTTTAGGTCATGGGTTGAGTAGATAAAAATATATAACTATGCAAAGTTGGCTTCCCAAGTAGTTTCTAATGTTTTCCCATACTTATCCAAATTTGCAAAAGAGATCTAACGATGCACATTTAATCACGTCACATATCTATGGCATGAAATTAATCTTAGTTTAATATCTAAGTTTAATTAGAGAAAATTAATAATTTTTATTTAATTGTATATTACACATGTGAAGGTTCTAGGAGTAGCTTAATATATGGATGGATTCCCCTATGAAATGTGATCATGTGGTCCAAGTTTTAGGTCATGAGGTTGAGTGGAGAAAAATTTATTAAGGTGAAAATTTGGATTCTCAGATAGAAGTTTACTAAGTTACTATACTTAGCAAATTTTGAAAATTTATATCTAACGGTGTGAATTTAATCTCATCATAGATGTATGACACAAAATTAATCTGACTAGATAAGGATCTAATGGCAAGTGTTATTCTTGTCAGAGATATAATAGTGATCATGAAACCTATTGGATAAAGATAAATGGTGAGTGGGTGTTTTTACATGTAGATCAATGATTCATATTGATTCAAATAGGTCAAAGTGATAGATGTTTAATAAATTTAAATTCCAAGATACTCTCAAAGATATTGATGGAGTGCATTTGTTCTAAATTATTAGGAAGCAGTGAGATGATAATAAGTGTTCAATGTTTAATAGTGATCAAAGGTAAAGATCAAGTTAATTTTGAGGAAGATCGATGATGTATATTTTTTCAAGCTACGAGAGGGTATGAGATGATGACAAAGTGTTCAATGTTTAATTGTGACCATTGGCATTTATATTAGAAAAGGGAAAAAATAGTTTATAGTATTTTATTTATATCTTTTGATCTAGGATGAATTTAAAGGTGTAGAAAAAATATCAATTTTAGAGGACTTCAAGTTTCATCTAGTGAATATGGTTAGAAGGTTTGAATGTTTGTACAATAAAATTTATTGAAATCAAAAGTTTATTATGTGTTTGACCATGTTCTACAAGTGACCTGAGAAGGATATTTAAGTAGTTATTAATGGTAATTAGATGTTTCAAGGGGAATGAGCTATTAGAGAGTGTTTTGGAATCTATGAGGATAATATGTATGCATTTTATAGGTTTGACCAATACATATTTAGTATGAACAAATGCTTATAAGTTGACTATTTTTTCTTCATGGTTTTCTTATGTATAAGGCTAATGTTTGAGTAGATTGTGCATATGTAGAGGTGTGTAATGATGACTATAATCTTTGAGGATGTTTAATAGGTCATGTGGAGTGGACCTATGCATTTGAAAGAGGTCTTATGTTTCTAAATTTCTTGATGAAGTGTTAAATGGGTGAATAGGTCTTCATGAGATGTATAAAGGTTCCTAAGGCCTAATTAAAAGGCATGTATACCTAAGTATGACCAATATTGTTATGGCTAACTTGTGAGAGTGGTATTAAGATATGTTAGATGTATTAAGGGATAAGAGAAGTATTATGGTTGACCTAGAAGATAATAATCATGATGGATTTATAAAATTTGAAATCAAATGTGGTGATTTATAGACTTACAAGAAGAGGTGTGCATAAGAGTTGAAGAGTGAAGGAAAGAAGAAAGGTTGTTTACCCAGTGGATGGGTTGTAGAGTAGATCAAGTCAATGAGTATGTGTATGACCTATAAGTTATATTTATGATGTCTAATATAGTGTTCTTATAGGTTTAAATATTGGGGAGAGAATAAAATAAAATAAGGATTTGTAGGTCTAAGTATGTATATGAGGGTAGTTTGAGTGAAAAGGAAGAGAGATTATGGCATGCCTATGTTAGAGGATTGTATGAGATATAGAGGGTGTTTTTTAGGGGTTATAATATTAGAGTTCCATCATTAAGTGTTGAAGACATCAATTTAAAGGTGGATATGTTCATATCATAGGTATTGGGAGGGTGTTCAACATCTAGGTTAGAAGGACTTGACTATCCTAAGGATAGGTGTTCCTTATTGAAGAATTGTTTCAATAAAGTCTAGTCAAAAGGACTTGACCATATTAGGGGTAGGTTCTCCTTGTGTAATATGTGTTTCACTAAATTTAGGTCAAAAATAATCAACCATCCTAGGGATAGGTGCTCCTTGTAGAAAAGCTATTTCACTAAAGTCTCATGTTTGAATACTTATTATAGGACAAGTAGTCCATGTGTCTATAGACTTGAGGGTGGGTTTTATTCTGTAAGAGGGATTTCCAAATAGATTGTATGTTGTGTGTGATCTTTCATTATCTATTGTTCATTTCTATAAACATCTTGAATGTTTCATGAATGGTTGTATTTAATGATTAAGTGTTTGAAGGCTTTGGAAATAGAATTGGATTTTTTTCCACCACTAATTTACCCCCCTCTTTTAGTGGTTTATACATCTAACAATTGTTATCAAATCAGGTCCTTTGGTAAAATATTGATACCTTGAAGGAGATCCAAGGTACAATATGGGTAGCCAACAAATACAAGAAGTTTTTTCCACTAAGAAATCACCAATGTTGAATGGATCCAATTATGATTTTTAGAGTGTGAGGATGAGGACCTACAACATGTCCCTAGGTTTTGACACTTGAAAATATATCATGGATAGTTATTTTACACCTACTATTCCTCCATCCAATACTAAAAATTATATGTTGTTTGATAAATATTCAAAGGCAATGAATGCTATCACTTGTGGTCTTTTAGAGACTAAATACATCAAGGTAATCCAATAAATGTCTACCAAGGAAATGTGGGATAAATTGAAGACTATTTATGAAGGAGATTAAAGGTTAAGTTGGTGAAGTTGTAGACTCACCAAAGATAATTTTAGAGTCTTACTATGAAGGAAGAAGATTTTGTGGTATCCTTTTTACAGAGAGTTGATGAGATTATGAACATCATTAGAGGTTTGAGAGAGAAGATTGAAGTGTCTATTATAGTTCAAAATTTATTAATCTCTCTCTCTCTCTCTCTCTCTCTCTCTCTCTCTCTCTCTCTCTCTCTCTCTCTCAGGTTTTATTCTAAAGTATCTAATGTAGAAGAAATTTGTGATCTTACTCTATTGAATATGGATGAATTATATGGCATTCTTACTACCTATGAGATGAGAATAAATGATGATATACCACTAAATAAGGAAGAAAAATTATAGATAGAAATAAAGTTAAAGAAGAATTTCAAGGTAATAAACTCAAGGAGGATGACACATTTGATATTGATGATGATGAATTAATTGCTTTGTTTACAAGGAAATTGAAAATAGGTTTAGGAAATTATAAGGGTAAAGTACCCTTAAAATTCTTCAATTATGGAGAATTAGGACATTTTGTTAAAAAGTGAGAACATAATCATAAGAAGAATTGTGATGAAGAGTATGGTCAAGGTCATGATGATGGTAAGCGATCATTCAGGTCTGATAAAATCAAGAAAGGATTCAAAAGGTTTGACAACAAGATGAAGTACTTTAAGGACAAGAAGAGTCTCTACTCAAAAAAAGATTGTAGCTCATCAGATGAGAGTGAAGATAGTGACTCATCATATGATCATGAAGATGATGGTCTTGTTTAAGATGAAGACCTCTTCATGGCTGATGAAGAAATTTTCTCATATCAAAAGGAGTCTACTTGGAGTGATTCAAATGTTGATAATGATGAGGTGGACTATAAGACTGAATTGATGAATGATCTTGAAGAACTAGATATTGAGAAAATATTAACAAGAATATGAAGTCTCAAATCAAGGAGTATGAGGAGAAATTTAGTCTGTATAAAGCAAGAATGAATGAAGACACCAAAGAGCATGAAGGTACATGTTTCTTAATTCTAATTTGGAATATATGTTTTCATGTATAATATCCAAAGAATAAGAATGCTTAAGGTATTATTTTTATATTTTGTCTTTGAAAGATGAGTTAGAGAAGTCTTAAATCAAGTTGAAATCATTTTTCAAGTTTGATAAAAGTTCTAATGATCTAGATAATCTCATAATGAGTCAAAATTTTACTAGTGAAAGATCTAGATTGGGTTTAAATGAAGATCCTAGATTTTCTTCTCAAGTTGACATGAATTTCAATGAGTGAAAGGTGGTTCATCCCTTGAAGGTCACCAATTAGTCAATAAATTATGTTGTAAATAGATTGAAGACAAATTATATTAGACAACGAAATGCCATGAGGTATGTAAGTTTCAATGGTTACTATTACACATGTAATCAATTTGGTTATAGGGTTAAATATTTTAGAAGACCAATTAGAAATGAGTTTTCATGGAACTATGATGGGGTTCATCAATCAAAAGGTGTGAATAAAGTTAAGTGCTTCAATTTTATTGATGAGGGACATTTTTCTAAGCATTTTCCAAATAAGGTAAGGTAAGGGGAATCTTCTTCAAAAGGAGTATTTTATTTAAATTGTCAAAATCATGGACATTTTTTTTTTTTTTAAACTAATTATGAAAGGCATGATAAGCTTCTTTAAAAATGTATAGTGTGATTTAAGTGTCAAAAGTGAGGTCACATTGCTAGATTATGCAAGTAAAGGCTATAAGATAGAATAGGTTTAATCAAGCTCTTAGAGTACAATAAATAAGTCAAGTTAACTCATGGAAACCAAAGGTGGTAAGTGTGAGTCATGATGAGTCTGTAGGTACAAGTAATATATTTGATATGGTGGAGAATGCTACAGAAATTGAAGAGTGTTAAGTGCTGTCATTGTCTACTCATGTTGTGAATGAAGAGACCAAGCTTAAGGAGAATACCAAGGTTTTGGTTAAGGCTAGTTATGAGGTGTGTTTATATGATAATGATTAAATTTTTATGTGTAATAAATTTTCAATCTTATTTCCTATGTTGTCAAGGTCTGAAGGTGATGTTTTGTAATGCAAAGAAGATACTTCAGTGATCAAGGTATACCTATATTCCATAGTTACTCTAAATTATTAGGATACAATCACTAAGAGGGGGGTGAATTAGTGAGCCTAGATAATCAAAATTAAATTTCAAACCTATCAAAACTCTTAATTAGTTGCCACAAGAATTCATTAACCATACACATCATTCATAACAATAAATAAGAGAGACAATACAAGATCAAACACATAACACATGACATATGTGGGAAACCCTCTTGGGGGAGAAAACCCACTAGAACTTGTAATTGGATTAAAATCCTATAATAAAAATAACCAATTTAGAGTAGTTATAATTTATTAAGGAACTACCATCCTTTATTTTAGTGATATTGCAATCCCATAAGGAGCTACTACATTTATCTAGATGAGATGCCACAACAACTAGACCTTTAACAAATTTCACCTTGTAAAGAGGCTAGAACCCCCTAGATGTTGAGTAGCCACAAAAAAACCTATGAACAAAAAATATCCTAAACATTGATTTCCTACCAATTTTATGGAGATACAAACTATATCAGATATCTTTAACTCTACACACCCAAAGCATCTCAAACAACCTTTTAGATTACCCTAGACCTCTTCAATCATCCTCAACTTATAAGATAACTATTATAGCATTTAAAACATAACCCATAGGTAATATACACATTCATAAATCTTATCTACTCATAAAATCATCTAATGGGCACTCTCCCTCTCTTTTACTTCACAACTCTCTCTCTCACACACACACCTCTTACTAGTTTTGAAACCATCACATTTGGTTTCACTATTTATAGAGCATTCATGACCATCACCATTTTGGTCATAAAATAGCCATAACTTAACCCTCAAGTCATATATCACATTGATACATAGCTCAATACCATCCACATAGGTCAGCAATAGCACCGATGAGTCATCATTAAGTAGCTACACCTTTCTATTAGGCCCTTGTAGCCCTTATAGGTCTCATAAAGACCTATTTACCCATTTATTAATTCATAAATATCACAAAAAAAATTTAAAATACATGGGTATAATCCTTATGTCCCCTTTAACATCCTCAAATGATCACAATCATCTCTACTCACCTCTATATATGTTCAATGAACTCAAACAAAGACCTTGTACATACGAAAACCATAAATGAACACTCAATCAACTTATTAACCATTGTTCATACTCAAGATATATTTATGACATATCTAAAATCCATACATATTATCTTCACAAAGTCTACATCACTTTATAATAGATAAGTCATCATGAAACATCCAAACAACATCAACACAAGCTCATTTATCCTTCTCAGGTTACCTATAGTCCATGATCAAACACATAGTCAAATTTCTACCTTCATAATTTTGACTATACACATTTTATAACCTTTAAATATATATTTATAGATTCATCTTGGTATCCTCTATAAATTCTCTTTTTACACCATGAGTAAATTTTGCCTATATCAAAAGATATGGCCCAAAAACTAGACATTAGTCTTTCCTTTATTAAATTCAAATATTTGATTTAAAATGGCTACAATTAAACTTCAGTCATTTAAAATGCATCTCATGACATCACATCTTAGATTAAATACAAACCATTGATCTTATTTAAACTTTAACTCATAGTACATCACTACCCACATGTCAAACTTCAAACAACTGACCTCATCTCATGTAATCTTGTAGTCTTGACTATATACACACCATCAATCCCCTATACATTGCTTGTTATTTATCTATGTTAAAAATTGGACACCTTGAAATCATCTCACTCAAAACACACCATTGATATTTATATTTAAAAACATCTACTCACTATTAGATCTTATAAGAAGCCAAATATTTACCTTTGTTTAACATTAAACTTCAAACACTTGTCCTCATCATGCTGCTTCATGACACATTGAAACAAACACACTCCATTGATCCTTTTTTAAGGAGCTTGATATTTAAATTCATTAACCAACATACACTTTAACACATTTGACTCAACACATCATATATCTTCATTGTATGATCACTAACAAGCCATTATATCTCCTTATGATCTTGATCTTTAACATCGTGCAAAATAAACAAAGTATGGGTACCATTGCTATCTACCTAGAGGGCCAAATTTTCATAGTCATATATTTTACCTCACTCACTAGCATGTTCTCAAATTTGAACCATATAAACTAGGAATAATATTAAACAAACACATATGACCATTTACTCCTAAAATTTCCACATGTGCAAGGTATACCATTACTAAATTGATTAATCAACTTAGAAACATTTGATATTATAACCATTTCATGTCATCAATATTTGATGTGATGAAACACAACCCATTAGATATGCCTTTCTAAATTGATTAAGTGTTGAAACTTAATGCACTTTCATCTAAGGGACTAACTTTGTACCTTAGTAACTTTGGTTGTGATTAGTCATATGATCTAAAACTTGAACCATGTGATCTTATCACATGGGATAATCCATCCATATATTGAGTATCTCTTAGAAGCCTCACATGTGTGAGATATGATGACATCAAAATACTTCCTTAGATTTTTTTCTATAGACCCATTTATTCCTAGATGAACAAAATGAAGAAATGGGTGAATTCCACTCATGCATACAAGCTCTCCAATCATCATTGACCAATTATAGGACCCCTTTCACATTTTTAATACTTCATAATCATCCCTAATCATATCAAACCCTACCAAAATTTAAGATTAACCAAGAATACTTCAATCCTACTAGGACA
Organism: Torreya grandis; assembly: GCA_037957365.1. Lineage (NCBI taxonomy): Eukaryota > Viridiplantae > Streptophyta > Pinopsida > Cupressales > Taxaceae > Torreya > Torreya grandis. Next base: position 1,780,576 of record JARHVA010000629.1, read on the forward strand.
AGCACATTACAAACTTTTTCATTATCACTTAGACTATCAAGGAAATTTATCCACTCACATGGACACCTCCATGACATCATCTAAAAATATCCAAAAATATCCCCCTTTGTCATTTATGTCAACACCCATCATAAAATAATATACAACTCACCTTCCTTCTCTCTCTTCAAGCACTCTAAAAAGATAGGAACTTTCTCCCCATTTGACATAATGATAAAGTGGGCACCAACTAATATTGAGGACTTGAAAATATTACCAATAGGATAATACCATCTTATAAATATAGTACAAACTCTCCCTTACCTTGAGCCTACCTCTTCTTTCCTTAACAATATCCTTCTTGCTACATGCTAACATTCTTCATCAACCAAACACTATAACCTATGAATAAATAACCTAAAAAATAATAAAATCTGATGGAAATCACCAAGAAACATTTTAATGGGAATCCCCATAATATATATGAGCCATTTGACCTCTTGATCATCTTCATATCTCCATACACCATGAAGAATCACCACATAGCCTTACTAGCCTTCTCTCTTAAGCCACCTCAAGGATCATAAATAAAAATTCATGCCACATAAAAAATATTAAAAATGTTCTAAAACAAGTTAATAACTCACCTTAAAACATACACACATTGATATTTTTGAGAAACTAAAAAAAACTCACTCTTCTTCACACTAGGCATGTATAGTCTTCTTATATCCCTACCTAGAACTTGCAAAGCCCACAACTTTCTGTAGACATAACATAAATATATGAAACTTCATATATAAATAAATATCATATGCCCACTCAAGCACACCAACTTTAATCACCTATCTAATCCTATAAAGCATATTTCCTTCACAAACCTACAAGCCAATTAGGCCTCCAATTTGACAAAAACTTGAATAACTTGAAATCCACAAACCTTAAGATCTATGTGAATCTTGATTTTAAAACCCATTTATCACATTCAAACTATTAATTATCCTTATATATCAAATCATAAGGCAAAATAATTTTCTAGCAGAGCACAAAACCTTATAATCTCAAAACAAACAAGGTTAACAAACCTCCTTCTGGTTAGCAGCCTCCTCTAAAATGTCTTACACAGCTAGAGACAACCATCACACACTTTTGTACCAAAATTTGAGCCTCCATACCTTTAGGAATAATGACTTCATATAACCTAATTTATTCCTAATTACCCTTAAGCCAAAATTGATAAAACTAAAATCACTCAAAAATCTTTAATTGACACAAACACAATCATCAAGACACAAAACTACCTAGAACACATAACGAAGAAGTGTATAAACCTTTATAAGCATCAAAATATTCTTGACTTTACATCAATCTCATTAGGCTACCTAAAAATAACCATTCTAACCTTGCAGACACTACCTACATAAAAAAACTTGCTTTTTCACTGAAAGGAGTCTCTGAAGAAGCATAGATAGAGACACCCTACTTCACAATGTCCTAAAATAGTGTGAAACTAGGAGTTGCCCATAGCTGCTCATATTAATTCTCCTCTTTGCTCATATGATACTTATAATTTTTATTTTTCTTAGGCTTAATAGAAGCAACATGCTCAACCAATACAACATTCTCCTTTTTTTCTAAGATTGAATTGACAATACATGGAGATAATAAAGATTCATGACATACCATTTCATCTAAATAATCTTCCTTATAGTTCATAACCTCATCACTAGCCATAGATAACTAATTTTATTTGCATCATACATGCTTAAAAATTATAGGATGTTCACTTAGATCCATACTCACATTATAAATAGACTCAACTAGTACCTTGGTCCTCTTCTTGAGCTCAGTCTCTTTATCCAAAACATGAGCAAACAATAAGAGCCCTTGACACTCTTTAACTTCTATATCATTATCCACCATATCAATCAAATTACTTGGACCTGAAGACTCATCATGATTCACACTTACCACCTTTTTTTTTCATGAGTTAACTTATCTTCTTCCTTGTACTTTGGGATCTTGATTAAACTTATTTTGACTTAATGGCCTTTGGTTGTAGAACCTAGAAATGTGGCCAACCTTCTCACAGTTTTAAAAAACAATATTTCTTGATGGAAACTCAATTTGTCTTACTTTATTTAGATAGAAACTTTCAATGTGTCTTATGTCATGAAAACCCTTATCCCTTTCACCTTGTTTGGATAGATGTCCATTTATCTTTCCTTATTTGGATAGAAATAATTGCGATAAATTTTGGACTTGTTTATTTTTGAAAGACTTGACATCATTGGTGATCATCTTATGGGGAACACCAAAATGATAGATGATATGATGGTTGATGAGAGGAATATCTTCCATTCATTTGATGAAATAATCAATGGTGGTGGTGATGTATTGGTGTCATTATGAATAATGAGGATTGATTTCCCCAATGAAATCGAGTCCCCATTGTGAGAAGGGCCAATAGTCTTTGGATACTTAAAGGCCATGGGTAGGTGTGTGATGTAAATTGGCATGTTTTTAACATTTAACACACTTCTTTACATAATCATAGTAGTCCTAGTTAAGGGTAGGCCAATAGTAGATAAGGTGAAGGATACGTTTAGTGATAGCTAAACCACTAAAGTGTCCCCATATATTCTATCATGTGTTTCCTTGATAGCATGGGAAGACTCATGACTATGTAGACAATGAATAAGGAGTCCATTGAATCCATGCTTATAGAGGATTTCCCCTAGTATGGTATAATAAGAGGTACTTTGAATAAAGGATTTTTGGACATTCTTAGAGAGGTTGGAAGGAATGATGTTGAGGTTAAGGTATTTGAAGGATTATTTGTACCATATATTTGATGGAGATGCTTCCACACTACAAATGGTATGGAGGTTAGAATGGATATAAGAGGGTGTCATAAATTGGTATATGGTGACAAAGAGTTTATAATTGATAGGTTGAGATGGGATTTGGGAAGAAAGGGAAACCATTGTATCTAAAAACTTATTAGTAGATTGAGGAACATATTGGATCAGGTAATGATTAAATGATGCTAAGAGTACATCTATTAGTTGTGTGTACTTTTTCAATACATAATTCTTACATTGGTAAGATCCATTGACCTAGTTGACCATAAGTTAGGAATCACCAAAAACACTAATCATCCTAACTTCTAAGGCTAAAGTGGTTTAGATAACTATTATTAGGGCTTCATACTCAGCCACATTATTGGTGCACTCAAAATCAATTTTAAAGGAAATGGGAAGAGGTTCACCATTAAAGGGAATGAGAATAACTCTAGCACCCCCACCATATGAGAATTTCAATCCATTTAATCACATTGTCATTTGATAGTTGGGGTCCTCTTGAGAAAGAGTCATGATGTACTTGTCTAAGAATGCAAGAGGAAGTAGTTGGTTTTTTGGTAGAGGGGATTTAGCCAATTGGTCAATAATGACTTGCCATTTAATTTACTTTTTTTGGATGAACTCAGGGTCAAACTTAGTTAAAAGCATGAGCCACTTAGCCATATGTTGGTTTTGGTATGGTTTGGAGAGCATGTACTTAAGTGGGTCAATGGTAGTGATGATGAAATTTTCGTGATTCAGAAGGTAAAGATGAACTTTGGAATGTACAAAGACTAAGATGAGGAAAAGTTTCTTGAAATGGGTGTACCAAGTCTCATACTCTATAAGTGTTTAACTTATGTAATAGATAGCTTGATATTTATTTTGTTCATCATGGTGAGTGAGCATTACCCCTAGGGAATGGTTAGTGGTTGAAATATAAATGTAGATGGGTTGATCCTCTTTAGGAGGGGTAATGATAGGTGAAGAAATAAGGTACTCCTTAAGCAATTCAAAGTCTAGTTTTTAGTCTTTAGTCCACTTAAAAGATGTGTCTTTCTTGAGAAGATGGTGAAAGGGTTGACATCTATCTGATAACTAAGAGATGAAGTAATAGATCAATTAGAGACTCCCTTATAGGCATGAAGTTACTTAAGGTGAGTTGGAGGAACCATATCCAAAATTTCCATAACTTTAATAGGGTCTATTTTGATTCCTTGAAGAGAGATGATAAAGCCAAGAAGCTTTCTAGATAGGACCCCAAAAATGAATTTATTGGGGTTGAGTCTAACATGCAAATGGATTCAACATTAGAAGATAATTATGAGAATGGCTAGATGATCCTTGTGATGTTTAAATAAATCAAGGATATGTTCTACATAGTCCTCTGTAATTTTATGGATGAGATCATGGAAGATGTAAGTCATCACACGTTGGTAAGTTTCTCTAGCATTCTTCAGACCAAATAACATGACCCTATAGTAAAAGGTTCCCCATGGAGTGATGAAAGAAGTTTTATTTTAATCCTTGGGGGCAATAAATATTTGATTATATCCTAATAAACTATCCATGAGAGAATATCTCGTGGCCAACTGTAAGATCAATAAGTTGGCCAATGATAGGTAAAGGGAAGTAATCCTTTAGGAAAGTAAGGTTGAGGTCACAAAAGTCAATACAGAGGTGAATTCCCCATGTGGGTTTGGTAATAGAAACACTATTATAAACCCACTAAGAATAATCAATGGGTTGGATGAGATATATAGACAAGAGACATTGAAGCTTGTCTTTGACTAGAAGAGTGATGCGAGGATACATCCTATGAATCTTTTTCTAAATAGACTTAACATCAACATGGGGTGATAATGTTGTAGAGGGATATATAAGGGTTTATTCTAGGCATATCTTGATAATACCAAGTGAATGCTATGCTTCAATCATGAAGGAAAGAAGGATAATCTTATTGCTCTATGGAATTTAAGGATCGAGAAATCTTGACGATGTAAGGGTTATCTAGAGTACCCAAGTTGACATAGATAGTGGATTCATTCAACATGGTTTGGTTCTCAATAAGGTATTTTGGATAGAAGAATCTCCCATACTGAGGTATGTAAGAATGGAATCGTCATCTTAATGTTGGATGGTGTTAATGGTAAGATAATCATTTTCTATCATTTCAAGATAAATAAGGGGAAGGGTTTTAGTTCAACCACCCGTTTGATAGGTCAGGTGGGATAAACTAAAAATCTTGATAATAATTTGAATATTTCATGTTGCATGATGTGAAAGCACGATGGTCAGATTTTTTGGTAACAACTTGACCCTCATGCTTAAATTTGACACATTGGTGTAAGGTAGATGAAACACAACTCATGGCATAAATATAAGGGCATACAAGTAAGATGGTTTATTATAACTTACCCTCTACAACTTAAAATAGTTATATAATTATGTGAGGTCCTAAGTAGATGTGGAGGATGACTATCCCCAAGGTAGTGGCCATAGTATCATTGAAGGAGTAGAGGATCACTACATTTTCTAACATGATATTCTAAGGCAATTGGAGTTAGTCATAAGCATAAGAGGATATAATGTTAATACTATTTATTTCATCATTTATCACCCTTTTGATGTGGGTTTGATTTATGTATGCATTGATGAAGAATGGAGGATTAGGATCTTCAAAATGAACAAAAGGTATTTATAAATCTTAGAAGGTGACACAGGTAGAAAATTGAAGGGCTCTAACAAAGGATGCAAGAGGTTAAGGGTCTTCTAGTTGAACTTATATTGAATATAGGGGCCTCTATCAATGTTTGGTGGTGATGAGGTGAGGTGTTGATTAGCTCATAAAGGCTTATCTTCACCGATGTCTAGTGAAGTTATTTTAGAACCACTCAGTAGATGGACTTAGAAGGGTTGGAAGGAGAGGCTCCCAAAATGGATATTTTGGGTTTTGGAGAAGGTGAAGGTAAAGGTGAGGGTTCTTAGGTTTAGGTGGAAGGGTATGTACATGGTATGAACACTTTGGATTTTCCTTTACCCTTTTGTTGGGCCCTTGATCAGATAACCATATGGATAGTGTGGATTAAGGGAGGTGTTATGTTGGATGGTTCCCTTGATTCCTCCTTACTTTCAAGTAAGAGTGGAGGAGTAGGTAAATGTTAGATGGGTTAAATTGGTGGTTAGGTTAGTAATGGGCTCAAGGGAGGTTCATTTTATAATAGATCATCCTCATCTCATAAGTTATGGATAAGTGTTTAGAGAGATTTATAGTTCTTCATGTCATGTCTAGGAATCTTATGGTATGAATAGATCAAAATGTAATTGAACTATGATGGTTTTATATGTGAAGGGTCAAAAGGTTTGATTGATGGTAGGCTTAAGGAAGAGGTTTTTAAAAACCTTTGTAGAATAGTCAAAAAATATTTGAGTAAAGGTGTTGGGTTATTAATTTTAAGAGTGGGAGCCTTCTTAGGAGTAGGCTTCACCATAGAATTTGTAGGTGATAGAATGGTTTTGGTGGGTGGTTTTGGTTGGGATTGTTTGGTTATTGTTGGTTTGGAAATGGAATATTTAGAGGTGGATGATGAAGGTTTGGAGATAGGAGGGAAGGTAGAGGTAGATAGGTTACTTAAGAATGATGTGGATTTTGATGATTTGGTAGAGGTAGGTATAGGTAGAGTAAAAGGAGAAGGTTTACTAGATGAGGAATAGCTAGTTATGAGAGGCTTCACCTTCTTGGTATAAAGATGAGCTCTTGGGATGGTATAAGGATGGGGTCTTAAGATAGAAGGTTAGTGTGAATGGGGTGGTATAGCTCTAGTTCAAGGTGGGATTTTGGGTGTCTCCACCTTCTTATTTGGTTTGGATAGTGTTTTTTTGGTGGAATGGATGGGGTTAAGTCCAAATTCAAATATGGGTGAATAAGGCTAGGTGTAATAAGTATTCATTTATTATTGATAGGTTTGGTTAGAGAGGCATAAGGTGATTTGACAATTTTAGATGGAGGTTGGTTAGAGGGTTCCCTTATGGTTTTGGAGGAAGAAGTATTTGATAAAGGTATTGAGGTAGTGATACGTTTGACGGTGGATGTAAGTTAGGTTGAGGTTTCATGCTTATTTTGGTAAGGGATCCCAAGATGATTCTAAAAGGTGGCTCTATCTAGTTTGGGTTGAGAAGTAAACTCTAAACTTTGAACTAGTCTAGAGAAAGGTTTGTAAATAGTTTTTATTCCTTGGTCATAGGTTTAAGCCCATAGGTTGAGGTGGGGAGATGGTTTCTTCACATTTGTCCTTGTTGGAAGGTTCCATCATTTGGGAGCATGCTTCCTCCATGGAAGGTGTAGACAAGGTAATCTCTTCTTTTGGGATGGTTTCCAAAGAAAGGATGGGTGGTTCCTTAATAGGGGAGAATGTGTGATGACCTCAAATGAAAGAATGAAAATGGTTGTTTCCTTTATTGGGGTGTCCAAATGAATGGTAGGTAATACGACCGCTTCAATGAGTGGAGTGGAGGAAGAGGTATTTTAGGTAATGGTATCCTCAATGATAGGTTCACTAATAATGAAATTAATCATATGGACCTCATGATTGTGAGATGATTCTAGTTTATTATCATCATAGTTGTTGGTAGGGGCATGATTGGTAAAATATTTATGAAAGATGTCAAGGGTTTGATTTAGGGGTACATTGGGATTATAAAATACAATTTCTCCCTTATAAATCATGTTTTAGACAATAGTTTTAAAGGTGTTACACCTGCTAACATCATGTCTAATGACATGATGGAAAGCCCATAAATCATCCTCATTGTACTAAAAAGGTGTAGGGAGAGAAGCATCAAATTATTGGGGAAGTTTTATGGGAGGAAGTTGTATGATGTTTGATTTGAAAAATTTGTCCAAAATAGAAGCATAAGACTCCCCTATCAGAGTATATTTTTTTGGGGAAACTCAATTTTGGTTTTGGTTTTGTTGGTTAGAGGAGTTGGAGGAATTGGTTGGGTTGGGTTGGTTGATAGTTGGAGGTGGAGCAGTTTTAAGGACAACTGACTTGGCAGATGCCTTTAATTTGGTATTGGGATGGTTAGATGGATTGGTGGTTTTAGATAAGGAAGGGTCATTAGATTTAAATCTATAATTTTTGTTTCATAGTTTAAATGTTTTCTCATCAATGGGTCTAATTTCTAATTTATGTGCTATGGTGAAATCCTCATCAAAAGTCCTAAAAGTTTAAAATTGAAGAGTAGGGGAAATATGTTTGGCACCATTGAAAGAGAAGAGTTCAATCAACTCAAGTTGGGGTAAGGAGAAATAAATTTGGTTGATAAGACCTCTCCATCTAGCTAAAAATCAGCAATAAATTCATCATCAAATTACCTAATGGAGTAGAGGTCGGTAATAGAGACCTTTTTAGATATGTTGACAAAGAAATGATCTAAAAAGATTTGGGAAAGTTGAGAAAAGGAAAATATGGAGTTATTAGTGAGATAACTATACCAATCTATGGCTAGTCCTAATAAAGACATGGGAAATGTATGAAGGAGAAGAACATCATCATATGCAATCAAATAAAAAGAATGGGGAAATGATCTCAAGTGTTGTTAGGGTTCATCCTTACTTTAGGACTTGGAAAAGTTGGGTAGTTCCCATTGAGGAGGATAAGATTGGATAGGGATGGATGGATGAATAGGTTCATTACAAATTTCATTATAAAATAAAAGGTTATGAGCCCTAGAGATAGATGAATTTAGGTTGGTCATTTTGTCCATTAACATTTTGACTAAATATGTTTGAGGTTGGGAAGCTCCATAATTATTTGGTAAGTTTGGTTGAGGTTGGGTGGTATCAATATATGGATAAGTGGTAGAATGTTGAGAAGATACCACATATTGTTATGTGGTCATTGGAGGTCGGGATGGTGACACATAAGGGTTAATGGGCACAAAATGTTGGGTAGAAGGTGTTATGTATCCTTGTAGATTAGGAACATGTTGGTAGGATGTCATGGGTATTTGTTGAGGGATTGATATGGATTGATTTGAAGGTATGGATGGGTTGGTAATTAGTTGAGGTTGATTGGTAACTCTTTTGATAATATGTGGAAGGGTAAGAGGTATGAAAAGTACCAAATTTTGAATAAGGGTGGAAATTGGTGGGTTGGTAGTGATAAGGGGAATGGTGGAAATAGGGGTAGAAGATACCCCCATGGTGGATGAGGTATGGCTAACAAGAGGTGAGGTTATTCCTATATTGGTAGTGTTAGTTGGTCTAGGGGGTGTTTGGCTATTGGTTGGGATGTTGGATTGGGTTGGGGTGGTGGCAATGGATGGGATATTGATGGAAGAAGATGCTTTGATGATCATAAATTGGGTAGAGGTAGAACACACAATAATATGGGTAAGCACACCATAAGGTAGATTTATAGGAGGAACTAAAGCAATAGGGGTGCGGTAAACTAAGGTGTTGAGGTAATGCTAAAGGGTTACAGATTTGTTATCAAGGAAGGTAGTGAAATCCATATCATCCATGACAACTATTTGAGGCATGTAGGAGGGGGAGAAAAATGAATAAAACTCTCAAATTTGAAGTATACTCCATGGAAGAAGAGGAAGAGGAAGATGGTGGTTATTGGTTGCTTTCATTCCTCAACTATTGTCTAGTAAAGACCACATGAGGAATAGAAAAGAAATGATGAAAAACTCACAACTCAAGCACAAAGAAAACAAAAGGAAAATAATCTCAAGGCAATCAAAACATACACTAAACTGTGTTTAAAACTTAGGATTGTTTTCAGATCTCTTTTGACTTATGCCTTAGAAAGTGTGAAGAGGAAATTTGGTTTGTAGATCAGGTACTAAAGAGGAAATCTAAGGTTGGTTTTAGGTATTAAAGGCTCTCAAAAATAATTTATATTAAATGTTAGTACATGTATTTTTATTTGGGCCTACCCCCTCACTTCATACATCATAATGATAAGGGTATTGGGTACTAAATTTTAGAATATTTACTAAATTTTAGAGTTTATACTCAACTAGAGAGTTGAGTTGGTTCTCCCTTTGGTATTGACCTCCAAGTAGGATTGTTAGGAAAGGGTAAGGTTACCACTAGGTGTTGAAATCCTAGTCAAGCCTTGTCTCAATTTTTGTTTTGATTTGTTAATTGATTATGTGGTTTGGTAAAGTTGGTGATACCAAAAGTGAAACTACAATCAGTTAACTTTATGTTTAAGTTACTAAATAGATTAAAAACAAATAAGCAATCAATGTATGCAAGGTTTATTTTAAGCCAAAAAGAAATTTTAGATTTTGTTATATCAGCAAAGAATAAAGGAAGAAAGTTGCACCTAGATGATGATAGGGTCCCACCGGGCATGCCATAATGTTTTTATTATTTCTTTATTTAGGAAGAAGATAAGAAACTAGTAATAAGGGTGTCATATAAATACCTAGTTGGTGACACATGCATAATCCAGATGAGTATGGAGAGATCTTATTTGTCTTGTAAATTATAACATTTATATAATAAATCACTAACAAAAGGGGTTGTTAGTAATATAGTTAGGTGGACTACCTTGCTTAAGCTAAATCCAATAAGCATGAGCTTGTTAGGAGGCTATCAATCCACTCTTTGATAAAAATTAAGTTGAAAGAGGTAAAATTAAGATATTTGCATCAAATAATAGAAAGTAATTGAAATAAAATACAAAAATAAAGTGAATTATTGATAGAAAAAATTAACTAAATATAGCAATAGTGGGTAAATACTAGTGCTAAAATGAATTAGGTTTGGTTCATAAAATTAGGTACAAGTTTGTGAATAGGAAAGGACATAAAAATTTAAATTTAGTTAGGGGTAAGGGGTTAGAAATAACTTATTATTTTATGCCACAGTGACCATTGGTGGTTAGTCTAACCATCAATGATTAGATAACCATTGATGATTGGGTAACTATCAACTATTAGTGGTTAGGTTGATCATAAGTGGTTAAACTAATCATTAGTAGTTTCCTATGGAATTTTGAAGGTACTCAAAAAAAGAGTTATAGAATGGTTTATTGATCAAGTAAGGGTATGTTCAAGGGTTTGTTCAGAAATAGAAGGTTGGAAGATAGGTATAGAAAGGTCGGATAGGGAAGAGAGGTCAAAAACTAAAATAAAAAAATAAAAGTAAAAATATACCTATTCCTTGATAAATGGATGATGGTTAGAGAAATTTTAGAAGAGTAATAGTACTTTTCCTCATGATAAATTTTGATAGAGGTTTAGATCTCTCATGCAGTTACTGAATTTTTTGAAGAAGACTGGTTGGGAAGCTTGAATACGTATGTGCAAGAATGCTTGTGTTGATGGATTTCACCTCCTACTCCCTTCCTTTTACAGACAAAAAAAGATGGAGGATAGAAGGTTCCATAGTAGGTTGGCTTTCTAATTTTGATGCTTGAGAGTTCATTAGAAATGGAAAAGGAAGATATATTTAAATATGTCATGTTATCTTTCAAAACTAATATTGTGTAAGAACAAGGAAGACTTGATTATTGACAATTAACTTAACCATTAGTAGTCAAGCTAACTACTAGTGGTCAAGTGTTTGAAGGATAAAGGGGTTAAAGAGAGTTAAAATGGTTGGGTTAAGGTTAGGTTAGTAATTTGGTGAGTTTAGTTAGCTTAGTAGCTAACTAGACTTAGGGTTTGATATGTTGGTCAGTGGGTTAAAAAGGGTTAGGTGGTCCCTAAGGTATCCTGAGGCATCTTGACACCTAGTACAATTTTATAGTGTCTACATTTTGCCCCTTTTTGTTATGTGGATTTAAATCAACAAGCCACAAAAACAAAAATGGATTTCTTGGTTGAAGTTCTACTTTCCCTAAGTATGGGAGGATGTGTTCCCCCTCAAACTAGAAGTCAATGAGATGAAACCAAAATCAAATCAAGGTTTGAAAAGCAGTGTATGGTGTGTCATGAGGTTGGTGATAAGGCTGGTTGGGGATTTGAAATGTAAACATGCACATAAAATATATCTAAGTGTAATAGATGAGATCACATAAAGACTAAGGTTTCCAATAGTTGAGAAAAACAAGATTGGTTCTAGAAGTACAAGTGAAAAGGAAATCAATATATAGCATTAGTAATAGCTAATTGGGTTACTTTATAAGTTTCCTAGATAAGATCTATGTTTTCATAACTATATAAGGTAGGAAATGCTCCCTTGAAAAACACAAATGGTTTGATTATGAACTAAGTGGTGCAAATTCAAATGTTCAACATGGCATAGTTGGTTGGTGTGGTCAAAAAGACCAGTTAAGGTTATCATAGAGTATGTAATTGTTTGAGCCAAAAAAAGGCCAACATTGAGGTGGACATGGTCTAATGGTTAGTTGGAAAAGGTTAATCTCCAAAATTTCTAGTTTTGTTTTGGGGGAGAGACATTATCTCCAAAAATTTGGTAGTTAGGTGTAGGTGCCTAAAAAAAAGTTTAAAATGTGTTACCCTGACTATCGATGATCAGGGGTTCTAGGGTCAATTGTTGATGGTCACCCTAATCATTGATAGTCAAGGGGAAACCTGAAAAGGTTGAGGATAAAAAGTGAAAAATAAAAGTTATTTTCATTTTTAACTTGTTGAATTTGATATTTTCATGTGTTTTATGATTTGGTGATTTGGATTTTTACTATGAGAGGTTTGACTGAGTAGTTTTTGATGTGGTGATTATCAATTAGGTAGAGGTGGGTGTTTGAGGTGATTCAACTTAGACTGAGATGTATGAAAAATGAGGATGTGGTCAAGAATATGGACATGGGCTTCATCCTTGACAATAGTCTAAAAATGAGGTAGGTGATGTTTTAAATTGATAGATTAGTTGATTTGGTTGTTTTTAAGTTGACTTTATGTTTTTGATGGTTGGTTTGAATAAGGTTTTAGGGGTTTTGACCAAGTTTTAGGTTTTGATTGTGACTAGGAAAATTAAGTAATGAAATTGGAAATTGATGGAGGATTTTTTTTGGGGATAGGGTATAAGATAGAATTAGTTAAGTAATTTGTTGTTTTGTTAGGTTTTGAGAAAGGTAGGGTTAGGTGGTTTACCACTGATGGTCACACACAATGACCATCAGTGGGTTAACCTAATTGTCAGTAGTCAACCACCAAAGCACAAAGGCATTAAATCATTGGGGGTCATAGTGAACATTGATGGTCAAGTATCTAGGGAAGGTGGGGTTGATAAAAATGCTAAGAAAAAGTTTTTTAAAGGGTTATAATGCCAAGTGTACGCAAGGATAGGATGATTATCAAGTAAGATTGATGTGTTAAAATGATTGTGGATTAGGGTTAGGTGTTGGTTTGAAAGGTTTTTGGGAAGGTGTTAAAATTGTTTGAAGGTTAGGGTAGAGGTTTTTTGATAAAAGAGTTAAATGTTTTGTTTGATAGGCTAGTGTAGGCATTCAAATGTTTATGGGTGAGGGTTGATTTCAAGTGTTAGAGGTAACATTGTAGAGGTAATGGTTGTGAGTTAGTATTGGAATAGGTTGGTTTAGGTGGGTTTAGGTTGATAAAGAGGTTGATGTAGGTAGGATGAATGGAAATGAGTAATGGTAATGGAAAAATAAGTGTGCATGTTAACTTGATTATTTTGTAGGCACGAGATCAAATCCAAATGAGGGATTGGGATCCTAGGATCTTTGTAGAGGTCCATGGAGGGATTACTGAGGATGATTGGACACATATAGGGGAGGTCATCTATATGTCTATAAGATACTTTTAGTGCTTACTATAAGATGCAATGATGATCATGGCCCTCATCAAGAGATGGGATCTGGCCATAAACACCTTCCTCTTGTCGACAGGAGAGATGAACATCCTAATAGAGGACATTCACATGATCACATAGTTACCAATTTAGGGGGAGACAATTTACCATATTGAGAGTGAGGAGAGGGATAAGTAGATGGAGCTTTTATATGGTGAGGATCAAGACATTGCTAGGTGGCATGTACATGGTTTTGGTTATGGTTCATTATACCAGAAGGTTCTAGATGAGAGGTATTTGATGAATATGATGATTATGGTAGTGTCCTATTTTACATTAACAAATTTGAGGAGTGGGTGGTTTCCTTATCTACTATTAGGAGTTTTAGTGAAGATGTTGCTTGGTAGGATAATGTTTGGGTGGGCACCAATTCTTCTAGTCTAGATATATAGGGAGCTCTGGGCATTTCAAGCTCATAGGAGGTATGTACTCAGTGTGGAATTTATGCTCTATTATTGGGCATATGAGCATATTAGGGTTCTAATACCATGGGAGGGATATGTCTAGATGGATTTTAGAGTGGGTTTCATGTGATGGAGGGGAAATTATGCATCGACATGAGCTAGAGGTAGTGTTAGAGATATTGAGTGGTTTAGGGATGTATTAGAGGGTTTGGTTGTGGGTGATGTGGTTTAGAGACCCTATGTCATCTTTCCTAGGTGGGCCCTCTATAACCTTTATACATTGTCCTTATAGAGATGGAGATGGATCTATGGGAGGAGAGAGGGTGAGACTGATCTCATCCTTTTCGATAGAGTTTGGAGGTAGTTCAGACTAGTATAAGGGATTCCAATTCCATACCCAGGGTACAAGAGGGAGGATTTTGGGTTTTTGTTACTTGAGCCATAACTAAAGGAGGTGGTCATAGATCATGAGGAGCTACCAATTAGACTAGGGGTTGATGATTTCAGTGTTGTTGGTGTCTATACATCAGGGTACTAGAACCTTTATGTAGTAGCTAATTTTGGGTGGGATAATGGAGGTCAATAGGCCATGGATGTGGATCCAGCTAGTTGGGGTCCATAAGTATAGGTATAGGGTGGTGGCCTGATGGATAGGTAGGAGTAGCACTTGATAATATACAAGCATAAATTAAAGGGTTACAAGGACAAGTTGCCACATTATAGGGCCAAATTATGACTTTATAAGGTTAGATTACCACTGCTATAGATGAAAGAGATCAAACAAGGACCTCCCTAGGTTTGGTGAGCTAGGAGAGGGATACCTTAAGATAGAGTGTAAGAGTAGTGGCAACACTAGAAAGACCATTAGATACCATCCCTATGGTATTATACTTGGTCATAGTGGAGGAGTTGAGGTATTACAAGGCCATAGTATTGGCATAGTATCCTGAGTAGCCCTGATGGGGTTATTACAAATCCATTTTAGTAGGTGGGGAAACTATGGTAACTTTAGGTTAGTGGGTAATTTTAGTGAGTGGATAGGTAGGCATCATAAGAGGACCATCACCAAATGGTAGTGGTATTATAGGTGCAAGAGGATCTAGTGGTAGTGGTGCCCTGGGGGCATGATGTGATATGTTATGATATATAGATATAAATGTACATTATTTTGATACCAACCTATGAGTCGATGATGTGAGATGTACATGATTTGATAGAGAGATTATACATTATTACATGTATTTTTTATTTTGATGACATGATGTAAATGATTTTTTATGATGTTCATGATGATGTATAGAATGTGGTTTATGGTTTATGGTTCATGATTTATGGTGTATATGTTTTATGCTCTATGCTTATGAGATGTAGATTCAATAGCTTTAGGTATGTGATGATTATGGATGATGTTTTATTTTATTCAGGGATATAATGTTTATGATGATGGATGGTTTGATTATGGTTATTGATTTTAATACATAAAATAAGTTATATACCCAATTAAACATGAGAAAATAGATTAGAATCATGAGACATCTATTTACATGAACTAATGGCAAGAAGGAAAAAGCATGGATCCTTTTAACTGGTAAGGACAAATAAAGAAACCAAAGCTATATTGGATTATGGAACATAATCCTTTTGAATGATTTGCATTATCATGCTTTGGTTGATAAAAATGTGTCTTGATCATGTTGTGTCAAGTAAGCTCATAATCCCTTGATCTATAAATGGTATAATGGGGAGGTAAGTGGTAGTTGAAAGGTAAATGGGTTAGTAGGTGAGGTAACCTTATGTGGGTGAGTTTTCCCCTTCTATAGGTGACCTAAGAACCATATTAGACAATTCCATGTCTTCATGCAAGGTGTAGATCGATTGATGCAGAAAGCCTACTAATGAAAGCTGATTACAACTTTCTTGGGATAGCTTATTCTAATTTTGCTATAGGGTCTTCTGTTATTTTTGTTATTTTGATAAGTTTGTGTATTTTATTGATGTGGAAAGATTCAAATGATTGATTTTAACCAATTTTAATTATCCATCCTTCAAGGGAGTGGTCTAAGTTTGGGTTTGTTTATACGATAGTTATCTTTCAAGGGAGCAGTCTATATTTTAAGTAATTTAGTTTTTGGGTAGTTGTCCTTCAAGGGAGCAATTTTCAATGCTAGAGACAAGTGAACCAAGTGATATTTTGGTATCCCAAAGTGTTTTGATTCTAATTTTACACATGGACAAGTCTATAGAACTTAAAGGTTTACCTTTATGAGGGAAAAACTTTAGCATAAAAGGTTAATTATAGGTGAAAGGGGTGGTTTTGAGAGATAATGACCATGGGATTCCATATAGTTAGAGACAAAAAGTATCCATGAGAATCATGCTATGGGAAGAGCCATGGTACCCACATTTAGGATTAGGCTATAAATATGATAGTTAATCACATGGTTCTATATTGTAATTAGTTATCCTTAAAGTGGTAGTGAAAGGTAAGTGAATGTGAAAATATCATAAATCAAAGGATGGGTTTAAGTTTGATAATAAGATGAGTTTGATCCATAGTTTAACAAAAGAAAGTATGTAGATGGGAAGCATTGAGAGGTTTAGGTTCTAGTTTACCTTCAAGAGAGGACAAATGATAAGATCCTAATCCATACTTATGGATTGTGATGTAGGGTCTAAGCTATTTGAAAGAAAATTTGAATATTTTCCTTTTCTCTATATTTGTCACATGTTGGTTTTCATTTAAGATGAGGTCTCTGATATTGAATTCTCACTATTTTAGGTGCTTGTTATAGGCATGCTTGATTTTCTCTTGTTAGAGATGAAGATTATTAAGCATAGATAGGTGATGCTCGTAAAGTATCTCAAGTCATGCTAGATGTTCTTGATAATAGTCACTCTCAAAAATGATCTCTTCTAAGGATATGTGAAGAGAAGGAATATATACTTTGAGAGGCAAGAATACCTCTACTCTAAAGACTAAAGAGAAAGGGGTGTCACCCATAAAGGTTAGATAGCTATTGTAATAGGCCCATAAAGTGAAATGGATGTGCAAGTGCCAATCCTAACTTGAAGCACTAACTACTTTGGTTAGCATTTTGTTTAGGTTTTAGATTGAATCCTCCACCTATCCATTTCCTTGTGGATGGTAAGGTGATGAAAATATTAACTTGAGTCCAAATGCATCACAAATACCTTGGACTTGCTTGTTTTTGTAATATTTTCCATTATCAATGATGATCTTATGGGTAACACTAAAACAATAGATGATATGATGGTTGATGAAGTTGACTATCTTGTCATCTTTGGTCAAGATGAGAGTAATAAATTCCACCCATTTGGTGAAATACTTAGTGGTGGTGATGATGGATTGGTGTCATTATGAAGAATGAGGATTTATTTCCCAATAAGATCTATCCCCATTATGAGAAGGGATAATAGTCTTTAGATACTTGAAGGCCATGGGTAGGTGCATGATGTAAATTGGCATGTTGTTGACATTTAACACACTTCTTTTCATAATCATAGTAGTTCTAGTTTAGGATATGCCATTAGTATCCAAGGTGAAGGATATTTTTAATGATAGATAAACCACTAAAGTGTCCCCTATAGATTACCTCATGTGTTTTCCTAATAACATGAGAACCCTCATGACTATGTAGACAATGGATAATGAGGCCATCAAAGCCATACTTATAGAGGATTACCCCTAGTATGTTATAATAATATGTACTATGAACAAAGTCTCTTCATGCATTCCTAGATAGGTTGGGAGGAATGATGTCAAAGTTGAGGTAATAAAAGGTTTGCATGTACCATATATATGATGGAGATACTTCCATAGTACAAATGGTAAGCAGGTCAAAAAGGATATAATAGGGTATAATAAAGTGATGGATGGTGATAAAGAGTTTAGAATTGGTAAGTTGAGATAGGGTTTGTGAAGCAAGGGAATCCATTGTATATACAAAATTATTAGTATATCATGGAATAGACAAGATAAGGTAATGATCAAATGATGTTGAGAATAAATCTACTAGTTGTTTGTAATTTTATAAGACATCATTCTTACATTGGTAGGATTTGTTGACATGGTTTACCACAATTTGGAAATCACCAAAGACATTGATCATCTTAAATCCCAAGGCTAATGAGGTTTGCACACCTATTATTAGGCTTTCATAGTTAAACACATGTTGGTGCACTTAAAATCATGTTTAAAAGAAAGGGGAAGAGGTTTTATATTAATTGGAGTGAGAATAACTCTAGTACCCCCACCGTACTAGCATTTTGAACCATCAAAGAACATGGTCATTTGGTAGGTGGGTTTCTCCTGAGAAAGAGTCATGATGGACTCATCTAGAAATGGTAGAGAAAGAAGTTGGTTGTCTAGTAGAGGGGCTTCAACTAATTAGTCACTAATGACTTAAAATTCAATCAACTTTTAATAGAGGAACTCAAGGTAAAAGTTAGCTAAAAGCATGAACCACTTAGCCATACATTGGTTTTGGTATAGTTTGGAGTGCATGCACTTGAGTGGGTCAGTGTTAGTGATGATGAAACTTTTTTGATTGAGAAGGTAATGATGAATTTTGGAAGCGATAAAGACTAAGGAAAGGCAAAGTTTCTCAAAATGGGTGTACTAAGTCTCATACTCTATAAGTGTTTAACTTATGTAGTAGACAGCTTGATCTTTATTTTGTTCATCATGGTGATAAAGCATTACCCCTAGGGAATGGTTAGTGGTGGAAATATAAAATTATAAGGGTTGATCCTCTTTATGAGGCGTAAAGATAGGTGGATAAATCAATTACTCCATGAGGAATTTAAGGCTCTTTGGTAATCTTTATTCCACTTAAAAGTGTGTCTTTCTTGAGAATATGGTGAAAGGGTTAACATCTATCCAATAAGTAAGAGATGAAGTGATGGATCGATTTGAGATTCCCCTATAAGCTACAAAGTTGCTTAAGGTGGGTTGGAGTAGGCATCTCCAAAATTACTCTAACTTTTGTAGTGTCTACTTTGATTCCTCAAATAGAGATGATAAATACAAGAATCATTCTAGATAGGACCCCAAAAATGCATTTCTTGTGGTTGAGTTTGACATGGAAATGGATTAGGCATTCAAAGGTGATTATGAGAATGGATAGATGATCCACAAAAAATTTATATTTCCCAAGGAGATAATCTATATAGTCCTCTATGATTTTATGGATGATATCATGGAAGATGTAGGTCATCACACATTGGTAAGTTGCTTCAGCATTATTTAGACCAAATGGCATGACCCTGTATAAAAAGATTCCCCATGGGGTGATGAAAGAAGTTTTATGTTGATCCTTTAGGGAAATAAAGATTTGATTATATCTTGATAAACCATACATGATAGGTAACATCTCATGGCCAGCTATAAGATCAACAAGTTAGTCAATGTTAGGTAAAGCGAAGTCATCCTTTGGGTAAGCAAGGTTGAGGTCATGAAATTTAATACAAAGGTGAAGTCCCAATAGGGGTTTGGTAATAAGAATGATATTAGAAACCCATTAAAGATCATCAATGGGTTGGATTATATCAATAGACAAGAGACATTGAAGCTCATCTTTGACTATAAAGGTAATGTGAGGGTACATCCTACAAAGATTTTGCCAAACAAGCTTAGCATTAAGATGGGTGACAATGTTATGTAGGGTTATGAAAGGATCAATTTTGGTCATATCATGATAGGACCAATAAAATTTTATGCTTCAATCATGAAGATAAAAAGGGTAATCTTGTTGCTCCATGGAATATAAAGATTGACCAATCTTGACAATGTGAGGGTTATCCTAAGTACCCAAGTTGACATCGATAGTGGATTTATTAAACATGGTTTGGTTGTCAATAAAAAGGGATTTTTGGATATAAAAATACCTCACACCCAAGTATTTGAGAATGGAATCATCATATTGATGTTGGATGGTGTTGATGGTAGGAGAATCATTTTCTACCATTTAAAGATAAATGAGGGGAAAGATTCATTTTAGCCACCCTTTTGATAGGTCAAGAGGCCTAAACTAAAAGTATTGATAAAAAAAATTAGATGGGATGATATCAAAATCATCATACTTCAAAGGAGATAGGTTTGGTGAGGATATAATATCCTCATTAATGGTGGTGATAGGTTTAGGTGAATTGGTGGGCTCTTCTAGTGGCATGAACCCAAGGCCAAATAAATCAAAAGGTTTCAAGGTTTTGATGGAAGGTAACTTATGAGGTCCATGTTCATAATGGTCATACATAAATCCTTTCTAGGCACACCTATGAAGGTACAATTTGGAAAATATTGGTTTGTCCAAATAGGAGAAGTCAAAGGTAAATGGTTGGATGGTAAAAGCAATGGTAGAAGTAAGAAGTGTATGATCAAGTCCCCCATAGATTAAGATGGTTTTTTGTTTAAAAGTCATGAAAGGGATGATGGTTCTAATGTTAGGGTCATAAATAGGGTAATGGTTGAGGTTCACATACTCTTGAGGAGTATAAAAAGCATCCAAGGCCAAAAGATGATATTCCCCTAGTGAGAGATGTTAGAATGTGGGTTCCAAGGGATCTTCTATAGGGATTTGAGAAGAAGGGATATATGAGCTAGTTTATGCTTTATCATTGGTAGGGGTGGAATTATTCTTGGTTGGTGGTGAGGTATACGGAGTAATAAGAATGTCATTGGGTTGATATGTCATGCTGCATGATGCAAAAGGACTAGGGTAAATTTCTATGATAACAAATTGACCATTGTGCTCAAATTTGACACATCAGTATAAGGTAGATAAGACACAACTCATGGCACAAATCTACGGGTGTCTAAGTAAGATGTTGCACTATAACTTTCCATCTACAATGTAAAAGAGTTATAGAGTTTTTTGAGGTCCCAAGAAGATGTGGAGGATGACTATCCCTAAGGTACTAGCCATAGTATCATTGAAGGAACAAAAGACCATTATAGTTTCTGATATGACATTCTTAGGAAATTAGAGTTGGTCATAAGCATAAGAGTAGATAATGTTAATACTATCTCCTACATCAATAATCACCCTTTTGATGTGGGTTTGATTGATTTATGCAGTGATGAAGAGGGGAGGATTAAGATCTTTAGAATGAATAAAAGGTATTTTTGAATCCTAGAAGGTGATGAAGGTAGAAATTTGAAGGGATTTGACAAAGGATGTAAGAGGTTGAGTCTCTTCTAGTTGAACCTCTATTGATTATAGGTCATATATCAATGCTTGGTAGTGATGAGGTGAGGTGTTGATTAGTTCATAAGGGCTCATCTTTGCTAGTTTCTGGTGAAGTTGTTTTAGAACCACTTGCTAGATGGAATTAAAAGGGTTGGAAGGAGAGGAATTAAAATGGATATTTTGGATTTTAGAGAAGGTGAAGGTAAAGGTGAGGGTGTTTATTTTTAGTTATAAGGTTGAGTGGTGGGAGGTTATGTCCATGGTATGAATGCTTTGGATTTTACCTTATCCTTTTATTGAGCCCTAGATTAGGTAATCATATATATAGTGTGGATTAAGGGATGTATTGGACTAGATGGTAACTTTGATTCCTCCTCACATTAAAGTGAGAGTGGAGGAGTAGGTAAATATTGTATGGGTTGATTTGGTATTTGGATTGGTAATTGGATCAAAGGAGGTTCATTAGATAATAGATCATCCTCATCCTATAAGCTATGGACAACTATTTGGAGAGATTTTTAGTTCTCTATGTCATGTCCAGGAGTCCTATGGTATGAGAAAATCAAATTATCATTGAACCATGATGGTTTAAGACATGAAGGTTCAAAAAGTTTGATTGATGGTAGGCTTAAGGAAGAGGTTTTAAACAAAATTTTTAGAATGGTTGAATAATATTCGAGCAAAGGTGTTGAGGGTGTTGGGTTCTTGGTTTTAAGAGTAGACTTCACTACAAAAGTTGTAAGTTGTGGAATGGTTTTAATGGGTGGTTTTGGTTATAATTTTTGGTTATGGCTAGTTTTGAAGTGGATGATGAAGGTAGAGAAAGATAGGATAGTTAAGAATGATGGGTAGTTTATTGATTTGGTAGAGGTAGGTGTAGGTGTAGGTATAGCAAAAAGAAAAGGTTTACTAGATAAGAAATAGGTAGTTGTGGGAGGCTTCACCTTCTTGATAGAAGGATGAGCTCTTGGGATGGTATAAGTATGGGGTCCTAAGATAGAATAGAAGTGTGAAATGGGTGGTATAGCTCTTGCTTGAGGTGGGAGTTTTTGTGGATCCACCTTATTAGTTGGTCTGGTCGATGTTTTCTTTGATGGACTAGATGGGATTAAGTTTAACCTTAAATATGGGAGAGAAAGGATAAGTGAAGGAAGTATTCTTAGATTCTTGATAGGTTTTATTGGAGAGGCATGAGGTGATTTGAAAATTTAGATGGAGGTGGGTTGGAGGGTTCCCCTATGGTTTTGGAGGAAGAAGTGTATAATAAAGGTATTGAAGTAGTGATTGGTTTGATGGTGGACGCAAGTGAGGTTCAGAATTCATGTTTTTTTTATAAGGATTCCCAAGATGATGCCAAAATGTGGATTTTTCTATGTTGGGTTTAGAAGTAAACTCTAGAATTTTAATTGATCTAGAGAAGGGTTTGTAAATAGGTTTAATTCCTTGGTCATTCATTTCAAAGATTACGCCCATAGGTTGTGGTGGGGGGATGGTTTCTTCACCATTGTCATTGGTGGAAGGTTCCATGATTTAGAAGGATGCTTCCTCCATAGAAGGTGTAGACAAGGTAATATATTTTTTTTGGATGGTTTTCAAAGAAAGGATAGGTGGTTTTATGATAGGGGAGGAAGGTGTGATGGCTTCAATTAAAGGAATTGAAATGGTCATTTCCTTTGTTTGGGTATCTAAAGGAATGATAGGTAACTCCACCACTTCAATGAGTGGAGTGAAGGAAAAGGCATTTGAGGTAATGGTATCCTCAATGATAGATTCACTAATAATGACCTTAATTGTATAGACATCATGAGAGTGAGATGATTCTAGTTTATTATCATCATAGTTGGTGGTATGGTATGATTGGGAAAAGGTTTATGAAAGATGTCAAGGGACTGATTTGAGTGTACATTGGGATTATCAAATATAATTTATACCTTATAAATCATGTTTTGAACAATATTTTTAAAGGTTTTTCACATGATAATGTCATGTCTAATGACATGGTGGAAAGCACACAAATCATTCTTAGTGTACCAACTAGGTGTAGGGTCAGAATCATCAAATTATTGGTGAGGTTTTATGGTCGGAAGTTGTATGATGCTTTCTTTGAGAAATTGGTTAAAAATATAACCATAATACTCCCCTATTAAAGTATATTATTTTTTGATGGCTTGGATTTGATTTTTGTTTTGTTGGTTAGATGATTTAGATGAATTGGTTGGGTTGGGTTGGTTGACAGTTGGAGGTGGAGCAATTTTAAGGACAACTTAGTTGGTAGATGCCTTTGAGTCAAGAGAAGAGTTTAATAAAATTAGTTTGGGATAAGGATAAATAAATTTGGTTAATAAGACCTCTCCATCTAGCTATAAAGTTACCAATGGATTCATCATCAAATTGCCTAATGGAGTAGAGGTTAGTAATAAAAGACATTTTAGATATGTTGGCTAATAAATGATCTAAAAAAACTTGGGCATGTTGAGAGAAGTAAAATATGGATTTCTTGGTGAGATAACTATACTAATTTAAGTCTAGTATCAATAAAGACACCAGAATGTTACAAAGGAGAAGAGCATCATCATATGCAATCAAATAACAATAATGGTGAAATTCTCTCAAGTGTTGTTCAGGGTCCTCCTTGCTTTGGAACTTGGAAAACTTTGGTATTTCCCATTGAGGAGGATAAGATCAGATAGGGATGGATGGGTGAATAGGCTTGTTACAGATTTGATCATAAGATAAAATGTTATGAGCCCTAAAGATAGATGACTCCAATTTTGTAATTTTCACCATTAACATTTTTACCAAATTTGTTTGAGGTTGGGAAGCTCCATAATTATGTGGTAAGTTTTGTTGAATTTGAGTGGTAGAAATATATAGATAAGTGGTATAAGGTTGAGAATATACCACATATTGGTATGTGGTCATTAGAGGTTGGGATGGTGCCACATAAGGATTAATGGGTATAAAAGGATGGGTAGAAGGTGTTATGTATCATTATGGATTAGGAACATATTGGTAGGATGTCATGGGTATTTGTTGAGGGATTTATATGGGTTTATTTTTTGGTATGGATGGGTTGGTAGTTGGTTGAGGTTGACTAGTAACTCTCATGCTAGTAGGTACAATGGTAGGAGGTATGGAAAGTACCAAATTTTGAAGAGGGGTGGAAATTGGTGGGTTGGTAATGATAAGGGGAATGGCATAAATAGGGGTATAAGATACCACCATGTTTGATGAGGTATAGGTAATAAGAGGTGAGTATGTTATTATGTTGGAGGTGTTGGTTGGTGTAGGGGGTGTTTGGCTATTAGTTGGGATGTTAGATTGGGTTTGGGTGGTGTCAGTGGATTGGATATTGCTGGAAGAAAATGCTTGTGTGATCATTGATTGGGTAGAGGTATTACCCACCATAATATAAGGAGGCATACCATAAGGTGGATTTGTAAGAGGAATCAAAGAAATAGGGGTGTGTTGAGCTAAGGTGTTGAGGTAATATTGAAGTGATATGGGGTTGTTATCAAGGAAGGTAAAAAAATCCACATCACCCTCAAAAACTATTTGAGGTATGGTAGGAGTGGGAAATAGATGAGGAGAACTCTTAACATCCAAAGTATACTCCATGGAAGAAGAGGAAGAGGAAGATGGTGGTTCTTGTTTGGTTTGATTCCTCAACTATTGTCTAGTAAAGACGATGTGAGTAATATAAAAGAAATGATGAAAAACTCACAACTCAAACACAAAGCAAACAAAAGGAAAATAATATCAAGGAAATCAAAACATAAACTAAATTGCATTTAAAACTTAGAATTATTTTTATATTGCTTTTGGCTTATTCCTTAGAAAGTGTGAAGAGGAAATTTGGTTTGTAGATCAGGTACTAAAGAGGAATTCTAAGGTTGATTTTAGGTGTTAAAGGCTCTAAAAAAGAATACGTATTGAAAATTAGTACATGGCTTGATTTTTGGGCCTACCCCATCACTTCACAGATCATATAAATAAAGGTGTCAATTTGTTTAGCCAAGATATACTAAATTTCAAAGTTTATACTCAACTATAGAGCTGAGTTAGTTCTCCCTTTGGTAATGACCTCCAAGTAGGATTTTTGTGAAAGGGTAAGGTTACCTCTAGATGGTGAAATCCTAGTCAGGCCTTATCTCAAGTTTTTTTTTGATGTGTTGATTGATTATGTGGTTTGGTAAAGTGTGTGACAAAAAGAGTGAAACTACAATCAATTACTTTTGTTTTAAAGTTACTAAATGAAATAAAAACAAGTAAGTAATCAATGTATGCAAGGTTTATTTTAATCCCAAAAGAGATTTTAAATTTTATTGTATGAGAAAATAATAATGGAATAAAGGGGCACCTATATGATGCTAGGGTCCCACCGGACATGCCAAAATATTTCTCTCAATTTGTGCTCATTTCTTAATATAGGAAGAAGATAAGAAACTAGTAATAAGGGTGTCGTAGAAATACCTAGTTGGTGATGCATGTGTAATATAGATGAGTATGGAGAGATCATATTTATCTTAAAAGAAATAACATATAGATAAGAAATCACTAACAAAAGGAGTTGTTATAAAGATAGTTAGGTGGACTACCTAGTGTGAACTAGATCCAAGAAGTGTAAGCTTTCTAGGAGGCTATCAATCCACTGTTTGATAAAAATTAATTTGAAAGAGGTAAAATTAAGCTACTTGTATCAAATAGTAAAAAGTAAATAAAATTGAACACAAGAAGAAATTAAATTCTTAATAGAGAAAATTACTAAATATAGTAATAGTGGGTCAATACTAGTGCTAAAATAGATCAGGTTAGGCTCATAAAATCAGGTAGGGGTCTGTGAATTGGTAGGGACTCAAAAAGTTAGATTTGGTTAGGGGTAAGGGATTATAAATAGAATATATTATTTCATTCCATAGTGATTTTTGGTGGTTGGTTTAATCATCGGTGGTTAAGCTAACCATTATTATTTAGGTAACTATCAACAGTTGGGGATGCCATCAATGGTTATGCTAACCATTGGTGGTTGCCTATGGAATTCTAAAGGTACTCAAAAAAGAGTTGTAGAATGGGTTATTGATTAGGTAAGGTTTTGTTCAAGGGTGTAGTTAGAAATGGGAGGTTGTAAGATAGGTGAACAAAGTTATGATGGGGAAGAGAGGTCAGAAATTAGAATAATAAAATAGAAGTACAACTATACCTATTACTTGTTAAATGGTTGATGGTTGATGGCTAGAGAAATTTTTGAAAAGTAATGGTACTTTACCTCTAGATAAATTTTGGTAGATGTTCAGATCTCTATTATTGTTTCTAAATTAATGGAAGAAGACTAGCTCAAAATCTTGAATACCAATGTGCAAGAATGCTTGTTTTGATGGATTTCACCTCTTACCCCCCTCCTTTTATATGAAAAGAGAGATGGAGGATAGAAGGTTCCCTAATAAGTTTTCATAATGATTTTGAAACTTGGGAGTTCATTATCAATGGGAAAGGTGGATATATTTAATTGTGTTGTATTATCTTACATAGCTAATATTATGTAAGAGTGAGGAGGACCTAACTATTGATGGTCAACCTAACTGTCAGTGGTCAATATGACCATCGATGATCAAGTGTCCAAAGGGAAAAGGGGTCAAAGTGTGTTAAAAGGGCTAGGTTAAGGTTAGGTTAGTAATTTTGTGAGTTTAACTAGCTTAGTATCTAACTAGACTTAGGGTCTGATAGGTTGGTCAGTGGGTCAAAAAGGGTTAGGTGGTCCCTAAGGTATCTTGAGGCATTTTGACATCTAGTATGGTTTTTTAGTGTCTACAAAAAAAACCTTCTCTTTTTTAAGAGGACTCACCTTATATAACCTTATGTGGATAATGGTTTGAAAAGTGTCCCACATCATGATAATTTAATCACTTAAATTTTTTCACACCTTTTGACTAATGACCCCCATCATATTTCCATGCAAGATCATTTATAATAGGTCTCTCACATTCTCTATCTCTATTCCTAAATTGATTACATGTGTAATAGTAACCATTGAAACTTTCATACCTCATGGAATTTGGTTATCTAATCTGATTTATCTTTAGTTTGCTAGCACCTTCATTCCTTATTTGATGATTTGTCCTCAAAGTTGGATAATTCTTGTTCACATTATTATTCATCTTGTCTTGAGTTTCATTCTCTGGGTCTTCCTTATATCCAAGACCATTTCTATCACTTATATGATTTTGATCATTTGAAATATTATGTAGATCACTTAAGCTCTTTTCAAATCTCACAAATGGTTTCATCTTACTATATACCTTCTCTAACTCAGATTTCAATGACTCATTTTCAATTACATACATTGAACATTCATCTTCTTTAGCTTTCAAGCTTGTAGATAGGATTTTCAATTAGCAACTGAGATGATTGACTATATCGTCATGATCCTTGGTGTCTTCATTCATTCTTTCCTCATACACACTAATTTTTTCCTTATAGTCTTTGATTTGAGACTTCATCTTCTTGTTAATGTTCTTCTCAATATTTAGTTCTTCAAGGACATTCATTAATTTAGTCTCGCAGTCCACCTCATCTTTATTAACATCTGAGTCACTCCAAGTAGACTCCTTTTGATATGATCAACTTCCTTCCTTAGCCACGAACAAAGGACTATTTCATATAATTTGAACTTATACCCACTAAAGTGGAGTGGAGAAAATTTTATCCAAAAACATTTTCTTATGTTTCAAATAAAATGGACTATTTCAAACCATTTGGGCATAGATCATTTTGAATGAATTGGACTATTTCGAATAATTTAGATTTATACCAACCAAAGTGGAGTGGATAAAATTTTCTCCAAAATTAATTTTTCTATATTCCAAATAAATTGGACTATTTCAAATCATTTTGCCACAAATCATTTTGAATAAATTGGATTGTTTTGAAAAATTTAGACTTACACACACTTAAGTGGATTGAAGAAAATTTTATTTGAGAATAATTTTTCTATATTTAAAATAAATTGGATGATTTCAAACCATTTAGGTACATATCATTTCAAATAATTTGGACTTGTACCCACTAAAGTGAAGTGGAGAAAATTTTCTCAAAAAATACTTTTTATATATTATAAATACTTTGAACTATTTCAAACCATTTAGACATAGATCATTTCAAAAAAATTGGACTATTTTGAAAATTTTGGATGATTTCAAATAAGTATGTGAATTAAATTTTATATAGGTTTAACATGTAGGATTGCAGACCATTATGTGTTCCTTTTTCTATTGGAATGAATTTGTCTACTACATAATGTCCTACATCCCCATTAGAGATGGTATACATGAGAAAAGTTCTTTACTAGAGTGTAGTTGGAAGTCTGATGTGTGTTATGGTCTATACTACATCAGACATTGCCCATGAAGTGGGAGTTCTTTCTCGTTATATGTTTAATATTGGTAGAGTTAATTGGGACATAGTTAAAAAGGTCTTCAAATATATGGGGGGTACCTTAGAGTATTCCTTATGTTATTATAGTAATATTATTGGATACAATCATCCTCTTGACATTCATGGTTATGTGGATTTAGATTAGGCAGGTGATGTTGATACCAAAAGTTACTCCAGTGCTTATGTGTTTACTTCATTTGGTGGTGCAATAAATTGAATGAGTAAGTGATAGGATTTGGTCACATTTCCCACTATAGAGGTAGAGTATATGTTATCTAATCATGCATGTAAAGAATCTATTTCGCTTAAGAGACTATGTTTAGATATTGGGTTGAAACAGGGTGTAGTGACAGTTTATTATGATAGTTAGAGTGATGTTTGCCTAATAAAGAACATAACTTTTTATGATATGACCAAACATATTGATGTAAAATATCATCTTGTTAGACACATGGTTGAGGATGGTAGGGGGAATTTGATAAAGCTAGAAACTTTGATGAATGTTGTAGATTCATTGATTAAGCCACTAAAGGTCTATAAGGCATATACAAGACTACAAGCTTGACACTATTCATAAATAGTGTTGTCACTAAAGGGTGGTGCATTTTTGCCTTGCCCATGAAGTTTTATCCATTTTTAATCTTCTTTAAAATTTTATAAGTAAGAATATATCTATCCTTTGTAATTAAGATTGAATGAATCATGAAGCTTGTGATAAGCTTGAATGCAAGTAGATAAGCCATGTATAAGGCTGTAAGTTAGAGAGTTGTGAAAAGACACTATAAAACCAATTATTCTTTTGTTGGTTTATAATTGGTAATGCTCCTATGAAGGCTTTCTCTTCAAGTGTGTTTTGATCTTATTGATTTGAATAATACATTGAGATGATTTAATGTGTGAGGTTTTTCTTGTGAAAGGGTTTTCCCCACATAAATCACTTGTTATGGTATGTTGGTATTTTAAGTTGTATGTGTTTATTTTACTTGTGTAACAAGTAGACATTTATTTTCATATTATCCTCTCTTGAGTGGTGTAAGGAATTGTTTCTATGATCTTATATTCCCTCCAACCTAGTCCAAATGTAGGAATATCTTTCTTATATTCACTTCCAATATTTATAATCATTAATACTTAAAATATTTTTTAGATTCTATTCACTAAAGTTATGTATTTCCTATATAAGGATTGAATAATTGCACCTCATCCTAAAATTTATATCCACAAGACTAATTTCTTTATTAATCATCCCTAAGTTACACAATAGTCATATATACTTAACAAAATACCTCCACCTAATTAGTTTTTTACAAATAATAAATTATAAATCCGTAGCTTAATCAACTTACTCCAACGTAGAATAGGGTGAGTGAAGGATTTAAAAATTTGCTCTTTTAACAATTATTGCTCCAAATAATCAAGATGAATAAATTCACATGTTATTATGCCAAGACAAGGTTCACTACAAGGAAGACGTGCTTGCCAAATACCCAAATGACCTTATACAATAGTTTCCTTAACAATAAACTACTTATGGTTTGACCTTTTTCCTCTTGTGATAGGCCATTTCATGTAAGAGTAAATATTTTAGGTTTAATGGTATAGAATTTTTAGCTATTGAATAATCACCCAACTTCATACACCATTATTATAATCTCAACATTCAAGTATCAACGTTTAAGTCAGTAATTACTTTCCATACTAAAACATCCTTACTTTAGTATAATAATTGGATTAAGGATCAAAATAAATAATGTAAGCATTTATAAATCAAACAAATACACCACTAATGAATGAAACTATTTCCAACTTTAGTGGAAATACTCATCAAATTAATAACAATAGAATTTTAGTTTTATACTAAGAGAGTGAAACCCAAATTCAAACATATGGCTATACATAATGCATTTTCAGCCAATATACAAGGCTTAGAGTAATACAACATTCTATAATAGCTGCAGATAATCAAAATTGATATTAAGGATCAATCATAGAAAAATACATTCATGGATACAAATAGAGAGAGATATAATGCAACAAAATAATACAAGAAGATGGATCTAAGAGAGGAAACATAATTAAAACTCTTTTTAGGGTATCCCCTATGGGAAGATACTCAAGAATTCATTTTTTGCACTTTATAGTGATAAATGGGGTTAACTACTATTGGAAATAGACATTCTCATAATGAGCAGTAAACAAAAGTAGATTTACAAATCAAACAAGGTAATTTTGAGTAGGTTAACAATAATTAGGCATATAATATAATGAACCTTTTCAATATTTAAGACATAAAATTAGATCATAACTAGGATGTCTCTCTTTGTCACAATCATTAGATAAGAAACTGAATAGTTTTTCTTCACTACAAGCCATAAATTAAATTATACTAAGAGGTTAATGACCATCATGTTAAATGGTACATAATATCCCATACAAATACAAACTCATTTTCATCATATTATTATCATAATAAATATGTCACACTAGTATAAAACTACCCTTGTGATATAATATAATCTCCTGAACTCCTTGAACAAATCTAAGTAAGGAAAATATGAATTTACAAAAAATACTATCAGTCATGCAATTTTTACCCAAAATCATCATGAGGTTATAAATAATGAAAGAATGTTTCATACAAAACATCTTTTATATTTAGGTACTTTTAGGGCTAACAAATTCTTAGCATAATGTAAATTTTTTTCTCATGAAATATAAAAATAAAAAAACCACCAATTCAATCGACAATAATGCATAGTTACTTATTCTTTAGAAACATGGTACACAATATAATCTAAAACTATGTGTTAGCTCTTAATTATCTCAAAAATCAAGAGAGTGAATAATTTTTATTGGGGTAATAAAACCCATCTAAATAATGCACAAACCCAAAAGTTAGGACCTATGTACAATGGTAAAAAAATGACATGGATTTCAATAGTATGCAAACAATAAATCATTTAACCATTGAAACTACCATTTCCATATGCATAGCAGCAAATTTAATAGAGGATGAGGGAAAAATAACATATTGCAAACCCTAACATGGTATCAAATCATATGCACATACCAAGTATGCACATATGGTTTCATGCTTACACCAAGCCTTATAAAAATGAGCACAACATGCATGAAAGTTGAATCCAATGCTTGGAGGCTTATCTAAGGAATGAATATGTTCCTGATAAGAAGGAAATAACCATATTTTATTTCACATTACATCTTACTCCTATTTGATGGTCAAAATAGAGCATAATGCTTCTATGAAAGTGGCCTAATAAAAATAACATGTTCATGATTATGAGAAAAGAGGTGTCAGATCCATGTGTGTGATGGAATGTTGAGGGATTTATATCTATTGAGACCCACTATACCATTAGCTTCACTGAAGTAATGTCTTATTTATTTAATCATTTTTTTAAGAAGTGGCAATCTGAAGTGGGAAAAGTAACAATGAAAAATGATAAAAAATGAAGTTAGTAGATGTCAACGATTACATGGTTTCAAATTAACTACAATTAAATTATTAAATGATATACATATGCAATTTTTAAGGAAACCTAACAATCCTCAAGACAACTATATGAATTTCCATGGTTTACCCTATCTTTTCAAAATTGAAAAGAATAGATTAAGAAAAAAGATATATAATAAATGAAACTCTTTCTTTTCAAATTCAAAGTGTAAAGGCTCTCCTTCCTCAAATGATAAAAGTTTCTATCATCAAGAGTTATTGCTTTTATCCTTTGCTGAACATAACAACAAGAATTATAGATAAGAAGCAATTTTATGATAAATATAGTAAATTTATAGATGCATTTATTAATTTACAACATAAAAGTAATAAAAAACCAATTAAACTTATTAACACCCCCTAAAATCATTAGCATAAGATAAATGATTTATATTTGAAACCAAAATACATATAAAATTGGGATAATTAATGGTAATAATGCATCTCATGTAGATTTTAAAAACCCAAATTTATGTAGATCAGTATCTGTATACACCTAAAATTGCTTGCTCCATCATATTCAACTAATATTCTTATTAGTCAACACTAATTTTGCTTAACTATTTTATTCTACTAATTAATCATATTTTTTGATTATTCATCTTATGTCTCCCTTCTACTATTCTACATCCATTAACCTTTTATTCATTCCATCCCTTAATTAATTATTCCTAATATCCCATTATCCTAATCTAATTTGACTTATCCAATATATAAGAATTTAAAATTCCTATAACCCCACCTACCCACCTACTAACCTACTCCCTAATCCCACTAGCTAATTTTAAATTCCAAAATAATCTACCTACCCACTCACCACCCTACACTAGCCTCTCCTAAACCTCTAAAACCCTATGGGGGACATTTTTAGAATTGGATAATTCTAGAAATATCTCCATCTTAACTATAAACCTCTAGAATCCTTTATTGTAGAGGATTCCATGGAATTGAAAATTCCATGAAAAATCCTCCACCCTTGATCTTAATGGCCAAAATGCAAATTTAGACCATAATATCTCCCTTTATTAGTTTATAAAACTAACATACCTCCCTTGCCCAAGGGGATGAACAATTAAAGGAGGATTTAAAGTAATAATTTCATGTTATAGTGACTTCATCAAGAAACCAAGCCTTCAACAAGCCATTATCAACATCCATAGCCACTTGAAGCCATTATCAAGCCTTGAAGCAATCGAAAAAATCAAGTAAGAAGCACACAAGTCTCAATCTTGGATCAGAGCTATAAAGAGGTAAATGTGATGGTAATAACATTCTAATAAAATTCATTTACCTTTTCTATCCTTTCCTATTGGTGTCATTATTTTTGGTTTTCCATTATCTCTTTTGATAATATTTTGTTTCAATCCCAAATTTGGTGCACATTTTGGTGACCACAGTTGGATGCCCTTTTTAAATAATTAAAAGTGATTTTTATACTCCCCTTCCCATAAAATTGGAATCCCTTTTTAAACAACTAGTCTCCACTAACATAATGGTTTATCCACCTATCCAACATATTGATCCTATTAAGCCTACACCCTCTTGGTATAATGAAAACCAATATTGTCTATACCATTAAACCTAGGGGCATATTATTAATCAATGTTGAACTTTTCAAGATTTTATCCAGGACCTCATTAACATGGTGGAGTAACAATTGATAATGAACCAAATGCTTCCACATCCCTAGGTGAGAAAAAAGAGGAATGCCAAGATTCCCTTTTCAATCATGATTAAGGCCTTCCCTCTCTAAGCCAAGGTCAAGACACCACACCTATCCTCCATGATCCTTCCATCCCAAACAAATCCTCCATAAAATCCAAGTCCATCTCACATGAATAGTCCTTTCATCTCTCATGAACCCCTCCATGAGCCTATCATTGTTAGACCTATCATCCATCCATCATCTTCCTCTCACCCATCACCTCAAATACCCCTTATTGAGAAGTCAATAATAGATAATGCATCTATAAAAAGTAGCATTATATCTTGTGCATTGGAGTTAGCATCAAATTTAGCATCTGAGGTCTTATCTTCCATAAATCATGTTTAAAACCTGCATCCACATCAGATTCCTCACCAAAAACATCATCCTTCATTGATGTTGATAATGCCTATGTTTTAGATGATACATATAATATAGATACCTCTTACTTATTACTAGGCATATATTTTGATTCCATTCCAAATGATGGCATTATAAATGATTTCTTGCAATCTTTATCTATCAAATATTGTCAAAGTGAGTCTGTTCCTCCTTTGTATGTGTTTATTGTAGCTAGTCCTAGTGATCCTTTTGCTGATCTTGAGGATATTTTCTATAATGTCAAAACTAGGTCTCTTAGGATCTCCTATGAAGACTATGTTGCCCCATTACCACCCATTGACCTCATTATAACATCACCTTCATCCACTATTGACCCTTCTCTCCCTATCAATGACTACTTAATCACCTCCCTCCATAAGGATAAACAAAAGCAAGCATTGTTGGACCCTTCCTCAAGCAATATAATATGTGCCACAAATCCAAAGGTCCAAGATAATATTCTAAAAGTCATAAATCATAATGAAGCAATCTTTGATCCTATTATTCCATGTTAAAGAAAATAACCTCATTATCCTAATCCAAAGCATCTCTCCCTAGTGAAGCCCATTAACTATCACTAGGGACCCATAAAATTCAAAATAATTAATCAATACCCCTTGGTGAAGCCATAAAGTAAGCACCAGGGAGAAGTCAAAATCAAATCTAGTCAAATGATCAAAATCATATGGCTGATCACACATAAAATCATCAAATCAAAGATGAACCACAAATTCAAAGTGTCTTAGATCTTATAAAGTCTTTTATCACTTAGCACCAATCAAATGAAGCATGTCCCACTCCTCCAATGATGTATGTGACTACTAGTCCTAATCTTTCATCACCCCATATTATCACAATCCTATCCTTCATTTTAGTCTTAATCCTCTGTCATCCCTCATACCATCCTATCATAATCTTATGATCCCATCAATCCCTATCATTTATTCACATCCCATACATACTCATTAAGACATAATTGAATCTATAACCCAGATCACCTCCTTGAGAAGAATTGTCTCTCCTAAGGGCAATGATGATACCTGGTCTAGATATCTAGAGGGTTCACCATCAAGAATCACTAAAGGCCACCAAGACAACCAAGCATCTAAAATACATAACATAATTGGTGTTGGATAAGTAATCCATTTAATGTCCACACCTTGCATCTCATCCATCATCTAATAAATCAAGATGTCCAATAAAAATTCCAAAAAAGTCAAAAAGAATCATTCATCCAATGGTGAAAACTAGTCTTCTGGCACCTTGGGTAAGTACCATGATGAAAAATCGTTAATGATGTCATGGTAGAATAATCTATTCTTTGTATTGTTCCTCAACACTTGGGGGAAAATATATCCATTTCATATCCTTATCCATCTATCCCACTTGTCACATCCCTTATCCACATTGTTTATATCACCCATCATTTTATCCCTTGTTCCATCATCTATTAATCCATCATTTGCCATCATATTATGTATCATATATATTCTTCCTTCCCATCTTAACCTTCATAAGGAAGTGTAAGGTGTCTTGAGAACTATCCCCAAACCATCTTAGCATATCCTCCAATGGACATGTGGACAACATAACCATCTGGTTCCTTCATGATGTGGTCATTAAATATCCCTAGTTCATTTATCCTTGGTCCCCATCATCATCATCCTTTGTCATCCCATCCACCATCCCTCCATCCTTCTCCTAGTTACTAGGCTTGGTATTCCTTTTGCTAGTAACCCCATTTGTACATTGTATATACATATCCTTAAAAATACCTAAAAATTAAAAAAATATCAAAAACCCTAAAATTTAAAAAATTTGAAGTTCCAAAATAGTCCATTATGTCTTGCCTTATCCCCAATCCCCTAGTCACATCCATCTTCATCCATCTCTTGTTTTCCTATCTATCCCATCTTTGATACCACATGTAGTCTTGGAACCTGATCTAAGTAGTCACCCATCATTTCATAATCCTTTTCTCTAAGTATTATTGGCACACATCACTTTGTCAAGATTTTAATCTAGCACCCATCATTTCTCTATCAATGCCTTTTCATACCTAACACCCATCAATCATCACTTTGATATTGTGAAAGTTACTTGATCCCATCACTATCCTTATCATTACCTCTTAATATCTAGCACCCATCTAATCACTCTTTGCTAGTATGAAAGGTCTTTGATATCATCATCTCCTACTTTATTTTCTAGATTAGATCCTTGTAGGGCCTTGTATGTTGGTAATCCTTAGTCATCACTTTTCTAATCACCATCCATGTCCACTTTTAAAACTAATTTCAAGACCAACTCAGTATTCAAAGACCTTATCACATCCTCCATCATTCTATCATAAACTAAGGCCAACACCTCAGCTTCATCCTAATCATTATCATCTTATCCAAATCTAAGTATACCCTCCATCCCCATCACATCATGATTATCCTAATCTAACCCATCACCCAATCCCTCATCCCATCATTAGGCAAGACATTATGAAACTATATGTAGATACTTGTATGTGTGTCACTTGTTTGTTCTGTTTGTCTTGTTTGCATGGCATGTATATATCTTGGTTGTCTTATTTTTTATTGCATCAAGTTTATTTTTATCTATTAGGCAATGGATAGGGATGCTAGAGGACACCAAATTTTGCCCTCAAGGATGTAGAGTTCAATACTTTCCCATGCAATTTGGCATAATGTTCCCTTGGTCAATTTTATATCATGGGGCATATTGTTAAGTATTATATTTTTGGATTACTTAGACTATGATGAGATTTATCAATTTTTGATGGCTTGATATCATCATTTATCTCATCATCCTTTTCCCCATCACAACTTATCTGACTAACATATAATCTTATAATCCTCATCTAATCATATAAATCACATCCTTTAATCACTAATAAGTCTAATCATCCTCTTCATCATCACTTTCTAATCACCAATCATCATCATTGTCATTATCCACTAATCCAAACTACATCAGCCTAAGGTCTTTTTTGACTATGTAGGTAGCACTTGCCCATGTTTTAGTGACCAAGGATAGCTCAGGCACTATCTCTATTATCCATCCTCATCCCCCAGTCTTTTGGTCACTAGATCACATCATTTATTCTCTCTTATCATCATCATCATCATCATCATATTTATCAACTTTATCTTTGAGATAAACCCATCATATCTTATCAAACCATCTTATCCTAGCCTATAACTCTCCCTTGCATGCATCTTTGCTCAAGATATGTCAAAATATTGTGGCCTTATATCTTATCATTATCATGTTATGGTTGATTCCCATGCATATGTCCTTATTTGGTATGTGTCTACAACTATGACACCCATCACCTCTATTCCCTATGCATGTATCCTTACTAGGGGCATCATTATCAATTTATAATTGATTGCTCAATGTCAACCTCATATTCTTCATCTTCTATCCCATATTTGGCATCCCATCCCCTCCTCTATCCATCTCATCCCACCCATTGTTTCTTATTTCAAGTGGTCATCCAACTCATTCTTCCTCGCATGTCCCCTCGAGGGGGCATCCTATCCCTTAATAACATCATTTACTAACATTCATCCATGACATGGTTTTCTCTTTGAAATACCATTACTCCTTCCACTTCATTCCACTCACAATGCCCTTTCAAAGAGGGGTAAAATGTATACACCTAAAATTTCTCACTCAATCATAGTTGACTAATATTCTTATTAGCCGATACTAATTTTGATTAACTATTTTATTCTAATAATTAATCCTATTTTCTAAATATTCATCTAATGTATCCCTTCTATAATTTTACATCCATTAACCATTTATTCATCCCATCCCTTCATTCATTCTTCCTAATATCCCATTATCCTAATCTAATTTGACTTATCCAATATATAAGAATTTAAAATTCCTATAACCCCACCTACCCACCTACTAACCTACTCCCTAATCCCACTAGCTAATTTTAAACTCATAAATAATCTACCTACCAACACAACACCCTATAGTAGCCTCTCTTAAACCCCTAAAACCTTATGGAGGATATTTATAGAATTGGAGAATTCTAGAGATCTCTCTATTTTAACCCTAAACCTCTAGAATCCTCTATCCTAGAGGATTCTATGGAATTAAGAATTCCATGGAAAATCTTCCACCCTTGATCTTAATAGATAAAATTCAAATTTGGACCATAAGATCTCCCTCTATTATTATATAAAACTAACACTCCCTCCCGTGCCCAAGGGGATGAAAAATTGAAGGAGGAATTAAATGAACAATTTCATGCTATAATGACTTCATCAAGAAACCAAGCCTTCAACAAGCCATTATCAACATCCATAGCCACATGAAGCCATTGCCAAGCCTTGAAGCAATGCAACAAATAAATTAAGAAACACACAAGTCTCAATCTTGGATTGGAGCTATGAAGAGGTAAAGGTGATGGTAAGAACATTCTAATCAAACTGATTTACCTTTTCTATCCCTTCCTATTGGTGTCATTATTTTAAGGTTTTTGTTATCTCTTTTGATAATATTTTGATTGAGTCCCAAATTTGTTGCACAATATCCAAAACAAATTACAACTCTTTGATTATAAGGAAACATCCATTCACAATTTTAATGACTTATTACAGAACTACTACATTTAATATATGAGAAGTTATAAGAAACCAGAGATATATCAGAAAAGAAGTGTTTGGGTAATTAAAGCTCTAATAAAATATTAGTAATCACAAGCAATAAAAATAATAGCTAAGGGGTCTATTCACATTGGTTTGGATGGAAATAATAACATATTCAAACTCCCAAATATTATACCAATCATGGAGTAGTTGCAAGACACAATAATTTAATGATGTCTTGTCAGAAATTTTAGTAAGTAGAAGTGGACCAGCATCCATATGGATAAGATTGCCATCTCTTAAGCTTACATATTTGATTCTATTGGGAATTTATTATTTGCCTTAAATCTATTTCATCAAAGGTCCTTGTAATAACTTGAAGGTATCTCATTATAGATACCTTAAATGCATATCCTAAAAATCCCTTTTAATACCTTCTAGGTATCTCATAGGTGATACCTTAGGTCTGTGTAATACCTTCAAGGTATCTCCTTAAATATCTTTGTAATAAATTCAATTTATCTCCTATAAGATACCTTAAAGGTATATACTTGAAATCCCTTTTAATACCTTAAATATATCACATATGATATACACTTAATGTCCTTGTAATACCTTCAAGGTATCTATTGACAATTTTGACCTCACAGGTCAAATTGTTGCCCCTACCATTTGAAACTTTGCATACCATGTAAGTTGGCCTTGTGAGTTAGTATTTGATCCTGAAAATTCCTTGAAGAATCCATGGTTAATAGGTCTTAAATTTTTTTAGGTGATTTAAGGTCTTTTCCTTCACTTGTCTTGTGTTTTTTAGTCATTTTTTGGGCCTTTTGAGTCATTTTTCAGTGTTAAGAAGATCCTATAGTGTATTTATAATATCCATATCATGTGTAAATGTCATTAAATCCATAAAAAAATGAATAATCAGGTTTATCACATTATGGACTAACTCTATGCCTCATTTCCATGTAAAATCTAACCATTTTGTGTTATTCAAAGAAGGTTTTTATAGTATCTAATCGTAGGGAATAATTATTAGATGTTTATTCACATAATAATACATTTAATATAATATATAAAACATTTTATATCATTTTTTTTATATATCCTTGGTGAAAATAACATTTTTAGTGTAAAAATAAGCCTTTTTAAGCATTCTTTTTAGTTTTTAGAGGATTTTTTTTAAATAAAGCATCATATAAACTTAATAGGGTAATTTAAGGGTCATATAAATGGTTTATAGGAAGTTATAGGTGAAATTTTTTCAAAATTCAACTTCACTCTAATTTTGACCTTTCTTGCATGCCTAGAACGACAGTTATCAAATGCTCGATCAGAGAAGATGAGAGAGAGTTGGGAACTAAAACTTTGTCTAATGTTAGGGTTTTGAGTAATATTTAAATTAATGGCATTTTTTCTTATATTATTTCCCACATGTTTATGAACAATCACTAAGAGTGACAGTAGGTCACTATAGCCTATGCATCCAAGAGGGGTCTATTCTTGGGCCTATTTCTCAAGTTTAGTATAAAATGAATATAAATGGTTTTGTTTAATGTTCTTATGGATCATA
This sequence comes from Torreya grandis, assembly GCA_037957365.1. Taxonomy (NCBI): domain Eukaryota; kingdom Viridiplantae; phylum Streptophyta; class Pinopsida; order Cupressales; family Taxaceae; genus Torreya; species Torreya grandis. The sequence goes on from JARHVA010000629.1 coordinate 1,821,037, forward strand.
AGTCTCCTTTTAATATTGGTATAATTTGATAACTCCTTTTAGGAAGGAATTTATAGCATAAAACCTTGTTTCTTTCATTATTTTTCTAAGTGGTCCCTTGGAGCAGTTTTAAATCAAAATATGAGTTTTTCATCATATTTTTTCATATTTATAGGTTATTAATGGATTATATAAGTCATGAAATACCTATATCATTTAATCAAATGTTAAGTTTCCATTCTAGGTCTATCTCTTTGTGAGGGATTTAACGGAGTATGCTTCTTTAACAAGGTACTATTGCACTTTTGATAGTTTTTCCAATGTTATTGTCCAATAAAATTATATGAGATAGTTTTTAAAGTGGTTCAATCAATAACTAGGTTTCAAGAGATGTTTTGACCTTGACAAAGCCTCTAATTTTTAGCATCATGATTGACACTTAGTTTATATATTCAAGATGAGTACATCCAGGTTGTGATGATCCAATAAAGGGACAATTGGTGTCATAGTATGAAGGAGTGGTTGAGTTACAATAATTTTATTCAAGATCAAGCTTTGAATGCATTTTATTCTATGGATTATGATAAGGTCATGGCAAGTGAATAACATGATATCAAATCTACCATACACAGTCACCCCTACTTGTACTCACTTATTCTCATTATAAGTTGAAGAGTACAGCCTTTCAAAATTAATTGGAGGTCAGGAGTCTTGAAGGTCTTGAAAAGGTTCCTTTAAACAACATGATTTATCAAAGCCAATTTCCAAATGTTTTCATATTTTAAGCTGAGATTTCCATCCATTGCCTATATATGAAATGTCCACCTACAGGTGGTATTGATAGAGAGTTGAATTCCTCCATTTGTATATTCAAACAATTTTTTATACCTTCATCATGTTTGGATTTAAGTCTGTGTCTCAACTAGGCTTAGATTTAAGGTCATACTCCAAACAATCAATTTTCCACCTTTGTTATCTTAATCATTATTGTGTGTGCATCTATAGCCTTTGATGAGACCTGAGCATGGTAATGAAAGAAATTTAGTAGGCTTAGAAACCTTGTTTAGGTCATAGAGAATTATTAAGATCATGGAAACTATATTTGGATTGTTAAATTGGAAAACAAGTATGAAAGGTTGTATCCTTGGATGATGATTATATCAAGGAACTAGATCCCTAAGAGCACAAAACAAAGCACTAGGTGTTTTTGATGATATCCCACAATAATTTTGAAATGACTATTTGTTCTAAAAAATACACTTACCTTGAAGCTCTCACATACAAGTGTAATCTCGAAAATATAGGAGATTGAAGGTCAAATCAAGGAGGTGTTTGGAGGATCTCTAATATGTGCATTTACTTGTTGAATTATTTTAGAACCTTATACATAATTTGATGACTATGTTTGAGTGATCCTCACATCCCAAGGTGACAAGATCATTCACGCATACCCTCATGTCATATGGTATTTTAAGTCAAATAACATTGAAGGTTGATTATAATTTACTATAGGATGATCTCAAAGCCTTGAAGAAGGGCTTTTTTCATGGTGTTTAAGATATAACTAGGCAAGTAGTGGCACCTAGAGGCTCACTTTTCATGTGCAAGGAATAAGTAGTATATAGTAAATGTTCTAAGCATGATTAAATAAAGTCAAACAAGAACAATGTGTTTTATTATGAAGGATTTTGTTATTTTAAGGAGATGACCTCACAGTCCAAGCATCAAATAAGTGACCCACAAGGGTTTCTATTAGATGTTAATTGATAGTATACTAAAAGGATATAAAGATGGACTAAATTGGTGAAATGGAGTCATGTTCTCTAGGTAAAGAGATTGCATTCATGTGTAGTGGTTTAAAGGCCTTCATAAGTGACATAATTGTGAATCATATGTCTCAAGGTAGGGTAAGAGATTACTCCATAGGTTTCAAACATAAAAACACCACCTACAGTCCATACAAAAACCATTCAAGCATGTATAATAGTGGTGAGGAGTTCCATGTGGTTTAGGCATGAGGAGACCTTAAATAAAGATGTAGATGTGATTGAATTTCATCAAAAGGACCCTTTCAAGGTCTTAGAGGGATTAAATGGATAACAATACTCACCTACAACTTGCCTAATGAAACCTACAGTCAGCTTAAGAGAGCAGGGATGCAGTCATCAAACAAGAGTTTAGGCCACTACATGCACCTAAGAGGTTGGGTCTCAAGTTTAAATGGATAGTGAAATCTATCTCAAAGTGAATAGTGAGACTTTAAAAGTGAGTTTCCCATCTCCATTATAATTATAATACTCACCTATAGCCAAGAGAAAAAGAACATCACAACCATATATGGATTAAGGTTTAGAACTTGAATTGGGGTTATGTGATTTGATGAGAAGTTAAAGCATGCATACTTAAGGGAGAATGAACTAGGGTACACTAAGCAGGTCACTAAGGCCTAGGTCTATCCACTCATTGATCTTGATTTTGTAAATGTTCAAGTTGACACCTACAACTGTGTTAAAACTTAGAGTCATTCAAGGTTGCTCCTCTAAGCATCAAGAAGTTCCATGAGGTATCTTATGAAAGATACCTTAAGGTCAAAGTGTTAGTGAATTTGATGTTTTTATTGAAGTAATTTAACCACCATTTGACACTTCCAAGTTCTCCAAGAGGCATAATACTATTTAAAGTACATCTAAAGCTGTGTTTGAAGAAAACTATAACAAGCACATAAGAAAGGTTGTAGGGATTAGAATTGGAATCACCATGAGTTATTAGGCAATGAAAAGGATGAAGGTGAAATTAAATAAATTAAAATTAGGTTAATAAAATTAATAGTATAATATAAGGTAGGGTTTCAAGTGAAATATGGTATACTAACCCTAGGATAACCTTCATATCCAAGTTTGAGTGTCAAATGGATAGTGGCAAGTTAGGATTGAATATGATAAAGTTTAAATCAAATAATTAAGGAGGGTGAGTATATATAAACAATTTATGAATAAATAAATATTATTAATATAATAAAATGTGTTTAAAATATGCCTTTTATATTGAAACACAACCTACAACTATGGACTTTCAAGCAAACATAGTCAACACTTGCATTGAATCCTTGCCATTTGGAACGTCTATAAGGAAGTAAGGGTTAGTTTGGAGTACTGAATGAGTTGAATATAAATTTAATCATGAAAATATAAGTATAAATAGGATATTAACATATGTAAATATTTCAAGGAAAGGATCTAACCAATCAAAATACAGTCCATATGCCATTTTTGCACACAATCAACATTTGGAAACTTTGTCTTCAGACATTTGAGGTTTGGAGGTGTTAGAGAGGTTATTTTGACCTGAATTTTTTTATAGAGGGTCATAATGACCAAAGGAAAACTCATATACATTTTATTTTCATGATATAATAGGTAAAATGTCCTCTATTTTATCTCATAAGTATGCCACTTTCAGGCATGCACAAAGATGAAGAATGAAGGAAATGTGACCAAAATGAGTGTTGGAGCATAGAAAATATGTTTTATGAGTTGTTTTAGACATGTAAAATAATTAATATATTATAATATATGTTATATATAATTAAAAATTGTAATAAACACTCATAAAAGTACAAATTGCATCCATGATTGCAAAACCCTGCACACAATCATTGTTGAAAAGTTTACTTTTAGAATTTTGGAGTTTGAGGGAGCTAGAGGCATCAATTTGACTTAAAATTTTGTAAATATGGTACTTGTGACCTGAAATAAACCCAAATATATTTGTTTTTAAATTAAAAATAGGTCACATAATCTCTTTTTTGTCTCAAAAGTAGGCCACTTTTAGGCGTGCATGGAGATAAAGAATGGAGAAAAAGTGACCAAAAGGAGTGTTATTTGTCTTGGAAATACTTTGGGAAACTTATATATTTTTATTTAGGCTATATTTTGTGTTAAATATCATGAAATTAGTTCATTAATTATGATAAAACACTCAAAAGTGTTGGTGGGCATCCATATGCAATCAAACCCCACTAGCCTAGACTAGGCCTTTTACCCAACAGGGGGTCATTTCCACTTCCAGTGTCTAATGACCATTAAAAATAATTTAAAAATGTTCATTGGGATATTTTATATGTTTTTTTAATATATTTATGAAATAATAATTATCAAAAAACCATTTTGATCCTCAAGGTGCAACTAATCCTCTTAGGCAAAGTGCAAGCATAAGGCCTAAATAAGAAAGCATTATCATTTCTATTTTGAAGTGAGATTTAAAATATATTTTAAAATGTGTGTTATATGTATTAAAAAAAAAATTATCTATTTTATGGTAGATGAAACATCAAAAGATTCATTTTGAGCTTCAAAGTGTAGATATACCTACCAAATATGACTAAGCCTAAATCCCAAACAAGGTACCAGTTTCTCTTTCAACATTGGAAGAGTATTATAATGCATTTAGAAATTCTTATGGGATTTATAAAAAGGTTTTGAGGCCTTTTTAATTCATGTTAAGTAACAAGGAAATCCATTTTGGCTCAGAGCTACCCTAGACCTATGTAAAATGGTAAAAATAAGCTCAAATTGACAAGTTTGATCACTCATATCTCATCTAAGGTTTTGCATGGGAGACCAAGGCACTTGGAGATGTTATTAGTGAACTTGAACACAAATTTTTTGATTTTTAAAATTATTTTGGATGTCCAAACTTTATGAACCAACCTTATGAGTAGAAATTGCCCCTAAAACCTTTGCAAACCAATGTTAAGGACCAGTTTGAATAAATTGAGTTAGTTACCCCACCAAATGGAATATTTTATTTATGAAAAATATCAAAGTTTGTATGGGAATCTCATATTTTAATTAAAATATCTTTTTTTTTACCTTCACTTGTATGGATTTGTACAAAAAAATGGTACTTTTTGATGTTTTTGAGCTAAAATGAGTGTTCTAAGTAGTATAGAAAGATTAAAATTGATGTAAAATTAATATTATTAACTTTTTTACCATATAAAATTCCAAATTAAATAAAAATACATCAAAAATTACCAAAACCATTTCAATCTTTTGGGCCAGTTAGAAAATGCCTTCAAAGGATAAGCCTTCCAAAGTCCATTTCATGGTTTTGGTACTTTTAGATGGTTCTAGACCACAAATATTGGAATGGATCATGGTGAGGGAATTATAAAAGTTAGTAAAACACCTTTTTTAGTTTTCATACCTATATTACCTCCCAAATTAAAAATTTATCTTCTAGGGCTAAAAGGGCTAATTAGGCCTAATTTGGCAAGCTAAATGGGATAGAAAGCATATCAAATCTTACATTTTAGCCATGAAATTTTTTATGGATATGTGGTATTATAATTGGTACCTATTAATTTTATTTTTTTTTAATTATCACTTCTAGTTTATCCTATTCAATGATCTTTTTAGGAAACTAGGGCTACAAGGAGTACACAAAAAATGCATGTTTTTGGTGTTGTTCTAGGTGTTTCTGAGTGTTTGATGCCTAAAATGAGTCTTGAAAAGTTTGAAGGCTAAATAGGTACATATAGCCTATTTCAAGGACTTATAAATTTTAATTAGGATATTTAACTCCATATTAAAGGTAGGAGGAAGTAAATTAAGATTTATAATGAAAGGAGGCTTTGGAAAAGGTCTCTAATAAGTGCAAATAGGACTCTTCCTCTTCCAAATGCACATGTACAAGACAAAACCAATTTGATTAAGAAGTCTTGTAAACAATTATTGAAAAGTTTTTTAGAATAAATAATAATAATATAGAAGATTTAAAATCATATAATTTCATGGAAATGAAGAATTACATCCATAGAAGAGACTTTTTCATCAAGGGAGACAAGAAGGCTAAAATCTAGGGATTGGTGCAAGAATATAGGCACTATCCAAGTGATCTAAGCTTGACCAAACATAATTATGAGTATCCTAAGACACATAAACATTATATAAATTATTTTCCATGCCAATTTATTGAGTTTAAATATTTTATAAGGTAAAAATTCTATGTATCACTTTTGGAGGAGCTATTTGACCAAGTTTGAGGTCCCCTACTTTGGGGCTGTTTTGTCTCCAAGCATTTCTTTTTTATATGTATTATTTTTTACAAAATTTAAGATGAATATTTTATATTTTTATGGTGAATAAATTCTTAAAAAAAATTTATTAACCTTTTGAGATCAATAAGAAGCAAAATTCCTCCATTTTTAGGTCTTCACAATCTGCTCTTCCACCATTCTGCTTGAGGAGTCCTAGCTTAGGGTTTCTACTTGGAAAATCTAGTCTTGTGGATAAGTCTTGGATGATTTGACCTTTCTTAGTGATTAGAAAAAATTCCATCATACAATGGATATTTTAAATATATAGGTTTATATAGTAAAGATCTATAAGTATCTAGCATTTTTGTTTTCATATTTTTGAAGTAATTAATCAATGATGTGATAGTAAACGTAGACATTCCAAAAACATATGGTTAAAAAATGACCATACCCACTTTTACCATGGCCATGTTTTATAATCCTTTCCATTGAAAACCCTATTATTATGTCAATAACTACTTTGATTTTTGTCACTATCCTTGGCACATATGTATTTTGATGTTTCACCTTATCATGAATGACATTGAGGAATTCTTAAGGGTGTTGATCTGGCATTTGTTTGAGTGTAATAAATTTATCTTATAGAAAGTATCTTATTTGAGTCCATCATGAATTCTTGATTGATATGATCTTATTTATATCTAGAGAAGGACCTTGAGAATTTTTGTTGAGTAAAAATATACATGTTTTTCACCTAGAAAAGTCATCAGACTTAGAAATTGTCACATCATGAAAATTAGTTCTCCACATGTTATTGAATTTTGGATGGGATATTGGCTCTTATTCCATATCTTCTAGTTGTGCATTTATGTGGGGCCTCATAAATTCTTGAGTGAAATATTTTGGAAGATGTTGAACATTTTATCATGATTCATCTATATCTACATAACATGTAAATATGGAGAAACATCTACAAAATCATCCACCAACTGGTCCAAAAAGTTCTTTAGCTTCCATTATCTTCTTGTTTGGATTCTTTAAAAACCTCCCTACATGTAATGCATTGATTCCCCCCATTTTTTTTAATTCTAAATATCAAATAATATACTTCTCTTCAATCCATATATTTTAAGCCAAGCTTACAAATAGATATCAGTACCCTAAAAATCAATGGTAGTTTTGTTTTTATTTTCTTAAATAAATTGATAAAAAGGGTATCTAAGACATGTTACCTCCTATCTATTGTGGTGGAATCAAGAAACTTTATCCCTTTAGATTTTAGTATCTCAAATGATAATCTTGACAAAAAAAAATTGGTACAACATTTCTCTATGTATACTTTTGTAGTCTTACTATCTAAGCTTGCATCAAACTTCACTTGGTTGAGTGAAGTGTTTGTTTGATTTATTTTTTAGCTTGTGTAGTTGTAGACATGATTTAGTTTTTTTGGATGCCTTTTCTATATGAATTTCATGAAAGGAATGACTTCAGTATCTGGTAATTCCCATACATTTCCAATTTCTTTCTCTTTTGGAGTCATGTATAGTAAATTAATTGATCTATATTTAATCTCCACAATCTTACTAGAAGGCCATTTAATGATAGATGTTTCATTTATCTCTATATTTCAGGTCTCAAATGTTATAGAATGTGCCTTATGTAAATTCCCAATTCATTTTATAACATTGAGACATGAATACAACCACAAATCTCTCTTGGTTGTACAAATTCAACATAACTAAAAGCAAATTTTTCTTCATTTACAAGAGTTGTACATTTGTGCAATAAATGTACCCTTTTCCAATAAAATTATTTCCTGGGCTATGTAATGTGGCAGGGTCATCAATATATCAAACTAATGAATCCAAGCTAGGTTTTTCTTATTGCAATGGTTGTATATGCAAAATTGAACTAAAATTATTTTATCCTTATTCCATATCATCCTCTATAGAAAACTTTTTTGTGATGTGTTGCATCATTCTTGTGTTCCATATGGTAAAAATATAAACTAAACCCCATAAATTATCCAAAAAATATCTAATAAATGGAATTGGTAGAGTCAGATCAAAATATTTTTTCATAATAACACTTACACATTCAATAGGTATTTCCTCATTGCAGCAGTGGAAATGATATTTAGGATTCCAAAGATTCAATATCTAGACCTAGAACTTTGGGTATCTTACTTCACCAATGACCTTACCATTATTTATGAGTGAAACATAGTCTCCACATTGAAAATCCATTAATGTATGTTTTTTTAGCCTAGACATTTGTAAAAGACATGAGAATATTTGTTAATCAGGTTATTTATAAAACCAATCCAATTTATACCTATATGTAGGAGATAAAGCTCTATTTATACCATAACATAAGTTTGGATATTTGTTATAACCTAAAAATGTTAAGGTAATGTATAAAACATATTTTTATGACATTGTGTATGTCAATAATAAAAAATAGCTTTTAATATCATATATTGCATACTTCAATCCTTATTTCATCCTAATTTGAAGGTATCTACTAAGAGGTACCTTTTAAACATGGATAAGAGAGGAATATCCTAGTAGGGAAAAATATCTAATTAATCAATATTCAACCATGTATTTTAATACTATACAAAATGATATTGAGCAATGGGGGTTTTGAAAAAAATCATGACAAATGATTAGCTACTTATATTTTGGGATCTTGGGTGATACCTTGAAGGGCCTTGTAATACCTTCAAGATTACCCTTATGCATGTTTTAAAGGTATCTCCTATGAGATATCTTCAAGGTACCCTTGAAGGTAATATAAGGCCCTTCAAGGTATCTCCTTAAAGGCACTACAGGGTGATATCTTAGGGCTTTGTAGTAATGAGAAGTTTCTAAGTGTTGTTTGGTTTTCCTTTTGTTTTATACAAGAGATCCAACACTTAGAATTGTCTCCATTATTTCCCATAGTTATTTCTAGCTCATCAAGATATGTCATGTGACATATGCTCACTCATCAAGTTATTTCTCTTGAATTTTCCCCTTGATGGGTTTGTTTAGTCTTTAAGGTCTTGTCTTGATATGGGCAAAGCTTTCCCTTCTTTAACATCTTGACTAAGACTTGATTTATTATTGGTTTTTTTGGCTTCTGATTTAACTTATATTTTTCACTCTTTGACTTTAGGAAAAAAAGTTGTTGCTTACATTAGCTCCCATCACTAAATTTGGTAACATGAATTCTCATAATCAATTTGCTTACACTAAGATAAACCTCAATAGTGACAAACCTAAGTGAATCCATATTTAAGAGATTTGCTTATATGTGATATTAATTGTAAATCCATCAATGTAGTTAACAAATGTGTGACACTAACCTTTACTCCTATTGTTAGGATTAACAAGGCTTGAGGATACTTTAGTTTTAACAATAAAGACTAGATAGGAAGGTTGTAGGGAGACTTTATAACATGAATCTTAATAATGGGACTCTTGTGGTATTAAATGTGCCAAAACATTTCTATTATTTCTAAACCACTACTTCAAAATTGGCTTAATGTAATTTGAATTTCCTTACATTATTAGTTTGGAATTAGATTTGTGCTTTGAGAATTTTCATAGTAAATTCCAATAACATTGTTTAAGTTTTCTAATTAGATACAAATAATTGAAGTTTAACTCTACAATTAACATTAAATTTATCTTGAATGGTATGGCATACTAAATATTTTACAAAAAAGTCAAAATCATGTCAAAAATTAAAAAATATTAGACCATGATAACATAAGTTTCATAGGTGTTAATAACATATCCACATTTTTTAAGGCAAACACAATGTTTACTTATTAATGACAATAAATTTTGTATCTAAGGTGTCTTTTGAGAGAAACCTTGACAGGTTTCTCATATAAAATACTTCCCAAATCTCTAGGTTGATATGCTGAGAGATATATTCTATTCAATAAAATCTTGATAGAAGTTATTGACTTTGAAATCAAATCATTTTATATTCAAGAAATATGACCTTAAAGACACCTTAGAGACATACTATAATGATAAATGTGTAAATGTTAATTTAATTTATTGCCTTTTGATATAAGAGGTGGGTTTTAAAATAATTAATTTAAATGTAAGATGTATTGTCAAGGAGATACCCTAAAATATTCTTATTCTCTTATTGATGATTGTGGATTTGGATGTCAAGCTATCTCTCAAGGGATACCTTGAGATAAAATTTTATAAAATTTTGCTAGTATATGTTAGTTTTGAAATCATTCCAATTTTATTGAAGGTGCATTTTTATAAAACATATAATTTTTATGCTAGATGTATCACTTATAAAGTTTCTTGAAGGTATTAATTACTATTTACTTAATGGTGTAGAATTTGAGTCCAAGGCATATGAGAGATATCTTACATTTTAAAAAATTTAGATACTATATAGTATATTTCAAATTATGTCAATATGGTATAAGGTCTAGAATTTTGTAACATATGATTGTGATGCAAGAGATATCATCTAGTATATACCTTGAAAGTAATATTATTTATGTGTTGATCATGTTGGATCTAAGGGACAAAGTATATATTTATAGTTACTTTAAGAGGTATCTTATTTTATTAAATTTGATTACAATATGTTGCATTTTAAGTCTTGTAAAATTGATATAAGGGGTGGATTTGGAAATCATATAATTTAAATGCAACTATTAACATCTAGGATCTACCTTGAATGTAGTACTATTTAATTTTTTATAGTGATTAATTTTATGGAAAAAGTATATTTTTAAAAAAACCTTAGAAATTATCTCTAAGGTTACTTTAATTTCACTTTAAGAGGTTTATTTTGAGTGACTTGGGTCTTACCTTGATAAGGTTCTCATAGTTGATACCTCTCAACATATCTCTTAGAAGATACTTTGTAGTGTTCTCCCATCTTATAAAATTTGGATTTAGAATGTAACGTTTGAAATCATGTCAAATTTATGTAAGAGATAGGTTTTGAAAAGCATATGATTAAGATGAAAGATATTTATAGAATATAGACTGAGGTAGTATTATTTAAATGTTTATGGTGATGGTTTTGAGGGTCAACTTATTTCTTAAGAGTTACCATGAGAGGTATATCTCTAGTGAAATGTTAAGAGATATTTTATGGAGATGCCTTTTTAGTCTAAAATATATATTTAATTATACCTTTGATACCTTTATGTTATCACTTCTATTCTAATTTGATATATCTCTTTATTTTTATAAAAAATAGATGTAATACGTTGGATTTTAAACCATTTGAATTTGATTTAAGACGATAGTTTTTAAAACATGTAATTTTAGGGAAGATATATCTCCTTGAATATACCATGAAGATATTATTATTTGCTATTAAATGGGTATAAATTTTTGGTTCAATGTATATCTTAAATGATATCATGAGAGGCATATTTTAGGTGAGACCTTAAAGGGCCTTATAGTACCTTCAATGTATTTCTTGATAGATACTTTGAAGGTAATATAATGCCCTTGAAGGTATCTCCTAGGAGATACCTTTAAGGGCCTTATAATACCTTTAAGGAGCATTTTTGGTCAATTTATGTCCTAAGATACCTTGAAGGGCCTTGTATTACCTTCAAGGGATTTCTTAGTAGATATCTTGAACATACTACAAGGCCCTTGAAGGAACTTCTAATACCTTCAAGGCATGTTTTGGGTTAATTAATGTCCTAACATACCTTGAAGGGCCTTGTATTACCTTTAAGGTATTTCCTAGGAGATACATTGAATGTACTACAAGGCCCTTGAAGGTATCTCCTAGGATAAAGGACTTGTAGTAAGATATCTCCTTTTAGTAAGGTATCTCTTAAAGTTATCTCCTAAGGCCCTTCAAGGTATCTCCTAGGAGATACCTTTAAGTGCCTTGGAGTACCTTAAAGGGAATTTCAAGGGTGTTTTGAAATGCCTTGTATCTCTCACATATAGACTAACACATCTAACAGGTTTACGATTGTGCAACTAGCAAGGTTGACATCATGCCACATGTTTCTTCATGCTTAGGATGTAATTTTACACCATCATAGACTCATAAAACTCAAAAAAGGTAAGTGTAAAAATTATCTGATATGCCTTGAAATGCCACATGTCTACCTCTTATCCACCCATATATTACCACATCTATATCACTCAAGAAACCTTGGGAATGGCCAAATACACTAAGTGTTAGGACCTTATCCATTTTATTTGATCCCTAAGGATTTTTTGGGTTTCTAAGATATAAAAATAAACTTTGAGAAACATTAAGTACCCTGAGAGAATTATTTAGTACCCTTAGAACTTACGATAAAACCTTGTGTGGTCTAAGAAAGCTTCGAGAATGAATATGGGAAAATCTATCACTATTTATGTGAGAGTGGATACCAGTTCATCTCTCATACTCTCACCTATTTAGGTTGGTCCTAATATGATACACCAAGTATTCATATCATGTGATATTAATAGGGCCAAAGCATCATCCTCACAAAAACATTGATGGACATATAGAATGAGAGGATGACAAAGGAGGAGAACCAATCATTGAAACACAAAAACATTGATAAACATATAAAATGAGAGGATGGTTATAAGATGTTGACAATGAGATCCTTGAACACTATTTATTACATGAATAAGTAGTTATGTGAGAGAATAGAACTCTATAATTATCTTCTTGATATTCATTAACTAATAAATATAAAAAAACTGAACAAACTCACTTAAAATTTTAAGTCATTTAAACTATTAAAAACTTTATGAATTTGTTTTGAGATGGGATCCACCCAAACCTAACTAAAAAACATGTTCCATGGATGGATTTAACACCTTCCCCTTTATATTCTATAGATTTCACACTGCTAATTTGAAATTAGAGCAAATGATATCAGCATCATCATGCATTAGCTTTTGATGTGTGGATGCAATTAAATGCCTTTCCATATTTAAATGCTAAAATGTAAGCATATAAAATGCATGGTAATTAAATTAGGATTGTAGAGATTTGAATTTAAACTCGACTCATATTTTTGGACATTTTTTATATCCAATAAGTTTTATATTTTGAATTTTGCAGATACAAATAAGAGTTGTAGATATATGGTTGTTTATATCAAACAATACCACTTGTGTAGATCATATACATATCTACATAATGTTGTATATATAGACCAACATTCATCTATAACTCTTATTTGTTTAAGATAAATTGACTTATATGTATGTATATAAATATATATACCTATGACTCCTTCTACAAGTGTGTATGGTTTTATTCAATTACAAAAATTTCATAAAATTGAACCTACATATTGTGTGTGTGTGTGTGTGTGTGTGTGTGTGTGTGTGTGTGTGTGTGTGTGTGTGTGTGTGTGTGTGTGTGTGTGTGTGTGTGTGTGTGTGTGTGTGTGTGTGTGTGTGTGTAGATAGTCCTAATAATGTAATAATAAAATATACACCTACAATTAGTTCAAATTTATGATTTTCACTACCAAAAATACATACCTACAACTCATACACATCAAGATATATGGCTTCTCTAATCCATCTAAAAACATTTATAACTCATTTACATGTATACACATGATTGTACAAAATTAATCAAAAACAAATCTACAACTCAAACACATACAAATATATCATTAATGAAAGCAATATTAAAATATCTACAACTCATACATATATAATATATAGCTCATACATATACAAATATATGACTACTCAAATCAATCTAAAAACATCTACAACTCATACATATATAAATATATGGCTGCTCAAATCAACATTAAATTATTTACAGCTCATACATATACAACTATATGGCTACTCCAATCAATCTAAGAACATATATAGCTATTGCCCCTACATCCCATCCTAGTTTAGTGTTGGTTGGACATTGTTTCTTGGGTGGACATGGTTTATACATGTTTCTCTATGAACTTCTATGATGGATCTTGACCTTAATAATTTTTTAAGTTATAGAACCTGTATAAAAACTTATTTATTATTTTTTCAATTATTGACAAGATGTTATTTTATTCACCCTTATTTTCCATGTTTGTTGTTAATGAGCTAGTTAAATATCTCTGGCAAATCATTATAACTATTTTTAGTCCTTTTATTATTTGGGCTTGTATGTCTTGGTCTATGCTATTAAATATTATTGATTATTTTATAAATATTTGTAACATGTTAGGGAACTGTGAAAACCCTTAATTATATTTTTATAGTCTTGATCAAAATCATTTACCATTATCAAAGACATATTAATAATCAAATTTCCCCAATGAAACATGGCCTATTTTTAGTACGTCCAAAAATGTAGTCAATCAAATAAAAGAATAAAATTATATAAAGTGTTCTCTACAAAGTCAAATCTAGAGGAGGTAAAGATTCAGAGATGTCCAAACAGATATTGATAATTATTTAATTACTACCTCCACTTACAATCGGATTTATGTGGATTTAAACTAACCATGCCAATAATGGTGGTCATTACTATTTAGCATTATAATTGTAAAGTTAGATTAGTCTTATTACAAGTACATAGTGCAAATGTTATAATGTATGGACAAAAATAAAGAAAAATAATTTACACAGTTTGGTAAAGATTATAATAATATGGCCCAGTGTTAAATCAACTTAAGACTGTGGATTTTTATCTTCTTTGAGCTTGTTCACAAGTTGAGATTTCATACTATACTTGACCAAAAGATTGTAATGTATGTACTACACTAAAAGAGTCCTAGAGAACCATATTTTTGGACATAAAAAATAAGAATAAAAAATACATTATTGATTTTAACCTCTCCCTCATTTTGATCATGTTACAAACATTTATTTACTTTATTTTGGAAATGTTGAAACATGATCTAATAATTGTCTGACTTGCTTTGGCAACCTCCATAGTTGTTGTATACAACCCTAATAAAGAAGATACAATGCACTAATGGAAAAAAACATAGATGCACTAATATAGCTATTGTATACATCCCTAATAAATAATATACAAATGAACTAATGAAAAAAAATATAGATGCAATAATAAATAAGGTACATATGCAACCAAAATGTCTATTAAAATAGATGCACTAATGAAAAAAAAACAAAATAGTTAATATTTTTTGGAATCTATCTAGATCTGAAGGGAAATACATAGTGATTACTTACTGATGAAATGGTAAAGTTAGGGGAAAATTAAATTTATGTGAGGAAAAGGATAAAGATAAATAGCTTAGTAATGCAACAACCTAGAAACCCTTTCATAGCATCGATAACGTCCAAACTGCTATTCAAGCATAGCAGTAATTCACATTGGAAAAATCAAACATGGAGAACTAAAAACAAAAGATGAAATTAATTAATATGGTAATCTAAAAAATATTTAGGGGGAGCCCACTACCTTTCATTTTCTCATTTATTTGCCCCCCCAAAAATTCAATATTTTATTAAAATTTTGAAAAATGAATTAAGGGAGAGCCTTGATCCGTCTTCCTAATTAT
Organism: Torreya grandis; assembly: GCA_037957365.1. Taxonomy (NCBI): domain Eukaryota; kingdom Viridiplantae; phylum Streptophyta; class Pinopsida; order Cupressales; family Taxaceae; genus Torreya; species Torreya grandis. The sequence goes on from JARHVA010000629.1 coordinate 1,836,552, forward strand.
TTACCCCAAAAAAAATTAATATTGTATAAAAAATAAATTAAAGGAGAGAAATTAAATAAAAAACAAAAATCATACCATTATCCATGATTCCCCCCATGCCCAAAGCTAAAATAACATATTATATCCATCGTAAAAAATCTAGCAATTATCATGAAGGTGCAAAGAAAGCTGAAAGAATTGTATATTTTTGTTTTGTGATTATATATAGTATGTATTGATATATAATATATGATTGATATATATATATATATATATATATATATATATATATATATATATATATATATATATATATATATATATATATATATATATATATATATATATTGTATTATATAATATATAAATGTTATGAATGGTAATGACCCCACCATTTTTTATCTTTCCACATAATCCCTATTAACTTTTTTTTGCCTAACATAGCATCAAATTTACCATTAATAATTAGCTAATCAAAAACATCACAAAAATAAATTTATTAAGTATTTGAATTATATAATAAATAAGAATTCAAATTATGTAAATCTATGTAACAAGAATTAAGAATAATAATAATTAACAAAATTTTAATTCCAAAATATAAAAAAATGATTAAAAATAAATATTTTCAGCCAAAATAAAATCCACTTAAAATTCAAATATATACTAACTAAAATCTAATGTGAGATTGATTAGATCAATAAAAAAAGACCAAACTTGGTTGTGAAGATCCTAAAAAAATAACCCACAACAACCAATTGGAAGGATGAAAGAGACCATCCATGACTTGTCAAAGTGATGATAAAAGTTATTGTTTGTTGCCCCATCTGAGGTTTTTAACTCTGCCATTTAATTCCCAAATAGAGATCCTAAATGTGGGTCTCCTTCTACCCTTCCCATAAATTCACAAAAAACTAAGATCAAATATGCATTGGATAATGTATAATGAAACTCATGATAGAATCAAAGAAAAATGCTTTCACGATCTAATTGTTACATGAAAGAAATAGACATGACATAACTCACACTTCAAAAAATAAACATAACCATAGTATATATAAATTATATATATGTCATATCCAAACATGGAGACACACATATTTATAGTCTATTGAAAGCATAGAGGGGATTTTGAAGTCCATTTAAATACTTGACTAAATGGAATGTAGTTTTGATTGAGTTGAAATAGCTAAGATAAAAAGAACGGTGGTGGTGTTGCTCTTTGGTTGAGTTAAAGAAAAGAAAATAACATAAATTGATATGGAAACAACGTTAATGTTTTTGGATGAAAAGGACAATTTGAGAGGTTCAAAACCTAGATGTGGTGTTAACAAGAATTATGTGAAGTCAATGAAGAAGGTAAAGATCAACGGTTTACATGTTCATCCAATATAAATATGTTTGGTTTGTAGCAGGTCTCTTATATGAATCATGGGAGAATCATTTTAATCACCAAACATGTGGATTGATTAACACCTTCTTATGCCTTATTACTTTAGAAAACACTAATACTAATAATAATCATCTTGCCTATATGTTTGGAGGTTTTGAGGAGGATGATAGGTTTAGGGGCTTAACGTTACATAATATTTATTCCTATAGCATCTATCCCTTGCAAAGCATCCAAAAAGAGGTAAAATCCTTCATTTATGATGGGAAATTTGTTGAAACATATAGATTCAACCCATAAATCTTTCCAACATTCCACCCCCAATTATCCAAAATATTTTTCTCCATTTTCATTCTACTAGTATACAAGTCCTTAAATTTACAAGCCACTTTACACGATAACAAGTCACACCTTACATATATTCTTAGAAGATGGAATCCTTTTCCTTTTATAAAATTTTTATTTTCTTGTCTGTGCTAAAACTTAAAAAACATTAAAAAAATAGTCATCTAGAAAATATTCAAACTTAATTTTTTGAAACCCTATAACTACAGTAAAAAAATACAATAGTATGTTTTAAGATGTGCCTTCATCGATAGGTATGTTAATATTTTTTTCTTGATCTATAGGATCACAACCTTAACAATAAATAAAATATTAGAGCACATTTCATGGTATTGATGTGGTACTTTCAAATTATCCTCCACCACTACCAAAACACATCCTCAACAAGTTAGCAAGTTAGTGCCAGTGGTGCAAATAGGTAGTATTGTGTTCCTTATTACAAGGGATCATATTTTTCCAAGATTAAGATATATGTTAAGTTCATTCTTAAGTAATTCAAAATAAATGTGTTTCTTTTCTCATTCTTTCTCTTTAACTCCATTTTGTTATGTACATTCAATTTTTGATGCATAGTGAGAAAAACAATAAGAGGAGATTGTTGACTTGTTATTAAATTCAGAGCTTTGCACAATGCTTGCTACATATACCTCACTAGTTATTCAATAAATAAATAATTGGGATGAATATGAAGATAATTCAATATTAATCAAATAAAAAATACCTAATTCTAGTTCTCTTATTTAATCTCACTTCTCTATGCTTGCTCATTAATTTGAAACCTTGTGAAATAAACTACCAACTTAAGCCTAAGAAGTGGTAGTGCAAAAGTGGGTTAAATATCAAATGTCACATCATAATTAAATTGTTATGATGTGGGATGCCATCTAGTGAGGAGATTCAAACTACATCATTGTCATACAAATTGCACCACTAAACATCACTGAAACCTGAAAACCACCATTGGAGAACACAAGGAAAAATTGTGCTACCAAAATGCTCTGCACCACCACTTCTCCCAAACCACCAACATTCAAAACAAAGCATGCTTAAGTAGAAAAGTGTTAGATAGATTTAGATATAAATCATGACTAGAAGAAGTAAATGTTTAGGCAAAGTACTTTTTAAGGAATTGAGCATTGGTGGGCTCTTTGAAAACATGGCCTTCATTGTTTTGAAGGTGATAGGTGCTTGGAAGAATAATATCTTTGACTAAATATGGGCCCCACCATTTTTAGGCATATTTACATTCTTTATCATGAGTGTATTATAATTTAAGGACAATATCGCCAACATTAAAAGTGTGTATTTTAACACATTTGTTATGTTGTTTGGCAATGTGAGTTTTATATTGGTAGTTATGTTGTAAGGTGGACAGATGATGTTCATCAAGTAGATCAAGGGCATGAATATGATCTTCACATAGTTCTTCATCAATAATAATACCATAAAGAGATATACAAAGAGAAGGAATCTCAACTTATAAAGGAAGGATTGACTCAGAACCATAAATTAGATAAAATGGTATTACACCAGTGGTAGTACATATGCTATTTTAATAGGCCCAAAGTGTAGGGTAAATATTAAGATGCTAATCTATGAGGGTTTCATGAATTATCTTTTGAATAATTCTATTGATAATTTTATTAGTGGCCTCAGCTTAGCCATTGAATTATAGATGATAAGGCATGAAAAAATTGTGATTAATTTTGAATTTGTTGCCAAGTTATTTAACATGTTTATTTTTAAAGTTACCACCATTATCTGAAATGATGGTATGGGGAACACCAAAGTAACAAATGATTTGATTCATAATAAATTTATAAATGGTAAGAATAGTGACATTAATGAGGGGTATGGCTTCAACCCACTTGGTAAAATATTTGGTAGCAGTAATGATAAAGACATGCCCATCATGGGAGTGAGAAAGTTTACCAATGAGACCAAATCCCCATATGGAAAATGGCTAGGGAGATTCTATAGTTTGAAGTTCAAGTGGAGGTGAATGAATTATATCATCATGAAGCTAACAAGGATTACACTTTTTAGCATATTAAATTGCATTTTTTTAAGAGTAGGTCAAAAGTAACCCATACATAGGCATTTATAGGCTATAACATGTCTACTATAATGGCCACTACAAATTCACCCATGTGCTTGTTCAAGAAGAGGAGGGACCTCATTTTTCATAACACAATAGATCAAGGTACCTTCAATATTGAGATAATAAAGGATGTTGTGTCAGAATACATACTTAAAATATTATTTATGAATGTGTGTCTTTTCATGAGAGTCTAAGTTAGGAGGATAAGTTTGGTGTTCTAAAAATTTAATAATGTCATGGTTTCATGGGCTTTGGTGAATATCAATAGCCTCAATATGGTAAATAAGTGAATATGGTGGTTGAGTTGAAGATGATGATTTTTTAATTTGTATAATAAAAAAGGATAAGAAAGAACCTGATGAGGATGAAGGAGAGATGTGGATGAACCAAGAGAATTGGCAATGAAGTTTTGATCTCTAGGAATAGGCTCAATAGTGAAAGAGATAAAATCCTTAGTAAGAGTGGTTAAAATTTGATGATAGGTGATGAGGTTATCACTTTTACATTGATAATCACAACTAATTTGATGATAAATAAGTTGAGAATCACTTAAATCATGAAGGTATTGAATGTATAAAGCTAGAGCATCTCTCATGCCTAAGATAAGAGCCTCATATTTGGCCATATTATTGGTGACATCAAAGGTGAAGTGAAAAGCTAAATGAATGATCTTGCCAAGAGGACTCATGAGAATGAAACCTAACCCATCTCCTTGAAGTCATTTAGCATAATCAAAGTGAAGGGTCCAAGTATCATCATGCAATTCAATATTAATTTCATGGATCTCCTTGATAATTACTTTTGGTTTAGTAGTACTGAAGTGAGTGTAAGATTCAACAAGTTGATTAGCTTCAAGATCAGTAGTAAATTTGTGAAATTAATCTTTGAGAGAGATATCTTGATTAATACCTTCAATGTAAAGGATATGGTCATTTGGAAGATCATATTGAAGGGAAGAAGTCACTAGAATGGGAGCTATAACAAGTTGAACAAATATGACTTGCCCTTTAACATATTTTTGAGTGACAATGTGGAGATCAAATTTAATAAATAGAACCATCCATTTTCTAATTTTATCTCTAAGAAGAAAGGATTTGGAGAAGAAATGATGAAGGGGGTCAAAATGAATGATGACATTAGTAGTCTAGTAAATCATTTAATGACAAATATTTTTAGCTATGAAATAGATAGTGAGGCAATCATGTCTGACTTTGATATAACATGTCTCATAATTGATAAGGATTTGATTAATGTAGTATAAAACATAATATTTTCATATATCATCATGTTGGGCTAGCACTAACCCAATTGGAATAAGCGTGGAAGAAGTATATAGAATCAAGGTTCCATCATTGGAAGGAGGATGAAGTGTAGGTGGGTGAAGCAATAACTCTTTCATGCTATCAAATTATTTTTGACATGGATCCATCCATTCTAAATTAGTACCTTTATTGAGAAGGGAATTGATAGAGTGGATGTGATAAGCCATTTCGATAACAAATCATCTAATTTCCCTAAGTTTTCCTAAATAATTATGAATGTTGGGAACATATCTAGGAATCAGCATGTTAACTATGACACTAATTTTGGTTGGGTCAACATTGATATCATAGAGAGAGACTAAGAATCCTAACAATTTTCTAGATGTGACTCCAAAGACTCATTTGTAAGGATTAAGTCTAACTTTATATTTAAGGAGATGTTCAAAGATGATAGCAAGATCAAAAAGATGATTTTTATGATGTTTAGATTTAGCAATAAGATTATCCACATAGGTTTCAATAATTTTGTGAATGAGATCATGAAATATGTGAGTCATTTCTCATTGGTAAGTGGCTCTATAATTTTTGAGGCCAAAGGGAATTTTGACATATCAATAGGTGTCCCATTTCATGGTAAAAGTAGTCTTATGTTGGTCCTTGGGGTGATATGAATCTGATTTCACCCTAAGAAGCCATCCATAAGAGATAACATTTCATAACTAGTTGTGGAATCAATAGTGGCATCTATCAAAGGTAAAAGGAAGTTGTCCTTAGGAAAAGCAATATTAAGATTTTGGAAATCAATATAAATAAGAATGACCATAGTGACTTTCTTCCAAATGGGAACAATGTTGGAAACCCATTCAAAATAATCCAATGGTTTGATAAATTTAGAATCAAATAATTTGATGATTTCCTTATGACATAAATTTGAAACTTCAGGTAGAACTTTTCTTTATTTTTTATGCATAGGATTGGCATCAGAATGTGTAATGATGTTATGCACCAAAATTCTATGTTAAATGCCAGGCATGTCCTTGTAAGACCAAGCAAAAGCCTTATGATATTTGTCAAAGAATAAGCTAAGATTGTCATGTTTAGAAGGTGAGAGCTCATGAAAGACTGTGATAGGTTGAGGATAAGATGGAGAACCATATTCAATACAAGTGGTTTCTTTGATAAGAATGGCATTACCATCTTGAAAGTGTTATGGTACATTGGGTAAGGCTAAATTTGGATTTGTTTTTATATCAATGCTAGCAATGAAGTTGTTGAAGCAAGGAATTTTAGTTGTAAAATTCCCAAGTTTATGATGTTGTTGAATAAGTTGAGGTTCTTGGGCATAAAGTAACTCAAATATATGTTCTTCACTAGGCAAGGTAAGAAGAGGACCATAATACTCAGCATCTACTTCAACATTTAGAATTTGATTTCCATAGTGATCATATTCATAATGTGTTTGATGAACATTAGTTGCCTTGGCATCAATTTCAATTTTAGGAGTAAAAGAAGAAAATGGAGCAAAAGGGGTTGGAATATCAGTGGGTTCAATGATGAGAGAAGGATCAGAGGCAATGATTGGATCAATAGGTGTTAAAGGACATGTATAAACTTTCATATGTTCATAAGGCATAATTTGTTCTACCACCCAAGGAGTATCAATAAGAGGAAGATTGGTAGGAGGCACATGACCCTCAAGATATAAGGTGTGATCCACAATAATGGTATGAACATCCTGATTAAAAACATGAATTTGGGCTAAAGTTGTTATGATAATGTTTCACATCTAAGTCTCTAGATTGAACTTGGGCCATGATATATTTGTCATCATATGTTGGATAAATTGTACATGATTGAGAATCAAGGAGAATTTTAGAGGGTGAAATCTTGATATTACTAAACATATGAGGAGACATGATGAAAGGATCTTTAAATAATTTATCCAATCCAAAATCACTGAAAGTGAATGCATATTCTAGTAGATAAGGCTCTTGAGCATTGCATAGAGGAGAAAAATTGGTAATTGCATCCATGAGAGGAATAATACAGTCTCTTGGTAAGTGAGAAGGAGGAAACCATTACAAAATTTAGGGAGGTAACATGGTAGTAGTGTAAGTATGTTACAGATCATTGGGCTCATCATCATTGGAATACATAAGAGTAACTTGTAAATTAGGATTCATGTTGATGATCTCAGGGAAAAGAGGACTATTTATTTTAGGAATGGTTGGAATATGATATTATGATTTATGACTAAGAAGCTAAATGTTCCATGGGTTGGGATCAACTTCATACTTATATCATTTGCTATTATGCAAGAATTTAATACATTGACTACCAGAAGAAGCAATGACCCTCATTTGATGAGTCCATGGATGACTAAGGAGTATGTTATAAGATAAAGTAAGATCAAGGACCATAAGCTTGGTTTTAACTATTTTAGGTCAAACGGTTAATGGAAGCCAAATATTGTAGACATGTAAATTTGGCCACTATTGGCTTCATATTTGACTTTAGACCAATTCTTTCCAATCATTGAATACCTAGCCAAAGAATTTCTATTAGTCTTGAATTTGGTTTTATAACCTTGCATTAAATTAATTTGGCCTATTAAATCAATTAAACAAGGCAAATACACATTGAATTAATAAAAATCAAACAAATGACCAAATGCCTAAAAAGAATTAATTAACGTCCACACCCTAATCAAAATCAATTAACAAGTTAAGTCAATTTCAAATCCTAATTGAGTTTACCCATGAGCTAATAAATCAATTACTAGAAATAAAATTTAAGTGCATATTATAACATTATAAGACACACTCATTACCTTTGTGAGTTATCACTTTTGGAAAATATCTAAAATAATATTCTAGGAATATGACAAACTCAACCAAAGTTAATAAACTCAACCATGGTCAAATATAACCCATTTCAAAAGATTTGAAAGCATATAAAATCAAGCCTAGATATATTGATTTAGGGATCTCAATAAAAGTAGAGTAATAATGTAGGAATAGATTCATGAAGCTAAAATCCTAGTGTTATAATGTTAAAATTGAGCCAAGCCATATAAATCAAGCCAAGCATTCAATAATGATGCATAGAGGAGATGATGTTAGCCATATGCCATTGATGAAGACTTCTTATACATATACTAAGAAATCCAATGAAGAAATCATTTGGATATCTCAAGGAAGATAAAGATTTTTGTTCTTTGTATTTTAGTTGGGTTTTAAATTGTTGTTTGTTCATTAAGCTCCCCCTAAGATCTAGGCTTAGAGATGTTAGTATGTTAGTGTGTTGATTTCATAGTTTTATAGACTAACACTTTATATAACCTCATTTATTTTTCAAATTACTCAATCAAAAAAGGAACTCCTATTAATACTATCTTGATGAGTATGCAACCCACAAATTTCTTTGTATTCATAGTTTTAATTCTTTTTTTTTTACATTGCTAAAGTAAAAATGGGCCCATAAAGATTTAATAAATTTTTATTTAATTAATATTTTTTTTATAATTTTTTTATTATTATATATAAATATATTATTGATATTATCTAAAATTTTAAAAAATATCTCTTTATATTTTATAAGTTATAACTCTTTTAGTGACTGTCATTTTTTATTTTTTATTTTTCTAGTAAAAACAGTTAGTATAGAGCTATTAAAAATATTTATTCATTTTTTTGACTTGAATGTTTTTAAAGAGGTATTAAATATACCTATAAATAACCTCCAAATTTTTTGTGACAAATTAATTTATATTTTAAATTTTATTTCTAAATTACTGACTACTAGTTTTATGATTTTTGTGTTTGGTTTTCTTGTTTTAAACCTTCTAACTTATTGTTTGCATGTTTCATAGGTATATTTTATTTTTTGATTTTTATATTGATATTTTGGTTAATATTTTCCTAACCTAACATGTTTACTTTTTTTGGGTTTTACCTTTGGGTCGATATATTTTTCCCTTTAAAGTTGCTTGTCTCATTTGATAAATAAGCTTCAAGGTTAAATAAAGTTCTAACCTTTTCTTTACAAGATATATTTGGAGAAAACCATTTTTTAAATTGGTAATTTTAAAATTCATTTTGATGTCTAAAATTACCTATGAATCTTTCATTTTGGTGTTTAAACACTCTTTTAAGGTGTTTTATTGGTTAAGTTTTTGTTATTTTTTTCAAAGTTCACAACTTAAAGCCGAGGGGATAAAAGAACACCACCACACATTTCATTTGTTGATATAAAATTGAATAAATTTCAAAGTCTTTGTAATTTTTTTTCATTATTTGTTTGGTATAAACTTGTTTGAGTAAATAGGGAGTTGTGCGTGTATGCTCTCCCTTCCGTCCCTTTTAAGGAACTTTTAGGATCAAAAGTACCAACTTTTTTTTGGGTGGTTTGAAATTATTTCCATTTGCACTTCTTAAATCCAAGAGGATATTAAAAAATCTAATCAAACACATTTAATTTGGTGCAACAAAATTAACCTCACTTCAATTATTTTCAAACTTATTTGTTGATTTTGTGTTTTAGTAAAAACAGGCGTGCATGTATGTTCTCCCATCCATCCCTTTTAGGGAAATTTTAGGATCAAAAACACCATTTAAATCCCTCCCTAAAAAAATTGTAATAGTATTGAGTGATCTCAAGGAGACCATTAAATCTTTCTATTGTGTCATTTATTTCATTGCATCTTGGTTTGTGAGGGGGACTTCATTACCTCCAAAAATTTATTTAGGAAAGATTTGACTTAGGGTTTCATCTCTTAGCATTAACATCATTACCCCCACTAGGATCGAAGGTTTGAGTAGTTAAACCATATTTTAGTGTTGTGGTTAAGCACAGGGACGTATCTACACATTGGACATCACACTACACTGAGCAAGTGATAGATGTAATGGTTACAAAAAGGGCAAGACCTTTTTGAAAAAATCCAAGTACCACAGACACTCAATTAAAGTGTGCTTATTTTTCACCATTTGACATAAAATTCATTATGTAATTGATCTATTGAGAATGCTCATAGAATAATTAGTTTTAGTCAACCCCACTTTGCCACACCTTTGATAGGAATTTAGATGATTTACTTGTATTTTCTCATTTTCTTTCTTGGTGTTTTGAGACTAAAACTAATGTGTTTATTTATAAACCATGTCAAAAACTAGTTTATTTATACATCACTCCTTGATCAAAGAGGCGTTATGCTAGCTATTTTACACCATACTTATGTCTTGTAATTTTTGCTAAACATGTTTATGTGTGTGTTACTTGTTTGAGATGGGTAACATTATGTTTCCCACATCATTATCAATTTTGAGCCTTTTAGTCTTTGAAATATAACATTGATCACATCATTACTATGTTTATATTTATGTTTATGTGTGTGTGGAATGGTGGGTTGAATAAATTATAGAATAGTGATAGGCTGATAAAAATGTAGGATGATAAAGAATAATGTTGAGAGGGTTTCCCCCAAGTTGTAAATTGATTGGCTAGATATGAAACAATATAAAAAATAATTCTAAATGAAAATGGTAAATGAAAACAACATGTTACATTTTTTGGTTGATGATGGTTATTGGTTTTGGATATGTTTGGCCTAGGTATGGTAAATGACATATTATTCTAATTCTATTGTTCCTATTAATGTGGAGATACACTACCTGATTAGTAAATGATACAAAAAAAATACTCAATCATGTTAATTACTAGCCCATACCTTGTCTAAATAGCTACTCTATCAATAAATTATGATATATTTAGATGCAAATGATGTTGTTGTGATCTTCATTGGTCATTGATTATTATTCCTTTAAATACTAAGACAAGATATCCTCATAGGCTCTATAAAGGAAAGTGTGACCATGGATGGTAAATATGGATAAATGCTAGTTGATAGGTTTGTTTGTGAAATGGAATGGTGGATGATAATGGATGGATGGTGGATGGGAAACAAATGAAGATTGGGATTTTTAAGCACACACAATGTTATTAATTCTAGATTCAACATAACTTTGGATGTGGTGAGGTCGAATAATTCTAAATATTCTTTCGATGAGACCACCAAATTCTTCTATTTTTTAAGCTTGAGAATAGCTACTATCTAATTAGGCTATAGATAGAAAGCTATTTTTATTTGATCTTTGATAATGTCTTTATTAAGTATTGAAAAAAAATTATGCTCAAATATTGGTGCCTCCATGAGGTTTTCACTAATGAAGTTGTCTTGATTGTCCCATAACACCTTTAAGAAAGTTTTACTAAGGATCATTGACTTTTAACTTTGATTATCCCCTAGTGCCTCTAAAAAGGTTTCACTAGAAGATGCTAAGTTCTAACTTTGATTATCCCCTAGCACCTCTAAAAAGGTTTCACTAAGAGAGTGTTCTTATATTGTATGTTTTTAGTATTAGCCTCCTTACTTTTATTCATCTAATATGTTTCCATAGATGCAGTTCAACAAGGTATGATAATGTTAGTCCCAATCGATAATTATGGGAAGTGAAATGTCAATGATATGGCTATGATGGTTGATGGTAATGGCATGTGGAATGGTAATGGAATGGGGGTAGGTTTCATAATCCTCATAAAAGATACTAGGAGAACTTGTGTTAATGCTAAAGTAATAATCCTTAAAAACCATATAATGATCACAAATATATTCATAATGATCTGTTAGGCATGCATAACCAATGTTGTAATAGTCATGAACATATTATGTATATAAATATGATTTAGACTCAAGGGACTCTAAATCTGAGATCAAGATTGATGTTGACTCTACTTCTAATGCTAAATATAATGCTAGTTTAAGAGTAGAACCTAACTTTAACTCTGATTATTCATCTAATAGGTACTTTATTACAATGATGTCTTATTTAATGCTTGGTATTAGACAGATATTATCCTGTGATTTCAAAATAAACTCCATAGATATTGGTTTTTCAAAGTGAGACTCCATAATAGTGGTAAAAAGTTTAAGAGACAACTCCTTAAAGACAGGCGTATCATAGCGAGGCTCTTGAAAATTAAGCATATGGTTGAGGTAATGATTTTCTCAAAGGTGGTTATAATCATTAAGAAGTGACTCAATAAATATTCGATCATTAGAGTGAGACTCCTCAATAATAAGTATAGTATCAAGTGGTGATTCATCACAGGTTGACTCATTGTAAATGGTTGAATCAACAAAAATATCCCTTCTTGGTTGGTTCTCTTGGCCTTAGTTTCCAATGAATTGGAAAATACCAATTTTGCTCACAACTTGGTCCTCAAATGATTGGCTCAATTTAGGTTTTAGTTGGATTATTTGGGGTTTAAGAGAAATGATGGGTTAAGGCTGAATGATTGGTTGAGATTTAGGCTAAATGATTAGATAAGGTTTAGGCTGAATGATTGGTTATGATCATAATTGGATTGGTTGATATTTGGGTTAGATTTGTTAGGGTTTTCTAAAGTGGGGAGTGATAGTCACTAGATGAGGAATGGTCTATGATTGGATAATCGATGGGCACTATGTAGCTTGATTTCTCACACAAGCCAAAAGATGAGGTACTAGAATAGAAATGGTAGGGTATCATGGATCTTGATTGTTCTCATAAGCCAAAGCATCCAAGTATTCCTCATAAACCATATCATCCTAATTAGGGTTTTGAGTTGGATTGTAAATTGGATCTTGTCTTTGGTCCTTAAATTGATTATTCTAAAAAGGGTATGAATTTGTCTCATAATCATCATCATTAAAGAGGTTTACACCCAATTTTTCCTCACCAACCATATCATCCCAATTGAGGTCTTGAATTTGGTCCCTAATTTGATTTTTTCAAAGTGGATAAAATTTCATCTCATAGACCATGTTATCATCAAAGGGGTCTTGAATAAATCCATAAAAATAAAAACCAATTTATGCAGCCATTCTATCATAATTTGGATTATACATGAATCCACCATAAGTGTAGCTAGACATATATGCATCAATGATGAAATTTCTAAAAACAAAAAGGCTTAGAGTTTTGAAAACTCTAAAAAGCAATGTCTAAAGGAAAAATGGTTTAAACTTGGTCTAACTTGGTCAAAGGTGGAGTTGCATCTCCAACATGGTCTGAAAATAGAGTTGTATCTCCAAAATGGTTTGTGTTAAAACTTGACAAAAAACAATTTAACATCAAATGTATAATATAAAATGGCATACACACAAAATGTCAAGTGCCTGAATAAAACCAACATGTCAAAGTCTAAGCAAAAGTGTTCCAAACAAGGTTTGAACTAGGAAAGGGAAAAGTTGAGTTGTTAGGGATTTCATCCAAATGTGAAGTCAAAAGCTAGTCTCAAATGAACATGATTTGATAGGACTTTTGGCCTAATGGAATCAAAATTAGAATTTGAAACAAAGGATGATATAATTTGATTTAATCTAAAAAGGTTGGAGTAACTTTAACATAGACCCAACACATGAAATCAAACATAAACATGATCAATTGGTATAAGCCATAAGGTAAAAGGCATGTATAAAAAATATTGTGTTTTCCAAATAAAGGTACAAACAATGATGAGGATAGATTGAATGAACAACAAGTGATATTTTTAAAATTTAGACAATTTAGTAACCTAAGCTATGCAACCCAAAAGATAAATATCTATGTATCATCCCTTACAAAGTGAGGCCTAAATATAAATCAATCAATGCTTGAATTCAAACTTGGAAAGGTTAATTGAAAACTCAATGGTTGAAAACTATGATTGGACTAAATAAGTTAGACAAGATTATAAAACATGACAATGCATGATCGAGTTCTAAATGGCATATGTGACATGGTTTGGTTGGTTTGAAACAATGGTTTATGATACAAAGTTAAACAAGTCTTGAAACAAAATGAGCAATCTAATGGCATAAGCATGCTCTAATGATGTGATCAATGTTATGTTTCAAAGACTCAAAGGCTCAAACATGATAATGATGTGGGTAACATAATGGTACCCATCTCAAACAAGTAACACACACATAAACATGTTTAGTAAAAATTGCAAGTCACAAGTGTGGTGTAAAATGGCTAATATAATGTCTCTTTGATCAAGGAGTGATGTATAAATAAACTAGTTTTTGACATGGTTTATAAACAAAAACATTAGTTTTATTCTCAAAACACCAATTAAGAAAATGAGAACATACAAATAAATCATCTAAATTCCTATCAAGGTTGTGGAAAAGTGGGGTTAATTAAACTAATTATTTTGTAAACATTATAGATGGATCAATTACATAAGGAATTTTATGCCAAATGATTCAAAAGAAGTGCACTTAATTTGGTGTTTACAGTACTTATCTTGTTTTAAAAAGGTATTTCCCTTTTTTCAATGAATACATCCATCACTTTCTTAGTGAAGTGTGATTTCCAATGTGTAAATATATCCTAATGCTTAACCCTAACACTAAAAGGTGGTTTAACTGCTCAAACCTCTAATCCTAGTGGCCTTAATTTAGTTTATGTGTGTTCATTGGGTGATTCATTACACATTATTCTTGAATCTATCCATATTCAAATGTCTACATTGTCATCATGGTTTTTATCATTGGTGTAATTATTTTCCATTGAGTATTAGATATTAGGGGTTAGTCCTTATGAATATTTTGGCCAAGCCCCCATGGTGTTCTATCATGAGGCCTACCATAAAATTCTATAGTAAAAATTATCTTTGAGAGGTCTAAAACATCAATGCAACATCACAATCTCCTTAGTATTGACATCATTAACAATCCAAATCCAATACCCAATCATATCCCAAAAAGAGTAATTAAGTCACCAAATAATTTCAACCTTTGTTATTTCAGATGAGCATTTCCCTACTAATAGGTTGTCCTAATTCATCTTTATCCTCTATATCAACTTATCAATTATCAACCATTAATCATGTTTTTTATAATCAAGGTATACTACATCAACACTTTACATCATCTCACATGCATTCTCAATAATTATATCCCATGTTAGGGTAAATCATTATGTTATTGCCAATTTTCCTTTCTTGTTTATCTATCCTAAGTGGGGAAGTTCTATCTTCTCAATGATTATATTTCCTACCGGGGTAAATTATTATGGCATCATACCATGTTGCCACTATCGAGATACAATTCTTATAACCATAGTTGGGCAAACCATTATACACCATCCCACTTGCATTTCTTAATGATATTGCCTAAATTTAGGTAAATCATTATGTTTTCACCCCATCATCTTCATTTGTCTATTCTCCTTATTTTGTTTCCTTCTTTTGAGGGAATGTTTGCTGACCCACTTGAAAACTACTCCCTTAGGGGGAAACTATAGTTTAATCATTACCATTGCAGTCATAAGCATAAAGAACCATTTTATTCTTTGAAAAGATGTTATTATGCTTATAGCTTGCAACATCTTCCCAAATAGGAGAAAATTGTAGACATGTAAATTTGGCCACCAATGACTTCATATCTAAATTTAGACCAATTCTTTTTAATCATTGAATACCTATCCCAATAATTTATATTAGTCTTGAATTTAGCTTTATAACCTTGCATTAAATCAATTTGGCCTATTAAATAAATTAAATAAGGCAAATACACACATTGAATTAATCAAAATCAAACAAATGACCAAATACCTAAAAATAATTAACTTACACACCCTAATCAAAATCAATTAGCAAGTTAAATCAATTTCAAATCTTAATTGAGATCACCCATGAGGTAATAAATCAATTACTAAGATCATCTTAGAACATTCTAGAACACACTCATTACCTTTGTGAGTTGTCACTTTTGGAAAATATCTAAAATAATATTCTAGTAATATTCCAAACTCAACCATGATTAAATTTAACCCATTCCAAGGGATTTGAAAGACTATAAAATTAAGCCTAGAGCTCTTTATTTAGGGAGCTCAATCAAAGTAGAGTTATAATGCAGGAATAAATTCATGAAGTTAAAATCCTAGTGTTATAATGTTGAAATTTAGTGAAGCCATATCAATCAAGCCAAGAATTCAACAATGGTGTATAGAGGAGATGATGTTATCCATATGTCATTGATGAAGATTTCTTATGCATAAATTGAGCAAGCCAATGAAGAAATCATTTGGAGCTCTCAAGGAAGGTAAAGATTGTTATTCTTTGCATTTATGTTTGGTTTTCAATTATTATTTATTCATTAAGCTCCCCCTAAGATCTAGGATTAAGAATGTTAGTATGTTAGTGTGTTGATTTCATGGTTTTATGGACTAACACTTGATCTAACCTCCTCTCTTTGTCAAATTCCTTGATCACAAATACAACTAAGTGGATTTTACTTAGTATTATCAAAACCATGACAAGTAAGATGAGTTTTTTTGAGATTATCCTTATTATAACTAAGTTGTTCTATAAGCCATAAATGTCTTATTAATACCAGATCCTTCATCAACTATAAATTTTTAGATAAGAGTGACATTAATGGTTATTTTGATAAAGAGTGGAAGATCATCAAAATGAAAAAGAATCTCATCATTGATCATGTCCTCTTAAAGGAATTAAATAGAGGGCTTGGAAGAAGGATACATAGTTCTAATGGCATTGACATTGGTAGGTTGAGATTCAATAGAAGGTGGTTTTGCATCTATAGAAGAAGGATATTTAATTTATTGAAGTTGTTGCACAAGGAATTTATGATGATAAGGTGAATTACAAACTAACTCCATAAGTGGAATCTTATAAGGCATAGAATTAAGTTCTTTAAGAAAGCTCCAATGAGATTTAGAAGAACTAGCATGAGGTTTGGGAGGGAGATTAGATTTTTGAGGAATAGATGTGGTTGGAGGATCAGAAGGAGGAAGTTGTTCCTCAGGTGCTTTCAAATCAGTATTTTTAATGGTAGTATCTTTAAGAAGTTTTTCCTTAAAAGATGGATTTTTAGGCTTGGTAATAGGATCTTTGTGAGCTAGTTTATGATGATATTTGACCTTAGCAGTGTTAACATATTGATAATTATTAAAGTATTGGTCATAATCAACATCAATGTCACAAACATCCTTAGAAGTTGATGGATTATTTGAAGAGGATTTTTGGTTATTTAAAGTAAAAGCTTTATAAGTTTGTCATTTTTAGGAGGTAGAAGTGTACTCTTGATGACAAAGATTGATCATAGCTTCATGGTTGAATGAATCACCAAGCACATAAGAGTCAAAAAATTTAGTGATACCTCTACAAGATTCAAGAGAATGCCCAATGTCATCATGGAACCAACAAAATAGATTTAGGTCATACCACTTAGGAAGATCATTATGATAGATTAAAGGTTATGAAGGCATTAAAAATTATTTCATTTGTTGAACTAAAATTGGTGTATGAGAAGGTAAAGGAACATCAGTTTTTGGAAATTCTAAATTTGTTTTGTCTAGTATTACTAGTGATAACATTAGATGTTTGGAAATATACTTTAATAATTTTTGGATTAGGTTCAAATTTATTCATGATAAAGTCTTGACATTTAGCTTGATCAAGAGATTCATTAAGTGTTTAGGGAGAAAAGGGTCAAACCTTATAGTGGAGGGTGGAAGTCAAAGCTATGATAAAGAGTTTGAATAAGTTATCATCAGTCATGTTATGGTTGTATTTATGGGCCAATTATTTCCATATTTTGATAAATTCATGAGTTGATTCATTTAGAGATTACTTAGCATTGATGAAGTGGCTAAGAATTTTTTTGGGAAGATCTTTGTGTTGAAACTCTTTAACCAAAGGATTACTAAAATCTTCAAGTTGTCAAATAGAGTGTTATGAAAGTTGATTATACCATTATAATACATCACTGGTAAAAGTTTTGACTAAGAGTTTAGTTGCAGTAAAGGTATTAGTTTGGATCCACTATTTGTAAAGGTTTCTAAATGCTTTAAGAAATAAGGCAGGGTCTCTAGTCCTATCATATTTGATAGTTAGAGATGTGTTACCAATATCAATATATATAATAAATGGGGAAAAAGGCTCATTTTGATTAGTTTTAAGCATTTTTTATTCATTATGGGTTTAGGAATAACATTTCTTGAGGCATCTTGAAGAGGTGGAGGAATGAAATTGGGATTAGCTTGAGGATGCATAGTTGGAGGTTGATTAGCCACATTAATTAGATGTTGTTGAAGTTGCATCATTTGATGGGTGTTATAATTTTGTATTTTGATCATTTTTAATATAACTTTGGATAAAATTTAGGTTGTATCAAAAGGTGGTTTGGTGTTGGTAGGAGCATTTCCCAAATTGGTATTAGGGGGAGGATTAGAAGATGGGTTATTAGTGGGGTTGTTAAATAAAATTGTATCAATCACTCCCACATTATTTTGAATATTTTGAAGATGAGAAGTTTATTGGTAGGTATAGAAAGGATTAGATCTATCAACTTCATCTTGAGGTATTATATGCATCATATTATAGTTCTTAAATGAAGGACAGGAAGAGGTGCCCCAAGAATGATGGTGTTCTTGGGAGGAAAAGAGAGGGAGAAATAAACATCCCATATAGTATCTAAATGAAATTAAGCTATCCAATAAGATTATGATAAATAAAAATTATTCTGATTGAAGAGAGATTAACATAATGTAAAATTGGATAAATAAGGAACTAGATTGATGAATCGAGAAAACAAAAAATAGTATAGGGTCAACTGGGTCAACCTAGCATAGGAAACATGGCCTGCAAACTATACAGGTTGATTAGGTCAATTAATTATAGTGAATAAAGATAGGAAAATAATGAATAGGGTTTGTAAATAATATATGGTTGACTAGGTCAATATATTATAGTGAACAAAGGCTAGAAAAAGGTACATGGTCGATTGGGTCAACCTAGTACAATAGACAGGGAAAATGAGAAGGTTGATAACAAGTTATGAACTAAAACAAGAGAATTTTTGTAGATAATCTAGGAAAGTAAGAACTAAAGGGAAATAAATAATAAATTAGATCAACCTTGTCCAATTTAATTAAAGTACACAATACAAAACCTTGTACTAATGTTGGCTAATACATGTTTTTGTACACAAAATTAAGAAAAGAGCAAGAAATCAACTTGAAAAGTAAAGGGCTAGCTAATTGGTCAACCTAAAATGTTTATTACATTATTAATAAATGATTTTAAATGTGATGGGAAGTTGGTTATAAAGCAAAGAACTTATAAAAATTTGAGGATGGTTTTAGGTAGTTTGGTCTGAAAGGGACTGAAGTGGAAATGATACAAACTTTGTATTGGGTCCTATCCCCTCACTTAATACATTGTAGAAATAAGTTTATTGAATGATTAGCATGAATATACCATTAAATATGATTTATACTTGACTAAAGTATCAAGTTAGCTTCCCCATTGGTGATGAAATCTAAGTAGGATGGCCTTGGGTAGACAAATGTTAAAATGCTTGTTTAGTTTATGTGATTTGGTCATGTGTGCATAAAATATAAATAGTGAAACTAAGAAATTACATAGAAAACCCATAATTAGGCTATGTAAAATATTTTAAGCATGCAAGAAACAAGAAAAGAAAGGTGTGAACTAATTACTAGCATATAGAGATTGATTCCAACTTGAAACAAGGTATAATGTTGACACTATATACATAAAAATATAGAATAAGGGCATAGAGTTGAACTTTTACTATAGAAGAAAGGTATGAAAAATGAATAAGGTCAACCTAATTATTCTAATAGCACATAAAACATAAAAATGGGTTGATAGGGTCGATCCAGTTGACTGTATAGGGGAAGTTAAGAAGACTACAAACTATGAAAGGAAATATAGAAAGGAAAGAGATAGAGAGATATAAAGGAACCTAGGTGGATTAGAGATGCTAATAATGAATATTGTTAGTCAAGAACCTTGGAATATGCTTGAAAACTTTTCTAACTGGGTTGACTAGGTTGATCAAGGTTTGTAGAATCCTATTGTTGAGTGCCTGGAATGTAAAGGGTTGACCCTAGTCAACCTAGTAGATAAATTTGGATGCCTAAAAGTGTATAAGGTTGAATAGGTTATCATGAATGCTTAAAAGTGTATTTGGCATGCTTAAAAGTCTAGAAACCTATATTGTATGCCTAAAAGTGTATTTGGATGCCTAAAAGTCTAGAAACCTATATTGGGTTATCTGAGTTAGATAAATTTATATGCATAAATAAGGTTGAATCAGATAAATTTGGATGCCTAAAAGTGTATTTGGATGCCTAAAAGTCTAGAAACCTATATTGGGTTATTTGAGTCGATTCAATTTCTTTTTCCTAAAAACCTATGCATAGAGATTAGAACTAGGTCGATAGAGTGGATTTAGTATGAAAAATATATGGCAAAAATAATGCTAAAAATAATGAAATAAAGTGAAATAAATTTTACAAGGGTTAGTTTCATGTAAATTCTATTATAATGTATGTAATCATAAATGCATCATGTCCATAAATCAGTCCTGGCTCAGAGAAGATAAAGTATGCCTACACTTCCAATTGGGGATACATTTTTAAGCAAGATCATGACCAATATGGGGATCTACTAGACCTGATTAGGGGATCAATTGTTATAATACACCATGTGAGGTAGGTTTCCAAATCCTATAGTCTAACATAATCATGCAAAAACCCTAAAAGAGTCCTAGGTTTAATATTCTAATAAACAAGAAAGTAAATCTAATCTAGTGCACACCAAATCTATAATATCCCCCATTGGGAATATTTACTAAAAACTCTCAACACACATACAATTATTTATCAAATATCCAAACTACATAGATAAATTACCACTTCTTAAATCACTTAAAACACATGAAGAAATCATATTTTCTACAACTTTCCTAAGTCACCTAAAACATTGAAAATTTCATATTTTGATATTTTCTTGATCAACACATAACTTGAGAACACAATGAGAGAATATCAAATAAATATAGCCAAAAAGGCTACCTGAAAAATATACTAACTTCTCACAATGAAGGGAAATACCATTCTTAACATTCTTTCATTATCAAAGACATTACAAAAACTTACAATACCAGATGGAGGAGATTCTCCAAGTAGACACAACACTCCACACACTAAAGGAAAACTCCTATAATGCTCAAAACATATATTAGAAACTTGAAAACAAATCCAATGTAGACTTTTCACTACATAATCTTGCACACTACTACTATGAATCTTGTAAATTGAATCACAATTATAGTTTCTTCATGAAACAACCACTAGCCAGATAGGGTGGATCTCTCACCACCAAACCTAGCAAACTGAATAGGGTTTCTATCCTAAAAAATATCTTCTCTCCAAGGGTTTGATCCTTAGTAGAGGTTGAAGTATTAACATAAGTTCAAACTACAAAATAAAGGGGTTTAAAAGATTTTTCATGCTCTCTTTACAAAGGGGAAGGCATGCATTTATATAATTTTGCACAAGAAGAATGGAGGAAAATGATAAGTATGGTGTTAATTTTCATCATGGGAGGATAAGTGGATTAAAGAACAAGTCTTTCCATGTGCAAGAGTTAAAAATGCAACCCCACTTCTTTATGTTTGTCTCCTACCTTTCAATTTTGTCTCCCACTTCTTCAAATGATGAAGAGTGAATCAATATTCACCCATGTGCCAAGGATTCTCTTCAAATTTTACTTAAAAACTTTTCTCATAAGCATCCAAAATATACATCCAAAAAAAATATGCCATAATCCTTATTTTGGATTAATTCACTTGACTTGGTCAAGAAGTTTGAAACTTTGGCATCAAAATCTCCTTTCCTTCATAAAGTAATCACATGTGCATGAAAAATATTATTCTTCTTGTCCCCCAAGTGGGGTATGATGTCATGCATCACTTACATGCCTTTATTTATTAAATATTCTTATGTGGACCTTACCAACTCATCACACTTCACCTCACTGCCATATCGCCATGCCATGTCACCTACTAGGTCCCACATGAATAATAATGATGAATAGTGTTTTGTGAATAGTGTTAGTGAAGAGTAACAGGTGAGTAGTAACCCATACTACTAGTCCCTTCCAACCCTAGATTATCCTATGGGAAATGTATAGGATAAGGGTCTTGTGTGTGTGACTTAAAGGGGACATCACACTCCACCCTCCCCAAGATTATTTTCCTCAAACAATCTTAGATCTAAATACATCAAAATCTACTCACTTTCCCATGTTGCATCCTATATCGATAGGTTCTTCCACTTCACCAAATAATATCTAATAACCCTCTTCCTAGATGTACTCTCAAAGACTCATACCCATAGAGTGCCATAGATGGTGACATCTAAATATACCTTTGGTAAGTGGTATTGTAATAATACTCACCTAAGTGAAGCCACTTCACCTATGCCTTCTGTTGCCCTACTATGTAAATTTTGAGGTACCCTTCCACCCACTTATTGACTATCTCAGTTTGCCCATTATTATAAGGGTGGTAACTCATACTAGGTTTGAGCTCTGTCCCACTCAACCTAAAGAGATCCTACCAAAAGTTACTCAGGAACCTATTGTCCCTGTCACTCACTATACTCTATGGTAACCCATGAAGTCAAAGTACATGTCTAGAAAATAATTTATCAACTTGAGTTGCTATATAGGTGGTTAATTTAGTAAACAAAAGGAAAAACTTAGCTAACCTATCAATCACCACAAAGATGCAATCCATACCTTGGGATTTATGCAATCCCATAATAAAATCCATAGAAATTTAATCCCACTTCCTCTCTAGAATGGGTAAGGGTAGAAATAAACCACCTAGAAGGGAGTGTTCTAGCTTGTTCTACTAACATATTGGGCAATCCCTCACATACTTTTGTACTTAAATCTTGAGGCCTTTCCAAGTGAATCACTTCCTAACCTACCTATAGGTTTTTAAAAACCTAAGATGATCAGCAATAGGCTAGTCGTGAAAAGCCCTCAAAATATTTTGCTTCATAGATGAACCTAGCACCAATAAAATCCTCTCCTTGTAAATGATTAAGTCATTTACAACTGAAGACCTATCATCTCTAATAGTGGCATCTATGATCCTAAAATCCCACTTATCCTTTACATACTTTACAAAAATTAAGTCTCTCTAATCTTCTATAATCTCCCCAAAAGCACATAAATGTGGCCTTCTAGATAAAACATCAGAAACTATGTTCTTCTTTCCTTTGATATGAACTATGTCAAAGGCATATGCTTGAATTTTATTGACACATTTTTTCTACCTATCATCTAAATCTTTCTGACTAAGTAAATGCTTCAAGATATTATGATTTGTTTTAACCACAAATTTACTCCCAACTAGGTACTACCTAAATTTAGCCAAAGCATCATTATGGCTAACATCTCCTTATCATAGATACTATATCTCTCCTCTACACCCTTCAATTTCTTACTCTCAAAATTTATGGGCTATTTATGCTACATCAAAACCACACTTATGACTTCCCCCAAGGTATCACATTGAAGCTCAAAAGGTTTACTAAAGTTTGGGATGACCAACACTAGATAGGTACTCATCAATTCCTTAATCTTGTCAAAACATTGTTGAGCCACACTAGACCATTTGAAGTCATCCCTCTAAGTCAAATCTATAAGGGGGGAGGCTGAATATGAAAACCCCCTCACAAAGTGGCAATAAAACCCAATAAGCCAAGGAATCCCTTAAGCTGAGAGAGATTATTTGGTGGTGTCCAGTCAATAATAAACTAGATCTACTTAAACACCTTATGCACTAATGATGTGTCCCAAATATAAAAACTCAGACATACCAAACTCACACTTAGACATCTTGGCATATAAGGACGCATGGTAAGTTATGCCCAACATAATTTCTATATGCTTTAGGTGTTCCTCCCAAGTTCTACTATATATGAGTATGTCATCAAAGAATATGAGCACAAATTTCCTCAATTGATCCCTGAATATCCTATTCATATAGGACTAAAAAGTGGCTAGTGCATTGGTCAAACCAAAGGGCATGACCAAAAACTTTAAATGCCCATAATGGCATATGAATGTTGTCCTTTCTATATCTTCCTCCTTGACCCATAATTGATGATAACTAGATCTCAAACCAATCTTCTAAAAGTAGCATGATCCATGTAACTCATCAATAAGCTCATCAATGTTGGGAATGGGGTACCTCTTTTTTATTATCTTTTTATTCAATTCCATGTAGTCAATACACATCCTAAGAGTACCATCCTTCTTCTTCATTAGGATAACAAAAGAAGCAAAAGGGCTCTTGATTGGCCTAATGTGCCCTAATTAAAGATGCTCCTTAATAGCCTTATTGATCTCATCTTTATACCTTTTGGGATGTTTATATGTCATAGTAATAATAGGTTTGGAACCCTCCTTAATCTCTATGACATGTTCAATACCCCTATCAGGGGGTCTACCTAGTGGTATATCACCAAACACTTTGGTGTGTTTAGTCAATAAGGCATGAATATCTAGAGGATACTCATGCTTCTACTACTCAGTAAATAATGGTATCACCAAAATATTAGCTTCCCATTGAACCTGACCATGGCATAACGTTTGTTCCATCTTCCTAAGAGAAACTATTCTCAAACCACCATCCGACATACTTCTTAGCACATGTCTCTTCTTGTTTACCTCAAATTTCATTTCCATCATACACAGGTTGAGATGAATTATCCAATGTCATGAATCCATCTCATCCCCAAAATAATATCCATCTCACCCATGCTAACCACATAAAAATCAATCTGACACACATAATCACTTAACTAGATGGTTAGGTTGGGTATCCTCCTAGTATAGGTGAGAACAAACCCATTTGACACTCTCACCCTGAATCCCTCAAAATATTCTACCTTGAGTCCCATTTTTGAAACCAAGCCCTCATAAATAAAATTATGAGTAACACCACTATATAATAATGCAATCTGAAAATGGCCAAGTGTAGTCATGCCATTGCTCCACCACTTTTGTGCACTACCATCCAAGTGTAAAAAAGCATAAGTAATTGCATCTTTCTCAAGCATAGGGCTAATATGGAGATAACTATCTAGTTCTTGAACCCATGATATAGTAGTGGTCTTCCCTGATGCATCAAAAAAAGGGAGGGTCATTTTTCTCACTTTCTTCTATAGCTCCTAGTTCTATGAACTACCACCCTTATTGGGTTTGTATTTCATCCTTAAATAATTATAATCTTAAAATGTCATTTCAGCTTAATATTCCTCACTAGAATCCCACCAATCTCTCAAAATCTCATCTTAAAACTCAAGATGAGTAGGCTCAAGTTTAGGTGCAATGTTTTTCGGTGAAAAGTGGGTATATTGGGTCTATCACTAGCTATTTACTATGCAACCCCTCTATTATTAATTGATGCTTCACCCTCATGTATCCTATCCTCATCATCCTTGTGTTTGTACCTATCACCATTGTTCCTAGCATCAGTGTTCCTATCACCATTTTTGGTTATGGTTATTGAACACATGATTATCAATCACCTACATTATTTGATTAAAGTTCACCTACATCACTCTTAGATGGTCCCTGGTGTTGGTTTATTCATCATCTCTATCATCCATTTCTTCTTCTCTATCAGTGATAGGATCTAGATCTCCTCATGGATTCACCACTCTATTTCTCAATTTCATATAAAATAAAACTTCTACCAAAAGACAAATCTATAACCTATATAGGATGGTAGGATACATGGATCTGATACCACTATAATATCTACCACTAAGAATACTTACTAACAACTCTCAAAATCTTAACACACACAATTATTTCTCAAATATCCAAACTACATAGATAAATCTGACTTCCTAAATCACTTAAAACACATGAATAAATCAAATTTTCCACAACTTTCCTAAGTCACCTAAAATATTATAAATTTCAGATTTTGGTATTTTCTTGATCAACACATAACTACACATAACTTGAGAACACAATGAGAGAATATCAAAGAAAATATAGCCACAAAGACCATCAAAAAATATAATAATAACTTCTCATAATGAAGGTAAATACCATTATTAACATTCTTTCATTATCAAAGACATTACAACAACTTATAATACCAAATGGAGGAGATTTTCCAAGTACACACAACATTCCACACACTGAAGGAAAACTCCTATAATTCTCATAGCATATACTAGGAAACCTAAAATCAAATCCACTATATACTCTATACTCCACATAACTACACACTGCTACTCTAAATCCTATAAACTAAAGCACAATTGTACTTTCTACATGAAACTACCACCAACCAAATAGGGTAGATCACTCACCACCAAACCTAGTAGATTTAAGAGGGTTTTCATCCTAAAAAATCTCTTCTCTCCAAGGGTTGCATTCTTAGTAGAGGTTAAAGTATGAACATAAGTTCAAAATACAAAATAAGGTATTTTAAATGATTTTTCATTTTCCCTTTACAAAGGGGAAGGCATGCATTTATAAAAAATTTCACAAGAAGAATGGAGAAGAAGGAAAATGAGAGAAAATGAGAAGTATGGTGTTAATTTTCCTCATGGGAGGATAAGTGGAGTGAAAAAAGAGTCTTTCCATGTGCAAGAGTTATAATATCAACCTGACTTCTTCAATTTTGTAATGAACCACTACACCAAAACCTTGAGGCCTTAGTGAAATATGCCCATCAAGATCATAACATCCCACCACGCTTCCGAAGCTTAGACTCTAGGCTAGATTTGTGCCCGTACCACTAGGATTCCCTACATATACGAGCCCCAGATGAACACTGCCATGCTAGTGTAGCCACCCACTCTATGACTTGAACTTGGCTGGAGGCTCTGATAGTACATGTAATGAACCACTACACCAAAACCTCGAGGCCTTAGTGAAAGTTTCCCATTAGGATCATAACAAAGTTTGTCTCCCACCTTTCAAGTTTGTCTCCCACTTCTTCAAATGATGGAGAGTGAATCACTATTCACCCTTGTGCCAAGGATTATCTTCAAATTTCACTTCAAACTTTTCTCATAAGCATCCAAAATATACATCCAAGAAAAATATGCCATAATCCTTCTTTTGGATTAATTCACTTGACTTGGTCAAGAAGTCTCAAACTTTGGCATCAAAATCTCCTTTCCTTCATAAAACAATCACATGTGCATGAAAAATATGATTCTACTTATCCCCCAAGTGGGGTATGATGTCACACATCATTTACATGCCTTTTTTATGAAATATTCTTATGTGGGCCTTGCCACCTCATCACACTCCACCTCACTACCATATCACCATGTCATGTCACTTACCATGTAACCTACTAGATCCCACATGAATAATGATGATGTATAGTGTTTTGTGAATAGTGTCGATGAATATTAATGGGTGAATAGTAACCCATACTACTATTTCCTTCCAACCCTGGATTAGCCTATGGGAAATGTATAGGCTAAGGGTCTCCTGTGTGTGACTTAAATAGGACATCACAAAAGCTTGTGGCATAACATGAGGGGTTAGCAAAGAAATTAAAACATGTATAAGATAATATCAATTAAGGTAAGTATGAGTAAGACCCTAATACATAGAATGTGAAGAGTAATATTATTTGAGCCAACACTTATGCTACTTATATCTACTAAAGAGAGGCTAACAAAGTTAGAATATACTTACCTAAATATGAACCTGTCAAGACTCAATATCTCCCTTGGATAAAGGGGCTTCATAAGAGGTTGTTGTGATTTTTAAGGATCACTAAGAAAAGCCAAAGAATCCAAGACTTATCCACAAGAATAGATTCTCCAAGTATAAACCCTAAACTAAGACTCCTCAATTAGAATGGTAGAAGAGTATATTGTGAAGAAGCATGAGAGAATAATAAATCTTGATTGCATATTTTAAATAATGAAAAAATATCTTGTATTTATAGGTATATCTTTCCTTAAATCATCTTCAAAATGTCATATATATAGGGTCAACCTTGGTCGACCCTATATGTTTTCAAGGATAATTCACTAGGTTTGAGTTAGGTCGGTCAAAAGGCTAACAAACACCAAAAGTAAAAAATGCCCCTAAATTGTATAGGGTCAACCTTGTTTGATCAACTACAACCAATAGTCTAAAATGGAATTAAGGCAAGAAAAGGAGGATGGAAAGAGGAAAAATATTAGAAGAGTTTGAAATGAAGTAGTAATAGCTTAAGGAATGATTTTAGGAGCTAGTTATATTGGTAATATTGTGGTGATAAGGGACAACAATCCTATGAAGCACCAAAGGTATACCCATCTCTATCGTAGTACACCCCTTAAGGCATGCACTCAAAGAGATTTATTATTGATGGGTTCTTATAATATGTAAACCATCAATATTTGATAAAAGTTAAAATATTATGTGTATATAAGGAGGTCATAATCCTTCTCAGGGTGAGTGTCCTTCTTCATCAACTTTATCTCATAGTAAAGCATGTGGATGTGCTTGTATATAACCTCCTCTTAGAGGGGATGTATTTCAATGCAATATGAGTCATCCTCCTCATCCTTGGTCACCATCTCCCATGGGCACACATATTAGTGCCACAACTTACTCCATTCTAAATATATGGTCTTGATTAGGATGTCTAACTATTATGTGTTAGGGATGTTCTAAAGAATGTACTTAAAGTATTTAGTTGAGAAAGCATAGGGGAGCTTTAGTCAACTATATTTATTTCCATCTATGAGCACCAAGCACACTACACAAAAGTGTTTCATTATGGCACAAGTTCTCATCCCAAATAGATTCTAAGGGAGTTTTTTTAGGAATGTGCCATTCTTCTTCGAATGCCTTGATGTATTGTACATACCACCCCATCACACAAGTCTTGTATTTATGGGATAAGGTTGGGAGACAAGTGAAGTTTTGATATTTTAGCATCATGGAGTCATTCTATAATGGAAGGACCCAAAGGTTGTCCTCATCATCATCTATTACTCCAATTTCCTCCGTTAAAATTAGGATCAAAATCAATCCCCACTAGAAGGTCTCCCACACTAAATGACATTCTAGTCCATTCTTCACCATTTACTCTACTATGAGTTTAGTGATGTTAAATGTAACCCCCTATACCATGTGATAGGTAATGCATAGGTAGCCTTTGGTGATGTCTACCCATTGACTCCCAAAGCAAAGTTTTAAACTCATAAGGCACACAACTGCCCTCATCTTAGGGTCCTTGATGTCTTTGATTGGGAACACAAAACCTCCCTTATAGTACCCCAAGATTTTTTCAAACCTTTTAACTTCAACATCATTAGACATCATATGGTGGATGTTTGTCCTAGAGTCTAAGAGTGTGATAATCCTACCTATTAGGTGCACTAATATCTGCATGTGCCTCCTAATGAAATATATGTGATCTTCATAGATGCATGAGAGAAGGAACTATATGAGTTCCTCTAGCTTTTTAAAACATGTAAACTAATAGAGTTGAGTTTCACTAGTAGCTACAAGTTTATCTTGGATGGAGACATCAAACAATATCACACCTAATTATGTTTTGGTCCCTATGTCTACCATACAATCTCATACTAGATCTTTCACGTTACTCAAAGTGTGGTGGTTATATTATTTGATCCAATATGTGTGTATAAAGTATGCCTATCTCTCTCTTACCAAAACTTCCTTTGGGAAATACATCTCTTCGTATGACATTTTTACGAGTGCCTCTAGATCAACCTCGGTGATGTTAACTCCTTCTACTGACTATCTCTTCTTATTCTCCAAGGATGATTCTTATATCACTTGAGCCCTCTTGATGTCATTATAAAACTATTATGGTTTGGAACTCATGTGTTTCTTCCCCATTCTAAATTGGTTGGTGTTAAAGCATGATTTATTCACATTACCAAAGCTTATAATTTTTAATGGTGTACTTCACAGTCATGAGATTTATGACTATGACCCTAGTTATTGATTTTCAATTATCATTAATAATAGCCTTAACTTGTTTCTTGGTTCTTACACACTCCATGCTTTACACTCTTCTAATCCAATCTCAGAGAGAGCAAAATTCCTCCCTCTATTTGCTAGTTCACTTTTGGCATCTAAAAGTGCTCAATTTCTTACTATAGTAGCATCTTCTTGCTTCAACTCTAGTTCACTAGTTTGGCTCTAATTTTCTACTCTAAGATCAAATTAATTTTGATTTTACAATGCTAAATATTTATTCCTCTACCATTTTATACCCTTAAATCAGCTACTAAATTAATTATATGTGTTTAATGACATGGTGACACCTATAATTCTTGGGATTTACTAAAACCCATGAAATCCATGAAAATATATTGCCACACACATATTTAATGTGGATCTTTGTGCCTCTATAATAATCTCTTTTAATTCTCCTAACTTTTTTTTGGTGAAGTGACTTGTAGTGCAAACGGTCACTTTCCACCTCACTTTGGGTAGATGTCATCTTATCATAATGATATTTCTCTTGCATTACTATTTAATTGGCATGACCTTCACCTTCCTTATGGAAACCTAGGCACAACACCTCACATGCATTCAATTTAGCCTCCATGATCCCATTTCCTCTTTCGATTACATTTCCATTCCAATCATGCTTTCTTATCTTGGTCAATTTCATTGCACTTTCATCTCTTACCTTGGTAATTTTAGGTGTTTAATGGCATGATGGCACATAGAATTCTTGGAATTTACCAAAACCCATAAAAACTGCAAAAAAATTATACCACGCATGCATTTAATGTGGATCTTTTTGCCTTTGCCATTGCCTCAATTAATTCTCCTAATAATTTTTTGGTGAAGTGATGTGTAGTTAAAATAGCCACTTCCCACCTCACTTTTGGTGGATTCCAACTTATCATGATGATTTTTATCCTACACTATTGTTTACTTGATGTGACCTTCGCCTTTTTTTTGGAAACCTAGCTGAAGCACCTCACATGCATGCGATTTAGCCTCCATGGTCCCATTTCTTCTTCTTACTACACTTCCATTCCAAGAATGCTTTCTTATCTTGGTTGATTTCTATATGATTTCATTTCTTACCTTCACCAATCATACCTAATACAAATCCTTTAAGTTGGTCCTCCAGCACATCACTCTAAAGGTTTCTTATGCATGTAGTATCCCATGTGCCTTTCTTTTATCTTGTGCACAAAATCACCTTGTGCTTCTTTCTTCATCACTTGGTATTTCTATTTTCCAAGTAAAATGAGTTCCATGCACATAGAGACTTAGGCATCATGACATAGGTTCTTAGGAAGAAACCTAGCTTGATTCAACTCATTGTCATTATACATGGAAATTCTACAAAAATCCTCCTATGGGCCTCAACAAACCTTTCTTTCTAAATCTTTTACACAAATATCTAGTGCACTTTATGTCTAAATCTAGAAAACCGCACATGCCCATAACTTAGGTATCTATCCTTATGTTCTTAGAAAGTATTTATGATTGACTCACCTAGTTGGAATTATGCATGAAGGCATTAGAATATTTTTATCAATGGGCCTTAAATCACTGCTTATTCACTTATCCCTACAACAACACAACTTAATTCATCATGAACTATTTGGCTTGTGACAAACTTTATTTTGGTCATATAATACCACCAACTTGTGACCAATAAGCCATTTTCTTATGGCACAAGTGTCATCTTACTACCTATAAGGCTTTAATTGGTTATTTTTGAAATACCCATGGAGTATTTCACTTGATAATGTGTGCATCTTGCATGTGCCAGTCTCTAATATATTTAGGATGACATATGGGCCCATACACCTTATCTATAGCTTATACAAGTGCTTGAGGTACTTTGAGCCATATATCAAGACTAATGTTCCTTTTATTATTACTTTATGATTGATATTCTTGTAATACTAGAGCTTCTAGTATACCTTCTAGATCTTTTGGCTCCACCTTACTTGGGTGCACATATCATATAAACATTCTAAGTCTTCTAGCCTTGAATTTTTTCAATAGGATCTACATAATTTTATTAATGAAGTGTGTGTTGGGGATCAACCAACAATGGATTACACTTGTGAAAGCAATAAACACGAAAATAAATCAGATAGATAAGTAACTGAAATGATAAATAACACAGAACAAGATATACAAGAAAACACCCTAAAAACTTGTATTAAAACTCTTTACAATAGGAATACAATGAAGAAACTTCATTCTTCCACACCTCTCTCAGATGCACACAAGATCTCTCACTAGATCTCTATTCCTCAAGAGCTCTCTCTCAAGTACAATGAAATCCAACAACCTGGATTGATGTAACTCAGTACTGTCCTTCAAACATTCACAATGTTCTACTCATACAGTTCTACATTCTAAGCTAAGAAGATCTATCCTAATATAGAATTAGGAGACTTGAGCATGCTCTTACAACAAATAGTTAAGCCTCTTGAACAAGGGCTCTAAAAATAATATTGCTAATAATAGAGATGCGAGCTTGAGACTACAACTCAAACTCATCACGCAAACACTCGCTTCTGTCCACAAAAATAGCTTTCTGGACACACAGGTAACCGACGTCGGTTCCTGCCTGTTTGCTTGTGACCGTCACTGGCTGACACTGCTACCGACGTCGGTGCCTCTGTAACTACAACTGACTGACATCGATCACTTTTGACTGATGCCGGTGTCTGTGTAGACCCAAAACTATTTAAGTCTGCTCCTTGTTGAAGCTTTTAGCTCCACACCCTAACAATCTGCCACTTGGAGATAAACCAGCTGCACCAGTACCTGTACAGCAACATCTTTTAGCTCCTCCATCTTCAACTCAATCATGAAGACCAATAGAAGTTGAATGAAGATTCAACTTCTCCTTCGTAACCGGCTTTGTTAGTATATCAGCAAGATTCTTGTCTGTATGGATTTTCTCCAACTTCAACTCACCATCTTCCAATACCTGCCATATGAAGTGGTACCTTAGATGTATGTGTTTGGTTCTTGAGTGAAAATCTGAGTTCTTAGCTAAATGGATTGCACTCTGACTGTCACTATACAATCTACAACTCCCATGCTCCCTTCCAAGCTCTTCCACGAACCATGTCATCCATATCATCTCCTTGCTAGCTTCTGTAGCTGCAATATACTCTGCTTCTGTAGTTGACAAGGCTACAACCTTCTGCAACTTAGATATCCAGCTAACTGCCATTCCACCTATAGTAAAAACATAACCTGTAGTGCTCCTTCTGCCATCCAAATCACCTGCCATATCTGAATCTACATAGCCATGTAGATAAGTATCTGAACCTCCATAGCACAAGTGTCTACTGTTGGTTCCTCTCAGATATCTAAGGATCCATTGAACTGCCTTCCAATGTTCCTTACCTGGATTGGCCATATACTTGCTTACTACTCCCACTGCATGGGCAATATCCAGTCTAGTACACACCATTGCATACATCAAACTCCCTACTGCGGAAGAATATGGAACCTTACTCATGTACTCTACCTCTTCATGTGAATTAGGACATTGTTCTTTACTCAACTTAAAATGTCCAGCTAAAGGTGTGCTTACTGGTTTAGCATCCTGCATATTGAACCTTTTCAACACCTTGTCCACATAATCCTCCTGAGACAATATCAACCTGTGATTTTTCCTATCTCTCTTAATGCTCATGCCAAGGATCTTCTTTGCTGCTCCCAAATCCTTCATAGCAAACGTTTGAGCTAACTTCACCTTAAGCTCAAAGATATCCTGCATGTGAGATCTTGCAACCAACATATCATCTACATACAACAATAAAATAATATATCTACCGTTATCAAATCTCTTGGAATATACACAATGGTCTGATTGACACCTATAGCCATGCTCAGTCATAAACCTGTCAAATTTTAAATACCATTGCCTTAGAGCTTGCTTGAGGACATAAAAGCTTTTCTTCAGTTTGCACACTAACTTCTCCTTACCCTTGACCTCGAATCCTTCTGGCTGTTCCATGTATATTTCCTCATCTAAATCTCCATGAAGAAATGCTATCTTAACATCTAGCTACTCAAGATGCAAATCCTCAAAAGCAACCAAAGACAATATAACCCTTATTGAAGTCATTTTAACAACTGGAGAAAAAATCTCACCAAAGTCAATACGTGGTTTCTGTGCAAATCCTTTCACTACTAATCTAGCCTTATATCTCATCTGTCCATCCTCACCTTCCTTCAACCTGTAGGTCCATCTATTCTTCAGTGTTCTCTTACCAGCTGGCAATTCAACCAAATCCCATGTTTGGTTCTCTCTTAAGAACTCCATCTCCTCAACCATGCCACGCTCCCACTTACTCCTGGACTCCACCTGTAATGCTTCTTCAAAACTCTCTAGTTCTCCACCATCGATTAGCAATAAATAATATAAGGAAGGAGAATATCTAATTGGAGGCTTACTTACCCTTTCAGACCTCCTGATGGGTGTCTTGGACTCGTTCTCAACAATCTGTCCACCCAAATTTTCTGACAGTGACCAACCTCGGCCACTTGTAGACCTGTTACTGGCTGACGCCGATTCTTCCTGGCCGACGTCAGTGCTTGGCTGTCGACGTCGATCTCTTTATGACCGACATCAATTTCTGTATAGCCGATACCAGTTCCTAACCTATCGACGTCGGTCTCTGTGTTTTCCTACAAGTGATTATTTCTTTTTCCCGCGAGCTCATTTTGGACCATAACTTTGTCTAATTCACTATTGCTCTGCCCAGATTGATCTAGCTTCCTTATCTGATCACTGTACATCACTCTTTCATTGAAAACAACATCATGACTCTTGATTACCTTGTTAGTTCCTAGATTCCAAAATCTGAAACCAAAATCATCTGAGCCATAGCCAATAAACGTGCACCTCATAGACTTAGCATCAAGCTTCTTTCTATTTTCCTTATCTATGTGCACAAAGGCTTCACAACCAAAAACTTTGAGATATGAGAGATCTACCTTTTTACCTGTCCATGCCTCTTCTGGAATTCCACCATCCAGAGCTATAGAGGGTCCTCTGTTAATCAGGTACACTGCGGTGTCAATTGCTTCTGCCCAAAACTCTAAAGGCAACCCTACATGCAATCTCATACATCTTGCACACTCCATGATAGTTCTGTTCATCCTTTCAGCAATACCATTCTACTGAGGTGTCCTTGGAACCGTCCTTTGCCTACGGATTCCATGTGTATGACAATACAATTCAAACTTAAGACTGCAGAACTTGCCGCCATTATCGGATCTCAAGCACTTTAATCTTCTGCCTGTTTCATTCTCAACCATAGCTTTCCAAATCTTAAAAGTCTCAAAAACATCAAATTTCTTTTTAATACAGTAGATCCATACCTTTCTTGTGGCGTCATCTATGAATGTAACATAATACCGTGATCTGCCAATAGAGGCTACCTGAGCCGGTCCCCACACATCTGTGTGAACAAGCTGCAACTTCCGCCTTTTCTTAGTAGACCCAGTCTTGAGAAAACTAACCCTTTTCTGTTTTCCAAATACACAATGCTCACAAAATTCTAGATCCATACTTTTCAAATCTGAAAGCATACCTTTAGACTTAAGAATTGACATCCCCTTCTCACTCATGTGGCCAAGCCTTGAGTGCCACAATTTAGCATCCACATCTAAAGTAGATAAAACTAAAGGAGATTTGTTAATAACACAATTACACAAATAGAGATTACCTTCTCTCTTGCCTCTGGCCATAACAAGTGCACCCTTGGTCACCTTCCAAGAATCTACTGTGAGAGTTACTGTACAACCCTCATCACCTAGCTTACCTACAGAAATCAAATTTCTCTTCAACCTAGGAACATGCATCACATCTCTCAACACCCATGTGTTGCCATTCTGCATCTTCAGCTGCACTTTACCTTTGCCAGTAATCTTACAAGGCTCATCATCCCCTAGATACACTATTCCAAAATCTCCATGGATATAGTCAATGAAATATTCCCTGTTAGGAGTAGCATGAAAAGATGCACCAGAATCTAATACCCAAGATTCTATATTATTATGCAGAGAGAAAATAAGAGCATCCTGTGCAATACCTGCAACCTTTGTCTCTTCCTTTCCTTCGTGTTGATTGTCCTCCTTAGGCTTTGACCAGCAATCTCTGCTTATGTACCCCATCTTTCCACAATTCCAGCATTGTGGCTTCCTGCTATTTCTGGATTTAGATCTGCCTTTCCCCTTAGACTTGGATCTTTCTCTGCCTTTCTTGCTCTTCTCTTTTTGCCTTCCCCTGCTCTCAAAACTTCAAGCGTTCCCAGATGCCTCTTCTGTGCTTTTCTTGCATATTTCCTCATTCAAGATAACACTAACAACATCCTCTACTTTCAAAATATTTGATGCAGATGCAGTATTACTTACTGCCATTACTGAGCCATGCCAGCTTTTAGGCAAAGAACATAATATTAGAAGAGCTTTTATTTCATCTTCAAATACAATATTGACTGAACTTAACTGATTAACAATACCATGGAAATCATTCAGGTGATTAGAGATAGATCCACCTTCTTGCATATGCAAATTAAATAACTGCTTCATTAAATATACCTTATTAGAAGCTGAGGGTTTTTCATACAAATTTGCTAACGTAGTCATCAACTCTACCATTGTTTTTGCCTGTGACAAATTAGATATCACAGTGGAGGCCAGACTCAGTCTTATAGACCCAAGAGCCTTTCTATCAAGAACTTCCCATTCTTCATCCTCCATGTCCTTGGGCTTCTTTGCAATCCCACCTAATGGTAAGTAGAGATCTTTCTGATACAGATAGTCCTCTATCTGCATTCTCCAATGTTGATAGTTCTTGCCATTAAACTTTTCTATTCTCAACTTACTTTTTTCTGCCATTGCTTCTCCCACTCAAACAGAAATCCCTGCAGAAACCCCTGTGAGCAACCTGTAATCCAAACACACTACACAGATCTGAACCACCTGTTAGTGAACCTGAGCTTTGATACCACTTATCAAGCTCTGAACCTGTAACCAAGGCTTTGATACCACTTGTTGGGGATCAACCAACAATGGATTACACTTGTGAAAGCAATAAATGCAGAAATAAATCAGATAGATAAGTAACTGAAATGATAAATAGCACAGAACAAGATATACAAGAAAACACCCTGAAAACTTGTATTAAAACTCTTTACAATAGGAATACAATGAAGAAACTTCATTCTTCCACACCTCTCTCAGATGCACACAAGATCTCTCACTAGATCTCTATTCCTCAAGAGCTCTCTCTCAAGTACAATCAAATCCAACAACCTGGATTGATGCAACTCAGTACTGTCCTTCAAACATTCACAATGTTCTACTCATACAGTTCTACATTCTAAGCTAAGAAGATCTATCCTAATATAGAATTAGGAGACTTGAGCATGCTCTTACAACAAATAGTTAAGCCTCTTGAACAAGGGCTCTAAAAATAATATTGCTAATAATAGAGATGCGAGCTTGAGACTACAACTCAAACTCATCATGCAAACACTCGCTTCTATCCACGAAAATAGATTTCTGGACACATAGGTAACCGACCTCGGTTCCTGCCTGTTCGCCTGTGACCGTTGCCGGCCGACACTGCTGCCAATGTTGGCGCCTCTGTAACTACAACTGACTGACGTTGGTCACTTTTGACCGACGCCGGTGTCTGTGTAGACCCGAAACTGTTTAAGTCTGCTCCTTGGTGAAGCTTTTAGCTCCACACCCTAACAGTGTGTACCTGTATCACTAGTCAATTTGAGTGGGAACCCATAGTGAATTATGATGTTATCCAATATGAACCTTGAAGCCATAATGGTTGTATAATTTTTAGTTTGTGTGGCCTCAGCCCACTTGGTAAAATAGTCAGTAGCTACTAGAATGTACCTCAAACATATGCACCTTTCTATAGAGGTAATTTATCTAACAAAATTAATGGCCTATTCTCAAATAGAACCTAGGTAAGATTGGGGATGAGAGGAATATCATCTCAATGGTTGGCCTTCCTTATGCACTAGCATATATCAAAATATTTGGCACAATCTTTTACATCATGAAACAGACTTGGCCACTATAAGCTTGATTGCAATACCTTGTGTGCTATTACATCTCCTACATAATGGCCTTCTATTATCCCCTCATGTACCTTGTGTAGATTGGATTCTAGTTCATGTTCCAAGACACATTAGCACATGACTTCATCAAATCCTAGTTTGTATAGTTACCCACTAATGAGATGAATAAGGGAGTTATGAACTATAAGATGTTTCTTTTCTATGGTTATCATTACTTGGAGCATAGATCCAAATGTTAGAAAAGTGGATATCTCTACCAAGTCTTCAATGGTGCACTATAATTTGTAGAGTTATGCATCTAGCATATCATCCTTAATAGGTGCTATTAAATCACTAGGGTTGGTATGGGACAAATGGTCTAGGCCTAAGTTTTTTTTTCTAGGCTTGATAACAATGGAGAACTAGAATTATTGAAACATAACTATTGATCTACAAATGCACCCATGTAGAATGAAATTATTCATGAGGTAATTAAGTGCCTCATAGTCTGTGAAGAAGATGAATGGGGTCACCAAAAATTATTGTCTAAATTTTTATAGGGCATAGACCTTGGTGAGCACCTCATACTCAATTGTGGTATAGTTATTCTCTACCTTCATCAATTTTTATCTAGTGAAGGAGATGGGGTGATTTACTTTTCCTTCATTATGATATGCTAGGATTGTACCAATCACAAATCCATATGAATCAATATTCAGGTGGAATGGGGTCATCCAGTTAGGAGATTGTAAAATAGGTGCACTAAAAAACATTAACTTTAAAGTTTCAAAGGCATCCTCTTGTGATTCACCCCAATAGAATGGACCATCCTTGTAAAAGAGTTCCTCTAGAGATGACATAATCTTTGCATATCTCCTTATGAAATTTATATAATATCCATAGTGTTTAAGAAAGGTAATAATGTCTTTCTATATGGAAGGAGTCTAGAGCTAAATGATTATCACAATCTTTGTAGGATCAATGAGTAGGCCATCTTTATAGATGATGTGCCTGAGTAACATTTTGAAGGGTGTCATGCAGATGTTTTTCTTCATGTTTAAGGATATATGAATATGTCTACACCTCTCAAACATTAGATACAAGTTATCACAATGGCCCTTTATGAGGAAATACACCATTCAATCATCTAGGTATACCTGGAGTAACTTATGGATGAAGTCTTTAAATGCGGTGACCACCAATCTAGAGAACATGGATGGTGAGTTATTAAGTCCAAAGGGCATCACATTATAAGAAAAACATCCCCATTTGGTTTCAAAGGTTATTTTGGGCTTATCCTCCTCCCTAATCTAGACTTCATGGTATTTAGAAAACCCATTAGTGAAGGTGTATATCTCATAGCTTGTGACACCATTAAGGATCTCATTGAGGAATGGAGTCAAGAAGGGTTTAGTGATGCAAAAGGAATTTACCATTATATAATCAATGAAAAACATAATGTACCCATCATTTTTGATGTTAATCACCATCAAGATTACCCACTCAAACTCTTACATAGGTTAAATGACCCCTATAGCCAACATTACATCGATCTCTATCTTAACCTTGGTATGAAGGTTGGGATTCATCTAGTAGGGTTTCTTCCTAAATAGTCTTGTTCTATCAATTATCTTTATGCTCATATTCCCAAGGGAGGGTGGGGTTCTCTTCATATCTTGATAATTCTTGGGGAACAAGTCTTGGAATTCCTTCCAAAGATCCATAATACATGCCAATTTTGTGTTAGACCAATAAACATCTAGAATTTCCATCTTGGGCTCTCCTTCTATACTAATGTCCACCTTGGTGGTCTTTAGTGGTGCATGGTAGGGTTCATTCTTTGGTTAGTATGAGTCTTCAACTTACTAAGTTTGTTTATTTGTCTCTATATAATGATGAGTTAGGTCTCCTTCATTGGGAGTGCCATCATCTATTTGGCATATGAGCTTCCTTTTACCTATCAAGGTTTTCTAGTAGCACTCCTTCCATGTTTCATCATATTTTTTACTCAAGTCATTGTTGAGAATTTGGTGCTAAAATAAAGTTAGGAGTACTAGCCCTCTCTACCAAAACATGTATTTTAATAACTCCTTGAGGATTGTGTTTTCCTAAAATACTACCCTCTAAATTACTTGCAATGGCTCTATCAACTCCAAGTTCTATGAATAAAAGGATAAGGTGTTCACAAAGTTTTCCTTAAGGGCATCCCAATTGGTTGGTTCACAATGTGTCTCATTGACCACATACCATGTTGACACCCATGTCTTTAGATTTATATAGAAGGCATGCACCCATAGTTTATTTTGGGTAGTCACACCATAATTAGTCCATGTTTCTTTGTGTAGGCACTCAAAAACATCCCCTCGACTAGTTTTTGATGTCAAACTACTTTGGGCCTATTCTCAACTTTAATTAGCTATTTACCTAGTTAACTCACCCTTTAAAACACCTCTTCTACTTTAACATTCATTAACACACCTAGGAAACCTTGGCTAAACATTTTAAAACCTTAAATTAGAACTTTTTTCACCCTTTTGGGCTTGGGGTAGGACCATCAACAATCACCCTAACCATCAATGATTAGCTTGATCATCAAAGATCAGGTATCTGATATTACAAAATAAGAAATACCAACTATAGGCAAGATAATCATAGGCAAATATAAACTTTCCCATGAAAATCTTACAACTTACCATCTCTTTGAATTGGCATCTTTATCCTAGATTAACTTAGTAACTTCCTTCCTCCTCACTTAACAACTTTGGGTTATAAATTTATGTCTCTTGGAAGAGAAAAGGACCCCCAAAATTTTCATCAAGGCTCTCTTTTTTTCTTTGTGTAAGAGTCCAATATCCAAAAACTCTATCCATGTGACTTTTGAAGGTTGAAGTATTATTATGCTGTCTAATTTAATTCAACTTTTCCTTCACTTCCACTTTGCATCACATAGGTATTTTTCTCTTATTTTTAACATTTCCTTTCTCCACTAAATCTCTCTATCTTAATCAAATCACCTACACATTATCCCTCACCCTTAGAGCCCATATTTAACCTTTTTCCTACTTTCCATTCTACCCCCAACTCCATTTCAATACCTTAGAAATTTCCACAGTCAACCATCATCAATTGTTACAACCATCGCCAATTACCTAACCATCATCATTCAAGACAACCATCATTGATCACCTTGAGCACTGATGGTCACCTATAAAATAAAATAATAGATTGTTATTTCTTCTTATTTTATACCCAATCAGACCTTATCTCTATTTCTAGCTTTTCTACAGACCCTGCTTAAATCCTCTAGACCTGACCTTGATCTACTTGTGCATGGTATTGATCCTCCATGCTATATTTTTACTAAATAGGTAGACTATTTAATTCTTGCATAAGCATTTATGTTATTACCAATTTATCACCTTTAATTTTTATTATCAAAAAAATTATCATTAGAGGAGTGGATTGATAGCCATCCAAGGGAGCTTTCACTTCTTGGATATATCATGTTACTAGGCAGTCCACCCTTCATACTCATCTAGCTAATAAGTTGGTTGAGTGTGGTCTTATTGCATAGGTAGTCCTTCCTCACCAAAAAGGAGATTTCACTTATTTTGATCATCAACAAGCACAACATTTAACTAGGTACACACCCCTCATCTGTTGTTTCTCTCCTTTCTCCTAAAAGTTAGAAATAGAGTAATAAATAGTAAGAAATATTTTGATGCACCTAATGGGACCCC
Organism: Torreya grandis; assembly: GCA_037957365.1. Taxonomy (NCBI): domain Eukaryota; kingdom Viridiplantae; phylum Streptophyta; class Pinopsida; order Cupressales; family Taxaceae; genus Torreya; species Torreya grandis. The sequence continues at coordinate 1,878,362 of JARHVA010000629.1, forward strand.
TTCTGGGTTTGTAGTTATTTTTAGTCATATAGTTGCATTAGTGAAAATCTATGTTCTTGAATTTATGTTATTTATAAATTCCAAAAGATAGAAATTTCATTTCTTTTATTTTCTAAAAATAAAAAAGAAATGAAAAAAATCCATCTTAGGGATAGGTTGCATTTTCATCCTGCATTAAGTGCATTGTAGTCATTCCTTATTTTCATACAAAGACATCAAAAATTTATTTTGGTTAAAATTAAGTGTATTAATTATCTTTCTTACTTAATGTTTAGCTCACATAGATTAATTAAAATCATTATAAATTAATCATAGCACACATATTTTACACTACCAAACCACTTACACAAAATAAACATCAAAACTTACATGAAATAAGGCCCATTGGGATTTCATCACCCTTTGGATCACCTTACCCTACCCAAGGATCCCACTTGGATTTCATCACCAAGGGGAGGACCCACTCCATTATTTGGTAGAGTATAAACTATACACAAATGCTATCTATTGGATAAGTGGCTTGACTTGGCTTCAAGTTCATGAAGTATAGGGAGCAAGCCCCTAGTACTAGGCCATGTACTCGATCTAGTGTAGATTCTTTTGAGCACCAAAATTTAACCCAAAAACATCCTTAAATGGATCTTTTAGTACTTGACTTGTAGTCTAATTTCCCCTTTCACAGTCTCTAAGGCATAAGCCAAAATCTATTTAAAATGAATCCTAGGATTAATCACATTTTTAGTGTATGCTTTATTTACTTTGAGCTTTTCTTTGTTTGCTCTTTGAGGTGTGAGTTTCAAAAATCCGTTACCATTTCTCATATGGTCTTAACTAGAAAACAAGTTAGAAATAAATATAACCAACCACCATCTTCCTCTTCATCTTCATCCATGGATTATACCTCAAATGTTGATAGGTACCCCCATGCTTCACCCGACCATTATCTTTCACTTACTATGCCTCCCATAGTTCCCAAAGGTGATGTAGATTTCACCACTTTTTTGGACAACAACCAAGTGACTCTTCAACACTATCTTAATACCTTAGCCTACCATGTTTTAAATACTTTGGTCCATTTAGTCGATATACCTTATCGTATGCCACACCACCTCATGTTTGGTGTTACATCAACCCAGCTGTCTAATACCCAAGCCTCATCTTCTATCATTGGATCATAGACTACCACCACCCAGACACCTATTACCCCAACCAATACCTCTAATATTCATTCAACTTTACCCCTTCTACCAGTGTGGTGTCTTCCACAACCATTTCTACCATTCCCTCTAGCTCAACTAATATACCAACCTCTACCCCCTTTCAAAACTTGGTACTAACCATACCACAAACACTTCCACCCATTAAAACTAGGGTGTCTACCCATCAATAATCCATAATCACTTTAGCATTACCAATCCAAATCTTTCCCCCATCAACCAACCCTAATGTACCTCTAAACCAACTATTATCAGTTCTTCAACAAGTTCCCACAACACCCTATCAATATATTCTTAACCCATAGGGATATATTACACCTTCCACCCAACCTTAAATTTCCATGTACTAATATGTGTCCACTTTCATACCTCCTACCACATATCAATTCATAGCTGCAACCCGACCACAATAGAACTTACCACCAAATTACGTAGTTACCTAACCCTAGCTAGATTTGATTAGGATGCTTATGGACAAGATGACCCAACTTGAATCCTCTATATATGGGTCTCATAATATTTTTTCCCATGACCAAATCTACAATGAGCCTATCAACCCATCTATTCTAATCCATGCTTATCCTCCTCAATGGGAACTCCTCAAATTCTCTAAGTTTCATGGTAAGAAGGATCCTCAGCAACATTTGAGGGAATTTCACTATTCTTGTTACTTGATCTCATATGAGGATGCCCTCCTCCAACAAACCTTCCCTATGTCTTTATTAGGACCCACCTTGGATTGGTGTCATTCCCTTCCCAAGCACTCTATCTTTTCATTCTCTCAACTCACCCAAATATTCTTAGAATACTTTTTGGTGAACATATATAAGGTCTCCATAACAGGCCTCTATTCTATCAAGTAGTTTAATGATGAATTAATCATTGATTTCATCACATGATGGTGAGGTCTCATTAACCAACTATCCTTTGTACTTCCCCAAGTAGATGTTATCAATAATTTCTCTAGGGGATGTTCAAGAAACATTGCCCCCACCTTTCAAGTGTAAACATTTAGAACCTTTGATGAAGCATTCACAATGGCACACAAACTTGAAAATCATGCCATAGATGAGGGTAAACTAAAATTTTGAAATAAGAATTCCACTTTTAAACCCAATGATCCCTCTGCCACCAAGACAAATAACCAACCCAATCCTAAAGATAAACCTTATATGAACTTGGTTGTGTTGAAATCTGCCCCACCTCTATTTGTTAACCAACCATGTCAAACCATTTCTTCCAACCTTTCTTACCCACCAAATTGAAATCCAAACTAGGTTCCCCCTAAAAAATTCACACCTATAGGAGAATATTATGCCTCTATGTTGGATAAATTTCTTAAATCTAATGTCATTCAACTTACACCAATCAAGCCACATCAACAATTTGACCTCTCTATCCCTATGCCTCAGTGGTACAATGAAAATGACCATTGTGCTTTTCATCGAATCATTAGACATGACATAAATCAATGCAACACTTTTAAAAGCCTCATATAAAACTTAATTAATAATGGTGAATTGTTTTTTGATAACCCCAGTGCACCTCCTAATCATTCTCTTGATATCTTTCACAAACCTTTTCCTAATCATACTCTATCATCCTAACCCCATAATAGCATCTTTGAACCATCATCATCCCATGAGGCACACATAATCAACATCATAATAAATGAACCCCTAGTGGATGAGCCCCACACTTTTATCACTCTTTCACCAACCTCACCTATTGAATAATAAATTTCACCTCTTATCCCTTAAGAGACCCAAATAGAAGAATCTATATCCCCCATGTCTTCATTAGATCAAACCATATCCATGTTCTCTTCTCCTTCCATGGAAGCACCAAAGGAAAAAATTGATGATTTAACCACCTCTTCTTCTACCTCACCAAATGGAATGGTAGAACCCTCATCTTTTCCTTTAGATACCTAAGGGAAGGAACTAGGACCATAGCTACACCCCCAATCAGATAACCATCTATTCCCATAATCACCCCATAAGAAACCATCACATCATTTACCCAACCAGGGATTCTATAACCTTCTAGAGAAATTAAAGATGAAGGAACCCTACCTTCTTCTTTGCCTAAAATCTTGACATTTGAAACAACTAATCAAGGGACCAAACCCATTTACAAGCCATTTTCTCAGTTAGTACAAAGTCTGTAATTTACCTCATAACCTAACCTCGATAGAGCCACCTTTTGGCATCATCTGGGGATCCCATACCAAAATAGAGCTAAACCCTCAACCTCATTGGAATCCACCCTCAAATCTATTATCATCCCATCATCAAAAAAAAATTTCTCCCAAGACATGAGATAATTATATCACCCACCTCCACTTAGATCATCTCATAACTTTATCACTAGACCAACCAAGAATCTGGGTATCCTTACCACACCTAACATCACCCATCTACCTATCAAATTAGACCTAACCCCCTCTATTCCACCTAGAAAACCACCAACCAAGATAGACTGAAGGGTGTAGTTGCCTAAACCTCATCCTTGAGCTCAATGTATACCACCTCTTTTGCCTTTACCATCTATTTTGGGACCCCACCTTCTACCATCTTAGTCACCTATTCCACTTTAATTAAATTGATGTCCTTTTCTATGCCTAACCTTCCACCACCCAATACATCAAATTCTTCATAATTCTTAGCTATTTTATCCCTTTCCACTTTCCCACCTATTATCAACCCCTCATCCTCTACTTCAAAACCATCCACCAGTAACCTAATCACAGATAAACCAACCTAACCTAAACCATCTACCAAATTTTTTCAACCACCTACCCCTTCTAAGTTCAAGTCTACACTTAAAAAGGTTCATATTTCTTTGATGATGATTGAAACACCCCTAATACCTTTGAATGAATCTTATACATTTATTTTTAAAAGGTTGTTGCAAACATCTTCCATTAAGTTATTTCCCATCAAGTTGTTCACCCCTTTTAATACCAAACCCTCCTAGTTTGATGATACTTTGATTTGTGCATATCATAAGACACCAAAGCATGATATGAAGAACTGGAAAGATCTCCAAGCCCTTGTCCATAACCTATATGATGAGGATGATTTTTTATTGGATGAACCACCTTCACCATCCCAACCAATCCAACTACCAACCCAACCAATCTACCTACCAGCCCAATTAATCCAACCACTAACCCTACCTATACTTGATATCTAACTTTCATCTCAAAATGAGGGGGAGGAATCAAAGTAATTACCTAGCCTAACCAATCTTATTATCCATACCATTCATTTGCTTACCCAATCTTGGGCACAATAATGAGGTAATAGAAGAGCTCATGCATCTATTCCATTGACATATCCTTTGGACTCTCAACCTTCCAACCAAGGTCAAACACCAACCCCACCACCTATGCCCTCACCTAGGCCTAGAGTATCTATCCTAGGTGTACCTCCCATGAACTATCTTGCATCCATTCAACAAACTATCTTGAAGCACCGATGAAGATGAGCCTTTACAACTTGATCAAAACCTCACCCCATCATCATCAAGCACTTATAAATGCTATGTAATCCATTGAGGTTTAACCATATGACCCTTAGCCTCTTGCATCCTTCATTGGAATCCTCCAACATTTTTCCATCATCACCTTCCAAGATTCTAAGATACCTTTATCATTCTAAGAAATCCAACCCTCCTCTCTTTGTCACCACATACATTAATCATACCCACATCAAAAGGGTGATGATTGATAGAGGAAATAACATCAACATAATTTCCTCCCATGTTTTTTATTAGCTACATTTACCAAGAAACATCATGGCTAAAAGCACAATGGTTTTTTGCTTCTTTAATGACATAATGGCCACTACATTGCAGACCATTGTCCTTCAAATACACTTGGGGCCTCACACCATTATTAATCTATTTTATGTTGTAGAGGGTGAGTTACAATATAAAATTCTACTTAGATGCCCTTGGATTTGAATTATGAGTTGTATCCCATCTTATTTACATGATTGTGTCAAATTCAAACATGAAGGATAGGTTATAACCATCAAGGCTGATCCCAGTCCTTTAACATCTTACAACATGACCTATAGGCCTAATAATTCCTTTATTCCATAATCATCTCTTGCATAGTCAACCAACCCCATTAACACAACTAAACCACCAACTATGACCCATAGTACTTCTATCATCAATAATGTTGAAGCCTTAACTAGTGAATCTATCTCTTTTTCCTAAATTCCCATTAAGGATTCCTTAGAACAAAATTTTCAATGTCTCTCCCTTGGGGAATATTGACTTTTAGCTTTAGATGTTTTTCCCACTCTTCATGAATATGGGAACCTTCAAAATGACCCTTCTTATGACCCCAGCATAGGAACCATCATACCTTTTGGACTTCCCAATAATAAAACAAATTTTGTCTATGGGGGACTTGATCAACCACTCCTCATTCCTATCACCACTCCATATATTTAACCTTTCACTTTTTATTTCTCTTATCTAAGCAATCCAGCCTTTGCCAAAACCTATCTTCATCACTATGCTTGGAAATGATTTTGTATGAGCCTTTACAAATAAGGACCTCATGAATTTCCCATTATCAAAACTTTAAAACTTCATGAGTTCTTCAGGCTCAGTTTTGAACCACTATAGGAACCTACCTCACCAAAACCCATTGGTACCCCCATGGAAGTTATTCCATCTTCACCAAGTTCACATTCCCAATGTAAAGACTCTAACATCATCCCATCTAAATTTTTATATCAATATTGTTAGCTTAGGCCTACTAACCTATTATCAAGGTGTCCAAACTAAAACCTTTCCTCTCATCCATCTCAAGATGATTAACTATGATTCACCCACTATTCACACTATCCAATGCCAAAATTATTCTTCCATCCTCACCTACCTTAGTGTGTGGGATTCTTCTATATACAAATCCATTATCCCTAAGAACCAAACCATGTTAAATGAGTCAACTATCGATATTAACTTGGGAACTTAGGAAAATCCTCACATCATTAAACTTGGCCAATCCTTAAACCTAGATGAACAATGAGATTATCTCACCTTCCTTCAAGATCGTAGAATCACATTTGCATGGTCTTATCAAGATATGCCTAAGATTGACCCCTATATATTTTTCCATAACATCATTACCTATCTTGAGGCTAAGTTAATATGGTAGTTACTTCATAAAATTCACCCTCACATAGCTCTTATTATTAAAGAATAAATTTAACATCTTTTATCTGTCAATTTCATTCAACCCATTGATTATCCACAATGGATATCTAACATCATTCCCATCACCAAACCCACTAAAGGACTTCATCTTTACATCAATTTTCATGACCTTAACCTTTCATGCCCTAAGGATAAATTTCCTTTACCCAACATTGACCAACTAGTTCATCTTACCATGGCTCATGAGATGTTATCTCTCATGGATGGCTTTTTAGGATATAATCAAATTTTAATTTCCCACTCAGATCAATATAAAACTACCTTTATCACCCCCTAAGGAATCTTATGCTATCAGGTCATGCCTTTCAATTTAAAAAATGTAGGAGCAACTTATCAACAAGCCATGACCTATATCTTCCATGATCTTATCCATAATATTGTAGAAGATTATGTGGATAATATCTTGGGGAAATCCAAACACCACAAGGATCATCTAGTCATTCTTGCTATCATCTTTGATTGACTAATCTAATTTCATGGTAGGCTAAATCTTAAGAAATGCATTTTTAGGGTTCTCTCTGGGAAGCTCCTTGGCTTTATTATTTCCCTCCATGGAAATAAAATTGATCCTATCAAGTTCAAAGCCACCCTAGAAATTCATCCTCCAACAAACCTTAAACAACTTTATAGTCTATAGGGAAAACTCTAATCTATCCATTGCTTCATCTTCCAGATATCAGATAGATGCCTACCCTTTCACCATCTCCTAAAGAAAGACACCTCCTTTAAATGGAACAAAGATTATCAGCAAGCCTTTGATTTACTCAAGGAGTACCTACTTTCTTCACTAGTTCTTATCCCCCATAAGGATGACCAACCTTTCTACCTTTACATATCCACCATTGATCACTCTTGAGGTGTAATGATGGGTCATCAAGATGAACAAAATAAAAAGAAATCCATTTATTATATTAGTCACAAGATTATAAGTTATGAGACATGATATAATGATCCTAAAAAATTTTATCTTGCTCTCATTTTTATCACCTCTAAACTCCATCATTTCCTTCTTAATCACAAAACATACATTATTACCATCACTGATCCACTCAAGTATATGCACTCAAAGCCATACCAAAATCAGCATATGGCTAAGTGGTTCATACTTCTATATGAGTTGAATTTTGAGTTTGTTTAACAAAAATCCATTAAAGGGTAGGTCATCATTGACGAATTGGATAAATCTCCCCTCTTAGACAACCAACCCATTCCATTGACCTTTCTAGATGAGTTTATTGTGACTCTTTTTAGGAAGAACCCACTAACCAAATGACCATGTTTTTTGATATCTCTAAACACTAACATGGTGGGGGGTATGGGATTAATTCCCATTCCTCTTCATAGAGAACCTCTTCCACTTTCCTTTAAACTTAACTTTGAATATAGTAACAACATGGTATAATATGAAGCGTTGGTCACCAGTCTCCAAACCACTCTTGCCTTGGGAATTAAACCCATTTCTATCTTTGGTAATTCCAAACTCATGATCAACCAAGTTAATGGGTCCTATTAGTGTAAAAATGATATTTTAAAAAAATATAAGCTTATTATTGAAAAATCTTAACATCTTTTGAATGTCACTAGATCTAGTTAGTACCCTGATCTACTAACAAATTTGTAGATAAAATGGCCTCCCTTGCATCTCAAATTCCGTCTCAACCAACTAAATCTAAACTATTTATCACCATCCATGATTTCATCAAGCCTTCTTATATTAGTTTAGACCTTCCTACCATTTGTAGTGTGGATGCATTGCCTTCAAACATCTAGTATGACCAAACTTTTAACTACCTTAACCTTGGCATCATTCCACCTAAACTCTCAAAGAATGCCTATAAAGCCATCATTTATAGTACCTCTCATTATACTATACTAGGAGTAATCCTTTAAAAACATGGCTTTGATGGCCTTCTTCTTCATTGTCTATGGAGTCATGAGGTTTCCTACGCTATCAAGGAAACTCATGATGATGTCTATGGGGGGCATTTTAGTGGCCTCATTGTCACTAAAATAATCCTATGAATTGCCTATTATTGGCCTAACCTCAATCAATATTGTTATAACTATGTAAATAAGTGTGTCAAATGCCAACAACATGATAACTTGCATCACGCACCCACTTAAAAAAAAAGCTAGGTATCCAAAGATTATTGGCCCTTCTCATAGTGGGGGCTTGATCTCATTGGAGAAATAAATCCTCACTCATCTCAATGACACTAATAAATCATCACTACTACTAAATATTTAACTAAATGGGTGGAAGCCATTCCCCTTATATTAATCAAAGACAAAAAATTATTGATTTCATTGATCATCACATCATCTTTAATTTTGGTGTCCCTCACAAAATCATCACTGATAATAGGAAATCCTTCAACAACAAGAAATTTCAAGCCTTCTATGATGCTTTTAGCATCAAGATCAACCATTCCTCACCTTATCATCTATAGTCAAATGGATAAGTAGAAGCCTCCAACAAAACCCTCATCAAGATGCTTACCAAAGTTATAAGTGCTTCAGGTTAGGATTGGTACTTGCACATCCCATTCACCTTGTGTGATTATCACACTAGCATTCAAACCTCCATGGGTGATACACCTTTTTCTCTAGTATTTGGTGTAGAGGCTATCTTACTGCTTGAAATCCAGATCCCATATTTTTACATATCCTTACAAGACATCATTTATAAGGATGATTATTGTCAAGAATGCCTCACATGCCTTGAGTTTCTTGGTGAGCATTGCCTTGATGCCCTTAACAATATTCATGTTTACTAAGAGCATATCACCCATGCTTATAACAAATATCTAAAAGAATAGGAATTCAATATTGGAGAACTCATGCTTAAAGAAAACCAACATGTAACAAATATGGAGAAAATAAAAAAAGGCAAATTTGTTTTTAATTGGCTTAGACCCTATATCATCACCCATAATTATGGATCATGATCTTATCATTTATCCTCTTTTGAAGGCAAACTAGAACCTGAGCCTCTCAACACTTCACATCTACGTCCTTTATACTATTAAGGAAGATCTAACAAACCTTATTGTCTAACTTAAGTTCATCACTTGGTTTATGATATTCTTACCTCCCTTGCCATATTAACCTATTCCTCTTGGGGACATGTGATTACAATAGACCCATGTGATTATCCATCATAAATTTTATCCAAATCTTAAACATGGGTACCATGGCTTGGCCCATGACATGGTTCTCATGGATACTTTTCATCTTTAACTAGATAGATTCCCATGGTCACTTGTTTCCCAAAAATCCCTTTCCAAACCTCGTAACCACCTTTTGTGGTAAAAATATTACCCCTATAAAGGTCAACCTCTAAGCTCAAATAGATAGATTAATATATAAAACAACATTCAAAAAATTATACATGGGATATAAAATATTATTTGGGTCCATTTTATTAATTATAGACCACTCCCTTGAAGGCTGAATACCAAATAAAGTCAAAATGGATAGACTAATCCCTTGACTTATTCATATTTAGACTTAGACTAATCCCTTAAAGGATGGCTAAACTAACATGTCAAACCTTATCTCTTCCTAAAAGCCAAAATCAGCTCTATTAAAGCATTTGAAGCTTTCTACATTAATCAACTTCACCCTTATCACAAATATGAGAAATAAATGACCATATCAGAATAAATTTATCCCAAAATGGCCACAATTAGTTCTCTCATGAAAAATTATATTTGTATACTTCTCGCATCAATCAGTCTAGTAAAGACATAGAATTGTCTATTTTGGTTTTCAAGTCACCTATAAAAAGGGTAAGTAAATCTACATCAGGTTCCTACAACATCCTTTTCCCTCCGTTTACCTATCATCCCCTTTTTTGTATACCTTTTATAAATCAAGGGACTATGAGCTCACTTGGCACCTTGTGTTTATGATGACACATTTTCACTAAAAGTGCGCTAATGTGAAGCATACGAAATTTTTATTTTCATTAAGATCAATCCACCTTGGGTTTAATAGGATTTAAGCCAATGAACCTGATAGGCCTTTTTCTCAATTATATTGGTTCACAAGGATGTTGTCTCTACTTATATTGAGTTTTTTTACCTACACTTTATGGTTTTTCATTAAAAAATTAAATCTTATCTATACACATCACAACATTCTTAAAATAGACCATAATCATAAGCTATATCATGAAAAACATATCATGAACCATAAAATCCAAATGAATAAATCATACAAAATATTTTATTTCACATTAAGTAACATTACATTTGCACATTACTCTAATTTTCACCATATCCAAGCATATACATCATAAGCATTATCCCCACATCAAAATCTACTAATATAATCAACAACATTGTCTATAACAAAGCATTAAACTATATATCATCACATGAGTATACTAAGAACATCAATATAAATAATCATAAGTCCATTAACATTTGTCATCTATAACATCAAAAACATCTAATACACTCATCAACATCAATCCCAATCATCACATCATAAACATACAAAAATTTATCTCATGAAACATAAAATCATAATCACCATAAACATCTAAATCATCTCATATACATCATCTAAATATCATATATACATCAATACATGTCAATAAATGTATATATCACTCTCTCATATACATCTCACATCGATGACACATATTTTAGTATCAAAATACATATATACATATTAAAAAATATGCAATCTCATCATGGGCCTGCATTTGGAGTACCACTACCACTGGCCCCATCTATACCTATACCTAGTGGTGGTCCCCTTGGAACCCCTGTCTAACCCACTATAATATCCCACTGACCCAGGGTACCAAGCATGGCCCCACCACCCATGCTAGCCCTATACTCAATGAATCTCATGGCATGGGAAAATGATCAAATACCATCACCTCATAATAACAAAGTTCTTATATAGTGGCTAAATAATGTGCTCATAGTACCGAATCTATTAGACCTCCTACTAATTCAATTGCCACACCCACACCATTCTACCCCTATAATGTGCCTATCTAACCTTACAAACTAGCTACCTACACTTGTAGAATGATAACCTTATCCCATGCTTGGTCTCTCTCACCTATCAAAGTGGCAACCCATCCCTATAAAATATTAATTTGGGCCTACAACATGACCGCCTACCCTTGTAATATTGTAATCTAGGCTTAGGCCATAGCTAGTCTTGTCACTACCTAAGGATCACCCTATATTGGTCTTTATGCTGGATCAATGTCCATAGGTCCATAAACCACATCACCCCAACTAAAATCCACTACCACATATCTACCCTAGAACCATGCAAGATAATTAGCTATAATTCCTACATCATCTTTCTCTTTGATGGGTAGTTCCTCATGGTTCAACTCTTCCTCATATGGTTGTGGCTCTAGAAATAAAAACTTTGCATCCTCCTTCCTATACTATGCAAAATCAGGTGAGATCCCCTACCTGAGTCTAAACTATCTCCACACTCTCTCAAATAGGATGCACTCTATCTCACCATCCCACCTTTCATACACCCATATCCAACTCTATAAGGCTAATGTATGATATATGTACCCAACCCATATAGGCCAAGTCATGCACAACCTAGAAACTATTCTCTAGGTGATAATCCCTCATAGGCATCTTAAAATAAGTCAACATTCCTTGTATTAACACCAACCCCTATCATCACCCCATCTCTCCTCCACTGATAAAATCTAACTTTGTAGTCTATTGGAAAGTAACCCTCTATAAGTATGTCCAATAGTATCAACACTTGTATGTGCTCATATGCCTAGGAATGGAGTATGAACCCCACACTGATACTCCTATGTGCTTTGAAGCCCCATAGCTCTCTATAGATCTACACTAATAGAATTTGGGCCCATACAAATACTATCCTCCCATGTACCATCTCCATAAGTACCCATAGTAGAACATAAGGGAACCTCCCTCTAACTAAATCTGATAGAGCATAACAAGTCACTGCTAGCTACATCATCATCAATAGGTGTTTCTCTCATTAGGCCCACTAGTTTTATGGCCTAATTTTAAATCAACCAATGTGGAACTATGTATGCACTCTATCTACCCCAAATAATAGATCCATATACTCATCAATCTCCTCACTCTCTATATTATATATTACATCCCCTTATATTAGTAACTAGGTGATCCCATGCACATCCTCTAATAGGATGCTCATCTATCCAGTCAGTAACTAGAAGGTGTTAGCCATCGAGTCCCATCTCTTGATGAGGAAAACTATCATCATAACATATCTAGGAGGGCACTATTAATAAGAAATCACTCAAAAACCAACCTCCTCCATATGTCCATAGTCTTCTATAGACATAACATCTCTTACCTGTATAAAAATCTTAGGCACTCGATCCCATAGTTAGATCTACTCTCGAGCCTACAAAATAATCATATCTAGAATAAGGTGAAAACTTATCCCTATTTACATTTTCCAAGATATAATGACTGGTAATCACTAATACACCTACTAATAATATTTCATCTATCCCTTTCCTACACCTATCTCTCAAAACTACAAATAATAATTTCAACCCTTCATGGATTTCATGCTCCTATCACCTACTTGGTTCTAATTACTCTTCTCACCTTAATCCAACCCTTCATCTATTTACAAATAGTTATTTAAACACCCACCTACCTCTCATTTCTATTTGAGTGCTGTATATCCATACAAAATTTCACAATACCCTTAAAAAACTCTTCTCTTATCTCATTTATACCAATCTACACCCTGACAACATTTTTTCCCCTAATCAATTATTTACCTCTATAATCCTCCTATCCTATCTTACATATTTTCTTAGATGACTATTATATTAGTGAATAAATTACCTACATCTCATCACTAAACAAATACCTATTCTCTACATCTTATTTACCTACAAAACCTCAACCATTCCTCAAAACACTTAAACCCTTCTTCTATCTTGATCATCAACACACTATCTACATTTTTCACAAAGTGACCTATCTTCAACAAAAAATATTGTTAACAATCTACCATTTATCAAATTTACAAACATGCCCAACCATTATTTTAAAACCATTAGCATAAGAAAAAAAACCAACATTTAAACACCATTTATAATACAACATAAATATAATATAATATCAATCAAATCATATAAACCAAACCAACACTTACCCCCTTCTCATTCCCTTTCCCCAACAAAGTAAGCTACTTTTAATAAAATTATATAACAAATAAATACACTCCACCCTAATTATCCCTCTCTTTCTCCTACCCAAAATCCCCCCTTCATCAACCGTCGATAGATCCCTCAACTGTCAGTGGTCTTCTTGGGGTATTTTTTACCCCTCAAGTCGACCGTTAGTCAAGTTAACTACTAATGGTCATTATTAGTGACTATCAATGGTGAACCTTGAAGCCTCAACTTCCTCTAACCCTTCTAAACTCCCTCTTTCTCATATTGTTTCTTCTACACCTTCTCTTATGACCACACTAATTTACACTTTCCTACCCTTGACCCTATTTTCCCTCTTTTTTAACAAATTGTCACAAAATCTAAATCCCTAAACCCTAGAAAAATAAAACCTAGGGAATATTTTACCTAAATAATTTCCCATTCCCCTATAATCCCATGTATTTTTTACATTCTACATTATAATCAATACAAATTTAAAATGGAACCTACCTCATTTCATGACTGATGATGACATCTTAGCCCATGACTAGCTACCTAGCCACGTGCATCTCTTGCATCCATCTTATCTCAATCACCCTCTCAATCCCCATTACCAATGAACTCTCAACACCTAAGAAGGATTTCAAAAATCATAGACACATTTCATAACAAATGCTTAGATAGTGTAATATGACAAAATCAATTTGCAAATGACATTTTACTTTCACTATTTGCCCTTTTTACTATGGCTTTAGGGTTTTTACCCAACTGTCAATGGTTAAGTTAACCATTGATAGTTAAAACTAATCATCGATGGTCATGTAACTATAGATGGTTAAACCTAAAATATGATGGTCATATCACCATTATGGTTAGGGTTAGGCTTCTTGTTCCCACCCTTCCTCCCCCTTTTTCACCTGAACTAAACTTGTAGAAACTATAGTGGGGAAACCCTTTTCTCACCACACCTTGACGTATTTGGGAGTAAACCTCTCCCCCAAACCAATTAAGAACTACATTAGGCCTGAAGTCCATGTTGGATCTACTATCCATGTGACTATATAGGTATCATCCTCTTGCCTAGCACATTAAGACTTAGCTCAGCCACTCCCTATGTAACCACCCATCTAACCCATTCACCCACATCCACCTTGACATTGGGCTGATTTTTGAACCAACCTATTTGCATGCCTTGTGATGACCTTCCTTTAGTCATGATTGATTACCTTGATCAATTTTTCCATGTTGAAATCTTGTATTTCATACCACCTTGTATGTGACCCAACTATTTGTGTTTTTTTTGGGAACACTTCCTACACTAGATACCTAAGCAAACATTGACCTTATCTAGGAGACTTGATATGTGTAACCCAATCAGATATGACTAACACTAGGACCAATTACCTCATCATTTTCTCCTATAACTCAATCTTATTATTATCAACATTAGCAACTTTAGTCTTTTTTCAATTCTGACTCTCACACTTAATCACATTTTGTGCATGTATTAGTGTTTCAAATTCCTACATATTTTAATCACTAGCCTTATGACTTCTATTTTACCTTTTATCAAACCATGGCCCAATTTCAATTTTACCTCATCAACTCCTAGTTTGACAGGGAATACCCTCCTCCCATACTTAAGGTAACTAGACCTCGATCAATCAACAGTTCATTTTTGATCTACAACTTATTGAATTAAAGTTGTACAATAAAAAGGGGGAAAATATAGACACTCAAAAACATCCCCTCAACCAATTTTCAATGTCAAACTACCTAGGGCCTATTCTCAGCCTTTAGTTAGCTATTTACCTAGTTAAATCACCCTTTAAAACACCTCTACTTTAACATTCATTAACACACCTAGGAAACCTTGGATAAACATTTTAAAACCTTAACTTAAAATGTTTTTTTACCTTTTTGTGCTTGGGGGTACAATCATTGATGGTCAACCTAATTATTGATGGTTAGCCTAACCATTTATAGTCAGGTATTTGAGCTTAAAAAATAAGAACTTCTAGATATAGGAAAGATAAGCATGGGAAAAATAGAAACTTTCCCATGAAAACCTTATAGCTTACCATGTCTTTGAATTGGTATCTTTATCCCAGACTAACTTAGCAACTTCATTCATCCTCACTTAACAACTTTGGGTTAGAAATTGAGGGCTCTTGGAAGAGAAAAGGACCCCACCAAAATTTTATCTTGGCTCTCTTCTTTTATTTATGTAGGAATCTAAGATACTAAAACTCTATCCATGTGAATTTTGAAGGTTGGAGTGCTATTATGCTATCTAATTTCATTCAGCTTTTCCTTGGCTTCCACTTTGCATCATACAAGTATTTATGTCTTATTTTTAGCATTTCCTTTATCCACTAAATCTCTCTATCTTGATCAGATCACTTGCACATTATCCCTCACCCTCAGATCCCATATTTAACATTTTGCCTACTTTTCATTCTACCCCTAACTCCATTTTAATACCTTAGAAACATCCAAAACAACCATCATTAGTTGTTGCAACAATCACCAGTTATATCAACCACCACTAGTGACCTAACCATCATCGATCAGTACAAATGTCACCAGTCAACCTGACCACCAATGGTCACCTATCAAAGAAAATAATAGATTTTTATTTCCTCCCCTTTTACACCTAATCAGATTCTATCTCTATTTTTGGTTTGTGTACAAACCCTGCTCAGATCCTCTAGACCTAACCTTGATCCACTTATGGATGGTATTGACCCACCATGCTATATTATTACTAAATAGGTATGCTATTTATTTCTTAAATAAGCATTTATATTCTTACCAATTTATGACCTTTCATTTCTATTGTCAGAACATTTTTATCATTACAGGAGTAGATTGACATCCATCCAAGGGAGCTTTCACTTCTTATATCTGGCATGTTGGAAGTTAGTCTACCCTTCATACTCATCTAACAAATAAGTTGGTTGAGTGTGGTCTTATTACAAGTAGTCCTTCCTCACTAAAAAGGAGATCTCACTTTATTTGGTCATCAATGAGAACAAAATCTAACCAGGTACACACCCATCATCTATTGTTTCTCTCTTTTTTCCTAAAAGTTAGAAATAGAGTAAGAAAGAGTAGGAAAAACTTTTCATAATCATACATGCACTATGGGATCAAAGTCACCAAAGTATCTTGATATATCTAATTCCTCATTACTTCTACCAAATCAAGTGAAAATGGATGATTTCACATATTTCCAAATTAGCAAGTTAGACTTTTTCACTACCCACTAATGAGTAGTAGTGATTCTAAATATATATACTAGTGTACCCATTCTACCTACCTCTTTGGGGATGCATGTTTCGATATCACAAAAATACCTTTCCACAAGGTTTCTCCTTTAAAATTTTAGGAACACTATAATTTTACCTTTACTCAAGTAGAGTACCTTCTTTCCTTTCTTCTCTTCATAAGGGACCCATTATTTTAGAGTGTGACCAATCTGGACCCATCCATTCCTCACAAGTTTTGGTGCCTTTGTGAACACCAAGTGATACATATGACTAGTATCCTCATAAGCTTTTTTGACTCATTATTCGCAACCAACATTAGTGGTGTTTGAGGCTAACTGTCCATCTTCCCAAGAGAGCACTCCTTGACTAATGGGGTCAATATTATTAATGCTTTACATTATGATTTTATGTATGGTTAATATCATCCTCAATATCAACACTCTTTACATAATGGGGTCCTTGGTCACTAGAGAGGGGAATTACTAACCTTTCCTTGCCATTTTTGAAGGTCACATATCACTTTTTGAAGTGCATATCAACATTTTTTATGTAACACCTTGGCCTACCTAAAAGCATTAGATAGTTATATTATTCAACCAACTTGATTACCTTGAAGTTAGCATAGAATTCAACACCCATAATATTTATAATGGTTCCTTTTATAATTTTGATTGGTTACACTTAGGTTTTGTTGGCCATAAAGAGTACATGGGGAAAGGCCTCAATGCTAGCCTACCCATTTTCTCCTATATGTTCTCAGTTAAGATATTGGCCTCAATGCCTATCTTGATATTACCCTCATAGATGGATCATCCATAGATGATGGAATTCACCAAGATTTATAGGTTTTACTCCAAATTTTGGGTATGCCTAGCCTCTCACACCCTTTCCATGCATGGTGAAACAAATTCAACTAACTATTGCCCTACATGTTATAAAATCAATTTATTTAATAGAAATACCATCCCTTCTATTTATATGAGGTGCAAGATCTTAGTTAGTTCTTGTACTTCTATTAAGCATGGGATATACTAAGAGCAGGGGTGAATTAGTATATCATATATCTTATTAATATTTTCTTTAACCAAATTCCACTTAATCAAACATTAAAGATATGTAATAAAACTCAAACAAATAAACACCACACAAGATAGAGAGAGACACTAGATGTAACATGGAAAACCCAATGTGGGAAAAACCATGGAGAATAATCTCAAGTATATGAATGAGCACCAACCCAAACAATATTCACAAGCCAAGCTTGTAGGAGCACCAATCTCTTTGCTGAGCACCAACCCAATAACTATTTGTGAGCACCAACCCACAGGAGCACCACACCCCTTTGCCAAGCACCAACCCATAGGAGCACCAACCTAGCAACAATTCATGAGCACCAATCCGCAGGAGCACCAACCCCTTTGCCAAGCACCAACTCAACAATAATTCATGAGCACCAACCCATAGGAGCACCAACCCCTTTGTGTATACCACACACCTATCTCTCAATGTTGCTATCTCAACAAATGATAGATCAATACAACATCTCTTTCCTCTCTCTCACCTTTTCTCTTCTAAGCTAGATATAAAAAATACAAATCATATTCATCTCTCACAATTGCTCTTCTAAGATAGATATTACAATATCAAATCAACCTCTATCTCTCATATATACAAATGGCTTCTCAAGCCTT
Organism: Torreya grandis; assembly: GCA_037957365.1. Lineage (NCBI taxonomy): Eukaryota > Viridiplantae > Streptophyta > Pinopsida > Cupressales > Taxaceae > Torreya > Torreya grandis. Next base: position 1,896,957 of record JARHVA010000629.1, read on the forward strand.
TATTTATAGCTTTCCAAATGACCTTTGGCCTTCCCCCTTTGTGACCCTTCAATCCTCATGGAAAATGGTGACAAACTTGTATGACCCTTCATATTCAAGCCTTTGAAAAGTCATGTGGTGACCCTTCATGATAAAAAATGTCCTTCCCTCTTTTGTCCTCATCTTGGTGACTTTTCATGTTCCTTAAAGTGTCCCTTCATGATAAATTGTGCCCTTCCTATTTTGTCTTCACTTGGTGACTCTTGGAATTCCCCAAGATGACTCTTCATGGGAAAATGTGTCCCATGCTTCTTTTGTCTTTATCCCATGGCTCTTTGACTTCTCCATGGGCCCTTTGTTTGTCTCATATGCAACCAAAAATAAATTCATTAATATTAAATAAATATTAACTCATATAGCCAAGATATATTTATTACAAACAACATTAAATGTAATGGGGCCTTTATCACCAATAATGCTAAACCTTTGACATCAATGACAATATTTACAACAACTTTAGTCTTGTGACCATCCTAATTCTTGTGAGAGGTGGTATGCTACTCCTCTAGGTCTCATTCTAGTTGGAGCTCTAATTATATGTTTTAGATCATGCTCATTGCTTATTGTAATACATATTTTTGGGGCATATGGTATGGATAAGTCATAGCTTTAGGTTTACGATATGTTATGAACTTAGTGTAGCTTAGATCCCTATATTATAGACACAACTTTGGTATTGTCACAAATGGAAGTTGAGTGGTGAGTCCATTCCAAGTAGTTGTTTGTACCTTGATTGGTTCCGTATGGGTTAGTTTTGCCTTTAGAGTCCATTTTTATGATTTAATCTCATGCCTAATAATTTGTGTCCTTGTCTATGCTAAGCCTACCTTAGCTTAATTTTTTGTATAATTTAGGGCATTCTTCAACCTTGTGTGTTCCTTAACAACATAGACACATTAGATGTGTAGGGCAGTCATACTTATAGTGCTATGTTGATCTACACATATAACATGATCACAATGGGAACCTTCCTCCACTGTGTTCATGAACTCTCCCTCAAACACCTCTATACATCTTATAGCCTACATTCTACTAGCCATAACCTTCATTTCCTTAGGCTCCCTACCCTCTTAATGTTATTATTTCTTTCCTTGTGCTTATCCCCATGTTATCATACATCTCATCAACTACATGGTAATTAGTCATGGTATGAGTATAAGCATTGCATAACTAGTAATAGGTGGTTGTGTTGACATGATTGGTGCATTAAAACAAAGTTTAATTATTAACATCATACACCTAGTGACATAAATCATAATTGAGAAGTAATGTGCACATATTCCTTTGAGGGTAGTTATTTCTATTATGGCCTTCCATCTCACAATCGATGGACCATAACCCACTCTGAGCATCTTATGATGAACTAGTGGTTAGCTTCTAAAGTTAGGAGGCCATAGACACAATCTATGCCTCCATGAAAGGGCTAATTCCTATTTTGATGTTCCTAACTACCTCAGATCTGAGTGTGGCTTTAAATTCTTCCTAAGGGTCTATGAATGTTTTCATGGACAACACCCTTATGAATAGTAGTAGTAATCCCCCAATGAATCATTACACATGCTAGGAGGGGTGAATATCATAAGGGAGCTTAGTAAGAATAATTTTGAATATAGCATCATACAGGCACATTCTCTTTGATAATCTTTGGTTAGTCTCTTTAAGCATGGTGATGCTCTATTATTTAATCTTAAGTATGTTGAATTCCTTCAAGAATGCTTCCTTTAGCGTATCATAATGAAACATAGCCTTGTTAGGATCAAAAATTTTATACCAATTATAGGTGTGATCAAATAAAGTTATCATGAACTGAGTGGCCTTGCACTTAGATTAGGTTATACCCTAAGCATGTAATTGTAGTTCACACTTGAGGACATGATATATAGCATTCTCTATGCATTGATACTCAGGCAGATGCATGGCCATCTCATAATAAATATGGGGTGGGGGAGTAGTTGGTTTTTGAGGTTTTTTCCCCTAGTACTTGTCCTAGTGGTGGTCTTTTAATGCCCCTAACCATTAGGTCAGACTTTGGTCTTATTATTACTATTGGTACCATGGATGATGATGGCACTACACTAGTGACTAGTAGCACTGGGCCACTTCCTCTAGGGTTTTGCCTAAGTTGCATAGCTAACATTGGCTAGATTGGAATGTTTATGACTATGTTTTATATAATTAGGCTAGCACCCCAAGGTTTATTGGTATCCTCAATTAGCTTTTTATAAATATTAACTTGTTTAATCATAATATTATGTTATAAGTCCATAAAATGGTCAAAGTTGAGGTTGATAATGGGACTAGTTATGAATATTCTACCTTATTATGAGGGATATAGTATATGATACCACACTATATATTTAAATAGGGTAGGCACATCTAACACATATCTAATCATCAAATTCTTTAGGGACCCCAAGCATTCTTCACTTGTCAACTATGGAGCTTATGCTATGGCTTCAAGATTTCCCTCCTATAGGTGCTACTACTATTTAAAATATCCTTCCCCATGCTCTTCCCACTCACTATATGTCATCTCATTACTTTTAGGTACCAGGTGTTCCATCAACAAGTGCCTCCTCTTGTTATAAGCTTGTCTCCTAAGCTCTCAGGTGTCAAATTACTCATCCCCTTCCATTGCGCTTCACCTACTTATCCCCTTATTCCCTATTGTGTTACTCATACATGAGAGGGCATTAGCCTTCCATTATCATTCTTTCAAATCCATAATCCACCATTAGATTTTGAATTTTGATGTAAAACTCTCTCACAAATGTGCCTCTAGTTTCATGTAAGAATTTATATTATGCTTATTTAGGGTAGAAGTATGTCGATACTATGAATTCAAGAACATAGCTATTTAACACCCCTTACCATCATTTGTCTGAGGCTTTAGTCCAAGTAGCATCTAAGTTATCAATCCTTTATAAAAAATATTTTATCCACTTGAGGCACTATCCATAGCTTTAACTTATATGTGTTACATAAGCATCTAACCATTAATACACCTACTTAGGTAGTTCACAAAAGAAAACCTCATACAGATCATCAAATAGATGATCCTGGACCCACTTCCTTAGGTTATATCCTCTATAGGTTGGGTAAATTAATGAAAATTTGTCCTCCACTTGTTGTATCTAGTGCTTAATGTTCTCAAGGGAGTGTTGGAGCACATACTGGTACACCATTATAGCAACAAAATTCAACATAAGCCTTAGCAATGAAACCAAAATTTTGTAAGAAAGTAGGGGCCTTAAGTCATTGGCCTTTTTAGGTTATTGTCTATATATTCATATTAATTTAGGATTTATTACAACATGGTACAAGCCTTGACTAGTCTTATAACACTGAACATTTATCACTTGACTATGATGGCATCACTTCACATAAGGTACAAAACTTATGCTCTCACCCAAAACATCATAGAAAGGATCAGGGCCCACATCAGGCTAGTTGTGCCATGCTAAAAAAATATCTTCTAAAGACTCTAGATATTGTAATAGTGGTGGTAAGTTCATGACCATAAGCCATTCTGAGGAGGATTTGACTATCAATTAAGTTAACCCTATATGATGTAGTTTTATAGCTTTATGTCTATAAGCCTTTGGTTTCTTTGGCTTATCATCATTCAGACACTTTGAGGGTTTAATGGGGTACTTAGATGAAGGACATAGGCTTAGGCTCATACTTTGGCATAGGTATTGTCATGTCCCCTTTTTAGTGGGCATTGACAGATTTGATGATTAGCCTATTATGTGACCTTCGTAGGCTGATAGGATGGATAGAGGGTCAGGATGGAGCTTGGCTTGGCTTTGATTAGCAGAATTTCTATAGTGGGATTTCATTCAAGCTCTTTCAGACACATTTGGCTTGAGCTCCTATTATTTATGGATATTTGACATGCTGTGGAGCACCCTTATTTTGGTATGGTCATGTGCAGAATCACTCCCTGATTCACCAGCTTTAGTCGGTTTGAGGATTCGACATATATTAAGGGAGCTATTAATATTTGATTGATTTAATCAAATATTAATTATTTGGTCTAATTTTAATTTAGAAACCCTAATTATAATTTAAGAAAACCCTAATTAGGGCAAGCACATCTTTTTGAGGGTATAAGGGTTTCTCATGGAGGCCATTACTGAATTCATGCATTGATTATTGATTTTTGATATTGAAGAATTCTTCTATGAAGACTAAGCCAAGGGTTCTAGGATTCCATCTACATTGGAGAACGTCCACTCTTTAGTGTGTGTGATTCAGAGGCTATGAAATATCAGCTGATCTATTGCCAAATTGAGAGATAGCTTCATACAGAAGTTATCATAGAGGTTTACAGATTTGAGAGGTAACTTCATACAAAAGTTGTCACAGAGCTTTCTAGGTATTTATTTTATTAGGTTTTTGATTCAATAAATTATACAGATAGAGATCTTCTATATTAGCCCATAGTTCTCTAGATCAAGGGTTGAAAACAAATAGGTTGTGTTTTATTGGTGGTCGTATGAAGTTCGTACAAGTCTGTACAGATCCACGCAGATACCAACCTCGGTGGATAGAGATTCCAAGTGACTGACATCGGCCGACTGAAGACTGACATCAGTAGAGAAGGACTGATAGAGACCAATGTCAGTAGTATATCGACCAACACCAGTGACTGAGTTCGACACAGCAGGCTGAAACATACCAGACCCAGATTTCTTTCCCAGTTTGTAGAATACTCAGGCTATTAAGGCCATACTTTCAATATTATTTGTACACTTCATAGAGGACCTCTATTGTAAGCATATGAGTAAATAAATAAGATATTATACTATGATTTATTTATCTATTTGAAGATATTTTGCAAAAATATAGATAAGCAATTTAGAGCTTTTGTTTTGGTATTCAAAGGGATATTACAGTGGTATCAGAGCTTATTATCTTGCTATATTCCCTATTTAAAGGGGATATTACAGTGGTATCAGAGCTTTGTATTGCTATATATCAGAGCTTTTGCTTAGAAAAAAGGAGCCCCTAAGTTAGGGACATTACAGTGGCATCAAAGCTTTTGCTTAGAAAAAAGGAGGCCCTAAGTTAGGGACACTACAGTGGTATCAGAGCCAAATTCTTGCCATCCTGTTGGGTAGATCAGAGCCAATGTCTTGCCATTCTGTTGGGTAGTTTGGGTAGATTGAATTAGCGAAGTAATCATGGGCATTCCAAGTACTTCAAGTACTCAGAGACAATGGGACTATGATATGAAGAAGTTGAAACTAAGTTTAAAGAGGTTAAATGAATTTCTTTCATACCCTACATTCGAAGACAAATCCACACGATATATGACAGCAAATGAGGAGTGTGACTTATTAACACCTTGAGTTTAGGAGAGGTTGTCATTTGATCACTTTGTTAAGCTAAGGAGAGAGCACTACAGATCACTTAGATAGGGCAACAACATGTCCCATGAGCCTTATGAGATAGGTGATAATAGGTGTGTTACTATTAATAAGAGAAAGCTTTGCTTATACTTCAAAGATCCATATGATGCCAATCACAGTTGTCATTTGAGGCCTAAGGGCAAGGCATATCATGTAATATGGGAGTATTATGAGGATTTGAAATCAGAAGATTTTAAACAGCATGATAGTTTTGAGGAGTCAAAGGCAGAGGCTTCAGAGCCTAAGATAGAGGCAATGAAGGTGGCTCACCAGGATTCTAAGAGACATGTGGTTGAGCTTAGTCATGAGGATTTGGACTCTCAGTTAGTTGTAGAGGATGAGGGAGCTAGAGATTGTGATGATGAGGTAGTTTCAATAGCAGCTTCTTCAGAGTTAGATGAGGATGAGTCTAATGCTAGCATTTAGAGTGTGGAGGTGTACTCAGATGTTAGTACACTGAGTGTTGGTGATGAGTATGTTTCTATAGCTGTTAATGAGGAGCTCGTTGTTGAGGTTGACACACATATTCAAGATACCAGTGGAGTCAAGTCTTCAGATTGATTCTTCTCACATAGATGACAGTGTGGTACAGTTGGTTGTGCCACCTTTACAGAGGGATTAGTTATGGGATGGATTGGTACCATCTTTTACAGATGGAATTGGTAGTTGTAAGTTACACAGTTTGCAATATCAGCACATCTAGGGCAGTTGTGATGTTAGAGATTGGTTGAGTTGCATTCACCAGTTTGATTTTAAATTTCTCTTGGTTATATTTTTGAGGATATTACAGGGGTGTACATTGATTAACAGTAGTGCAGAGCATAACTACATTTTAGATCCAAGTGGATCGAGTGGTTCATTGTTCTGAGATTGCTTGGGGATAAGCAATTTTTGGAGGGGTGGATTGTCATGTCCCCTTTTTAGTGGACATTGATAGATTTGATGATTAGCCTACTATGTGACCTTTGTAGGCTGATAGGATGGATAGAGGGTCAGGATGGAGCTTGGATTGGCTTTGATTAGCAAAATTTCTATAGTGGGCTTTCATTCAGGCTCTTTTAGACATATTTGGCCTGAGTTCCTATTATTTAGGGATATTTGACATGCCACAGAGTGCCCTTATTTTGGTATGGTCATGTGCAGAATCACTCCCTGATTCACCAGCTTTAGTCAGTTTGAGGATTTGACATATATTAAGGGAGATATTAATATTTGATTCATTTTATCAAATATTAATTATTTGGTCTAATTTTAATTTAGAAACCCTAATTCTAATTTAAGAAAACCCTAATTAGGGCAAGCACATCTTTTTTTAGGGTATAAGGGTTTCTCATGGAGGCCATTACTGAATTCATGCATTGATTATTGATTTTTGATATTGAAGAATTCTTCTGTGAAGACTGAGCCAAGGGTTCCAGGATTTCATCTACATTGGAGGACGTCCACTCTTCAGTGTGTGTGATTTAGAGACTATGAAATATCAGTTGATCTATTTACAAATTGAGAGATAGCTTCATACAAAAGTTATCATAGAGGTTTATAGATTTGAGAGGTAACTTCATACAAAAGTTGTCATAGAGCTTTCCAAGTATTTATTTTATTAGGTTTTTGATTCAATAAATTATACAGATAGAGATATTTTGTATTAGCCCATAGTTCTTCAGATTAGGGGTTAAAAATAGATAGGTTGTGCTTTATTGGTGGCCGTACAAAGTCCATACAGGTCCATACAGATCCACGCAAATATCAACCTTGGTGGACAGAGATCTCCAGTGACCAACATTAGCTAACTGAAGACTAATGTCGATAGAGAAGGACCGATAGAGACCGACGTCAGTAGTATATCGACTAATGCCGGCGACTGTGTGTTTGACACAGTAGGCCGAAATGTACTAGACCCAGATTTCTTTCCCAATTTGTGGAATACTCAGGCTATTAAGGCTGTACTTTCAATATTATTTGTATACTTGATAGAGGACCTCTATTGTAAGCATATGAGCAAATAAATAAGATATTATACTATGATTTATTTATCTATTTGAAGATATTTTGCAAAAATATAGATAAGCAATTCATAGCTTTTGTTTTGGTATCTAAAGGGATATTACAGTGGTATCAAAGCTTATTGTCTTGCTATATTCCCTATTTGAAGGGGATATTATAGTGGTATCAGAGCTTTGTATTGCTATATATCAGAGCTTTTGCTTAGAAAAAAGTATCCCCTAAGTTAGGGACATTACAGTGGTATCAGAGCTTTTGCTTAGAAAAAAGGAGCCCCTAAGTTAGGGACATTACAGGTATCATTGTAAGGCATAGGTTTGTACCTATAATTAGAGCATTTTATATATAGACTATTGATGTCATCATAAATTATAAAAACACCATGAATGAGCTAGGTTGAAATCTCATTGGAAGTTAATATTCATAATATAAGGTTAAATGTTATAACTATTGTAAACATTTCCCACCCCATTCTCATTATAAGCCTATAACAATAACCATGTAGACTAAATTAACACTCATTAGATACATTGCCATTCATGATTAAACAAAGTTTGAATACAAAGTATATATCAATAGAAACTGAACAAAAGCTCATATTAAATATGTTATAGGCCCAGAGGCTCACAGAAAAGCTTGGGCACTATAATGAGTAGCCTCCTAGGCATCCATGCTAAGACTGTAGCTAAATGGAAACTATAAAATTCATAAATAATCTTGTAGAGGTTCACTACTCTAACTTGCCTCCCCTTACTACCAGATTAAGATTGTCTTTATATAACTTAGGAGTATCTTAGTGCCATATTGAAAATAACACACTGAGGGTTGAGATGGAGCTAGGTACAATCATTCTGCTAGCTATACTAGCCTAATTCCATCATGTCATGATTATCCCATGTTCCCACTTCTTGAAGATACTTGAGTTAGTAGGAATTTAGTTAGTTATCTATCAATTAACACCACAAGATGATAAAACAATAATCATATAAAGTGATTGCCTCACACCCAAGTGTTTGCTGAGTTTGTATGGATCTTATACTTGGATAGATTTGGGGCCTAATATTAGGCATCACATAATTGATAATAGATAATTATGTTGACTTATTTAACACATTGTAACAAAGGTCAATTACATATGTCATTTGCCTCTCAATAGACTTTATATCTTAGAAGTAGGGTATGTACATTCCTTCATGGGTAGTTAGTTTTATTATGACCTTCTACTTTATAGTTGGTGCACCATAGTACACTTTGAGCATCATGAAATATCTAGTGATAAGCTTATAGAGCTGGGAGGCTATAGATGTAATATTTTCTTCTATAAATGCTTTAATCCCTATGTCTACACTTCTAACTACCTTGGCTTTGAGTATAGATTTCAGTGCTTCTTGAGGGTTAATAAAAGTCTTCATGTAAATCTCTCTTTGAAATGGCATGAGTAACCTCTTAATGAACCACTACACATGTTAGGAATGGTAAATATCATATGGAATATTTGATAAGATAATTTTGAAGCCTACATCATATAGATTCACACTTTCTAAGAGTCCTTGGGTAATTTCTTTTAGCATGGTGATGCTCTATTTCTCAAAATCTAGAATGTATTTCCTTCAAGAATGCATCCTTTAGGTTATTATAGTCAACCATGGCCTGGTTAGGATCAAATTTTATATATTAGGTGTGGGCATGATCAAGTAAAGTGGTCACAAATTGGGAAGCCTTATACTCCAATTGGGTTATGCCCCATATACACCACTATAGTTTACACTTTAACACATGTTCTATAGCATTTTCCATGCCACAATACTTTAGAAAGTGCATAGTAATAATGTAATATATATAATAAGGGGTAGATGGTACTTAAATAACTTTTCCCCCTAGTGATTGTCTTGGTAATGGTCCTCCAACACCTCCCATCATGGGTTTAGGCACTGGTCCCATCATTAATACTAGCATGTTTGATGGCATTGGTATTGTGTTACTTGATTGTGGCATTGGATCACTTCTTTTAGTCTATTTTTCACTTTGTGTTTCTAACATCATATGAGTTTGTATGATTACATTAAAGTTCTATTATGGTGAGCTAGTGCCTAATGGTCTAGAGGTAGTTGTAGTAACCTCTTTTTATGGAATAATCTATTCAATCACAAATTTTTAATCCAAGTCTAAAAAAGTCTAACATCCAAGTTGTTAGAAGAGTCAATAATTTCTTTTATAATTTCTTCAAGTTGGGGATCCAGAATATAAGCACACACTATAGGTCCAAAGGGGGTATGCATGTTAATATTATCTATAGTTAATAAATTCCATAGGAACCCCATGAATTCCACACTTGTCAAGTGTTGAACTTGATTCATTACTTCATTATATCTCTTATCCTTGCACTATTATATTTTAATAGATCCTTTCCCATGACCTTCCCACTCACTATGAGTTTTCTCAACACTTACAAGTTCCATATCTTCCATCAGTTGGTTTCATCTCTTATTAAAGTCTATATTTTAAGCTATTAAATGTCAATTTTCTTGTCCCATTCCATTATGCCTCACCTACACATACCCTTATTCCTTTTTTATGCTACTCATATGTGAAAGGAATTTATCCTTCCATTCCCAGAGTTTCAAAACCATAATCCACCATTACATTTTTTATCTTTGTGCCAAACTCTTTCACAAATGTGTCTCTAGGGTCATGTAAAAATTGGTACTCTACTTCCTCAGGGCATGAGTATGTTGATATTATAAACTCAAAGATGTAACTATTCAGATCTCCTTGCCACCATTTATGCATTGCTCTAATCCAAGTATCATCTAAGGTTAAAATCCTCTTTAGACACTCCTTTTTCCACTCATAATTTTATCCATAGTTTCTTCTTCTTGGGTTTAATATGTAGCCAACCACTGGTACACATGCTCAGATAACTCATAGAAAAATACCTCATACAAAGCATCATATAAGTTGCCCTGAACCAAAATTATGGGATTTTACCCATTATAGGTTGGATAATTTAGTGTAAAACTATATTCCACCTATTATATCCATCACTCAATGTTTTTGAGGTAAATTTCATACATCATTCTATCTCACTATCATAGCAACAAAATTCAACACAAGTCTCAACAATGGAACCAAAATGTTATAGAAAATATTTGTCTAGTTATCTCTTGGTTTACTACAACTAGGTGAAATCATGATATATTGCCTATGTTCAAAATTCAAACACTCAAATACATTGACATAAATCCACATAATTCACATGCCTTATGCACTCACTCAAAACTTAGCTAAGAAGGAACTAGGGCCCACATTGGGCTAGTTATGCCATGGCATAAGGATTCAATTAGGGGACTTATGTAATTTCGATGAAAGTTTTAGGTATATCCATAGGTGAAAGACTTTTTTGGAATAATCCTAATGTCATATATGTGCTTAAGAGGTCACAAGATTACTTCCACTCAAACTACTCATACAAGGCATACAATCTTAACAAGGATTGGAGTACCTGGTGAAAACTCTATAATCAGTCTTTATGCAAAACAAAGATGGCATCATGATAGTTTCTAGGGACTCCATTAAATATGTGAATTAGTATCATACATGAACATTACTTATTATAATTATTTTTAAAATATGACATTACCACCATTACACATTTCATTGGTAATACAAAAAAGATGCATAAACTAGACACATTGTGCTTTAATACAACAACCTTCATCACTAATTAGAGTAAAAAATAGATTATATGTTTAAATCATAACACTTATCAACCTAAAGGCTCATATTCAAGCTTAGGCACATAAAAATGGATCTTTAATGTCCTTAATGTTTTATCTAAAGCCTTAATGGCCATCGGATTACTACATACATAAAGACTTCATTTTTCCATAGCTCCACTATAATTTTTCCTCTCTCCCTTGGCTCTTCTAGCTTAAGATTTTTAAATAGCATTTAGGAGAATCTTCACTACGGTGGAAGTTACATGTTGAGTGCTAAGCTAGAACTTCATGATCATACCTACTAAATCCATTACTTCATGAAGTTCATATTATAGCTACAACGTCTCTTCAAATCATTGAATATACCCTGAAGATATGAGAGATAATTAGCTACCATCTAGGTGGCACATGACATGTGATGAAACCTCCATCTAGCTAGAAAATGCCCATAGGCTTACCACTTAACAAAATGATTCCCATGTGCTTAGGTAGATGTCATGTTAGTGTGAATCCTTCACTTAACAAGTTAGGGGACAACATAATTGGTCTATATAGGTACCTCTCAGGAGAGAGTTATAATATGCTCGTATGGTTACTCTTAGTTATGCACTAGTGTAGAGGTGACCTATGTATGAGGAACTCAATGGTAGAATGGATGGAGAGACCATGCTAGATAGATGAAAAGATGGGGAGACAATGGTTGGTGATACTAGCACTGGTGATAATTATTGTAATTTGGTTTTAATCTTTGATATAAGAAACTAATTATTTCTGATTATAGTATATAGATTTGTGTGTGTGTGTGTGTGTGTGTGTGTGTGTGTGTGTGTGTGTGTGTGTGTGTGTGTGTGTGTGTGTGATAATTTATATCTAGTTTTGGTTTTTTGAAACTATGATGGAGGAGATAAGATGGGGATCTTTGGTTATGGATAAACATTATGACATTCTAGACTAGGTTTTGGTTCCATAATACCCCACCATGTTAGATGATCATGTTGTTCTATCTTCCCTAGCCTAGGTAGGGTAGTTTATATTGGTGGAGGTGGCTGTGAGGTAGTTATAGGCATGTGGAGATAGATTGAATCCACTAGTAGGGGTAGGAGAGGGAGAGGCATAGGTGTTAAAACCATTGGATCAAGAAAGAGTGAAATGCATGGCTACCACTATCCATCTTGGATAGGTGTAAGCCCTGGTGACTAATTTACAAGGATAAGTAGAAGGTTTGAGATCCCAAACTATCTCATTATAGCATATCATTTAGAGGATATAGTCTCAAGCATTTGTGGGTAGCATGTCTAATCCACATGATAATAATGATGGGGGTCATCCTTAAAGCTAGATATATTTTTAATTTTGTACTTTGTATTGTATCAAACACATGATATAGAGATATATTGATTTTGATAGTTGGATTTGATCTTATGAGTTTTATTTGGTTGTATATGTTGATGCATGAATATATTTCTTTCTAGCACATGTATTTAAATTTTATTGTATATGCTATGGGAAATATATGTTGTTTGTTTGTTTTTTTAGAATTATGTGATACACATGCATGGTTAAAAATAAAAAGGCAAAAATGACTTGGAAAATTATAAATAATAAAAAATAAATGTAATACACATTATATCATAATGAAAAATGTGTAATAACAAAATTTGACTAAATATAATAAACCAAGATGGTAAAAAGAGATAACAAAATGTTTTTAAACCATGTAAAATATTTTCACAAAGTTAAAATAAGTAAAATCACACTATATCACATTGGCAAGTATGAAAATAATGTAATAAAATGGAAGTCACAAAAAAATGAAATGGCACAAAAAAAATAATTAAGTCAATAAATCATACTAAATCATGTTTGGAAGTATAAAAGAGGAACAAAATTAGAAAAATGAGCTTAAATTTATCACACTAATTCAAGATGGGAAACATGAAAATTTTTAAGAAAATGGTTGTAATCATACATGCAATCATAAAATAAGAATATAAAAGTGAAATATCAATGAAGTAAGAATAAAATATACTATATCAATATGGGAAGCATGTCAATGACATGTAACTCATAACCAATCACAAATTATCTCTAATTTGACACATGTTATTTCATTATGACTTAGGTATTAGAATATTTAATGAGTAATTCTTTGTCTTATCCATGGTCTTACAATACAACTCATAAAGGAAACACCAATGAGGTGGAAACAACTATGAGAACTATTTTGAAATGAAATGTTGGTAATGTGGTTATTTGTGAGGAAGGCCTTGTCTTTCCCATGGTCTTACAATGTGAATCACAAATGGTATCCTTAGGGGTGATGATCAATGAATAAACAATATATATCAAGGAAAAATATTAGGAGTGGTGTAAATGGAAGAGAGAATGTAAAAATAATAATGTAGGCATCTATGAGAATACCTTAGGAAACATGAGACACACTATGGACACAAAAAAGACACTAAGTAGCTAATGATCATTAATATACAAAAGAAACCCATTTTTAATAAGCATAAAGTTGTATATGAAAATAAGTGAGATGCTAATATTGACTCATGTTAGTTGGATGAATGAGAAAATCAAAATGGGTCTTCCTTCCCATAATGTGTTCCTCATTACTCAGGACCTCTTATAGATCCAACGGTCTACTATGAAGATTGGGTACTTGTGTAAAAACAAAAGTAGAACTAAAATATTTTTTTATTCTCTGTATCCAATCTACTATCTTAACATATCCTAATGGAACTTGACTCTATCATGAGGCCAACTATGAAGTTTCATCTTTGATTATAACAAGGATATGTGCTTTGAATCACATATTTTAGTGTGATTTGACTTTTGAAATTTTAATGTTTCCTTTTGTATCGTTGCCTTTTGTTAAATGATTTGGATTTTAAATTTTTATGGATTTGAATATTCCTCCTCCATATGGACTTGGAATAATCAACATGAGGGACAAATTGATACTCATAAATGAGCCTTAGACTTTGATTAAAGTAAGTTAAGTATCTAAAGGCATGACTGAATAGACACTTAGGCTTACCTATGAACCAATATGTTAGCTCAAGTTTCAACCATGTGTATGCTAAGTTTGAAAAAGGAAATAAGGGAAATAAATGGAGATTCAAAATATAAAGGTAAAATAGGATTACAACGAGATGAATGTTTTGATAAATAAGTATTTACTAAGGGGATCAAGGTTTGTATAACCAGCTCATAATAATAATTATTAATGTTATAGAGATAAAGTAGAAAAAAAACATGAGAAAAAACAAATACATACATGGAAATAAATGATTTCATAAAGATAAGTATGCAATCATGATAAGAATCCATAAGAGATCATAAGAAAAGAAAATGAAACCATAGAAAACACATAATGCTAAATATAAATATTCATGTAGGATAGATTAATGAAACAAAATTTTACACTAAGTCAAATGATATAAAGTAGATAGATATAAAAGTGGAGAACATGTCCAATCCAAAACAATAATGAAGAATAAATTGAAAGATTACCATGATGTGTTCATAAAATACTAGTATATCTATCCACAATCCTTATCCATAACATCTGATAGATCTCTATGAAGCTATATCTTAACTATAGTGAGGGTTTCTTCATTCTTTAGTGAAATCTATGAAAATACTTCTCATCAAATCTACTCTATATAAAATGTGGCTCATGAATACCATATTTTATACATTACTTATGAGAAGGAATAGGAGTGGAATATGTGGGATAAGAAGGAGCCATGAGTAGAGTAGGGACCATAGGTGAAGCAGGATCCATGGTTAGATAAGGACCCATAGGTGGAGAACAGTCTATGGGTGGAGGAACCATAGGTGGAGAAGTGACTATTGGCCATTTTATCCCACATTCTAAGCTTCTACCTAAATGGATAAGCTGAATAAGGTTCTAAATGGTTTGAGTAGTCCAAAGATCACATGTAGCTTACAAAGCTTTTGAAACACTTTAAGTAAACTTAAAGTGTTTTTTGTTAAATTCTAAAAAAGTAGGTTCTCATGGTGATCAATTGTTATGGTCCTGGTGGGTAGAATTCACTAACACCTCAAGGTTTTGGTGTAGTAGTTCATTACATGTGGTATTAGAGCCTCCACCTATGTTCAATTCATAGAGTGAGTGGCTATGCCAACATGGCAGTGTTCATTTGGGGCTCATACACATAGGGGATCTTGGTAGTACAGGGGCAAATCCAACCTAGAGACTGGGCTTTAAAAGTGTGGTGGGATGTTATAGTCTTGGTGGATAGAATTCACTAATGCCTCAAGGTTTTGGTGTAGTGGTTCATTACATCAGTGTATCCAAGATCATGGAACAAGATCACATAAGTCTTAAGGACTCACTAAAGATTTGAAATATCAAACAATACTTTAAACATAAGTTTAGAACGATCAGACCATCATGGCATGTCATGTAGAAATGGATGGATCATTTTGATTATGCATTTAATAAGTGCACTCGGGAGGTCAACTAGAGTAAAATCAATACATGGACATGATATTTTTTCATGCCTAAATCATCCTCTAAAAAATCATTTCTTGATGAGCTTGTTATCTCAAGATATAATCCTTTAAAGTTAGACTTTTAGAGTGAAATGAGCATGTGGATGTCAAGTTAAAGTCTTGATAAATAAACATTTAAATTCAAAAACAAGATCTAATGGTTTTTATTCAATTGGATCATAGATAAATGTCACATAAGAAGTCAATAGATAAAAAGTTCCTTGGGGTAATAACAATGGTTAGCATTCACTTGAATCAAATCTAACAATGTGTGGTGACTAACAAGGTCAGTGGGTCCAGGCTGATCCAACGGCCCATGATCCATTGTATATATAGATCTAATAACATATAGATGAAGCTTGAATCAATGGGTCCAAGTAGATCTATGGTGTGCATTCAATCATACAAATCAGATCTAATAGTGAGCATTAATTCAAAAGGTCAACATAAGTATGAAGTGAATAAGTGTCAAGATCTTAGGTACCTAAATAGAGATCTAATGGCACATGGAAAAAATTGAAGACAATGGGTCCAAGTAGATTGATGGTGCATAAACAAACTAATCAATGGCTAATATCAAATTTTGAAGAAAGATATCTCAAGCAAATATTGAATATGTAGTTAAATTCAAACCAGATGCCATAAAGTTAGACATAATGTACAAAGTATTTCACCACCCTAAGCAAGTAAAATGCATAAATGTAAGATCAAATGTGATCTATGTTACTAGGAGTGGACCTTGAAAATCCAGCTAACACAATTAAAACACTGTAGACATTTTAAATATGTTATAAACATAGGTTTTAAGTCTCAAAATACCTTATCCTGTGGATATTCATTCACAATCATGACTATATGAAAATGAATAGGGTGATTGGTTTTTATCCATAGTAGATCTATATTCACAATCATGACTATGCAAGGAATGTCAAAAAGAACATAATGAGTAAGCTTAAGTAGCTACTTGGTAATGTGGAGTTCATCAATCATGGTTGAAGAAGAAAATGAAGGACATTAATGTAGATGATCCAGAGAAGGATTCATGTAGTGGAGGGTAATGCTTCTTATAAATGGTCTTGATCTTCATATTTTCCATAATGCCAAAATAGATATAGTGAAATTAATGCAAGGGAAGGCTTGAGAAAGATGGTGGTGGTGTTTTTTCCGAGTGGAATTAAGCTCATTAATGACCCATTCAGGGCCAATTCCCCTTTCTCTTACTTTATTTCTTCTTATTAATGCTATATTTGAACTTTTGATTTGCATCCCTTGGTTGGAGATAGTGAATCTCTACCAAAATCACTTTGTAAAACTCTTTTGAAGTAATATAGGATAGTTTTAAATTTATATTTTTATGATAAGTGTACACTATCAAAGTTTGATATATAGAATGTATTTTGTTTATTCATCATCTTCATGTACCTTTCTTTAAGGCTATTAGTTTCTTGCAGGTTGTATGAAGTGTTAGCTAGTGAGTTTTATCTTCAAGTGTAATAAGTCCATAGTGTCTCACATAGAGATATTTATTTTTGTTCTTCAACTTATAGGTCTCTTTCAACCTTCACATAAAATACTTAGCTTTGGAACCTTGTCATAAAATTTGATTAAGCCTTGTCTCTATTGGATTCATTAGTGGTCATGAAAGTGTCCAAGTTGTGAGTAGATCATTTAATATTTGGTACATCACCATACTTAAATTAGGTTTTCATTCATGCATTTCTCCCCTTTTCACCCCAATAGATTAATTTTTAAGAAGGGAGATTCAAATTGTCATATTTGAGGAGCTAGCCTCATTAAAAATTCTAGAGGTCTGACCTAAGATTAGGTAACCCATAGCTTACAATTATTCCCATGTTGGACTATTTTTGAGTAGAGGACCTAAATAATCCTTTGCTCAGCTAGGGTGAAATATAAGTCTCCAATAGGAACCATAGGAGGAGGAACCATAAGGGAAGAAGGGACCATAGATGGAATGACCATAGGGGCATAAAAAAGAGCCTTCTTACAAGGGAAACCTATGGGAGGAGGAATAATGGGAATAAGATTGGTAAAAATGTGATCCTAAAGATGTTTTTGGAGGATGAAAAAATGATCAGTGTGATGGGTACTACACTAGTGGACCCAAAAAATATACCTCTCTATATTTGAGAATATACTCATGTAATAACTTGGGAGGAGGTATATTCTTGTTTGTGCGTCGAGGAAGGGTAAGATGCAATGTGTCAATATATTGTCAAAACCTTTGATAATTGGTTGAGGAATGATTTCCTATGTTAAGGAAGAAATAAATACACTTTTTAGTAGATTTTATGGGTTTACTAATAGAGGGAGTCAAAGCAAGAGCTAGGGAAGGATGGTATAGTTGGTAGTTTCTAGTCTAATGATTAGAAACTCTATGAATGCTAGGGCAGGTAGGGGATCAAGCTATGGTAAAGTAAGTATTCCACCACCAAGGGGAGTTGAGGTGGGTGGAGAGACTGGGCAAGTTTCATCTAAAGAAGAAATAAAATCAAATATAAGAGGGGGATTTGCTAAAGCTAGAGTGGGAGAATGATCCAAACTAGCTCAACTAAGGGATGAGTAGGATGTGTAGAGGGATTAAGCATGGCATTAATCATATAAGGTGGAATCATGTTATTGAGATCCTAGTATCTATCAAAGTGATAGTGAATATTTATAGTATGATCTATAATAACATTCCTAAGAGGTTCTTTGGAAACTATAGGTGTGCCATACAAACTCACCATATCTACCCTATGAATAAGAGGGAAAATGCTAAAATTAGGAATGATATAAGATGTAATATGATAAGACAAACAAAAATATTGAAACAAATAAGAATGATAGTGAAGGATATCGACATCTCTAACTTGAAAAAGACCTCTTAAAAATGGGTCATCTATAGTATAACCATCATCATAATTATGTGTATGAAGGATGATGGTTTAGGTAGGTATGAACTTCTCATTAAAGGTTACATGATGAAGAGAATGTCAAATTAAGACCATGGGTATATCATCCATAGGTGGCTAGTAGGAATGCGGATTCAAGGATGGGAAAATTTGGGAAATGAGATAAGGAGAGATATCCAAAGTTTTGATTTTGAGGTTGATCTCATCTAGCTCATCATCATCAGAGTCCAAGATGTTATGTGGTATATTCTTGATGAATTTAGGGTGACCATGATAAACCTCACATAAAATTAATGGTTAAATTGAAACATTGATATTCCTATAATGAAACACTCAAAAGGCTTTAAGGGTTGGAATTTTGAATACACCATGTTCTTGGAATTGTTCAAAATTCCATGGGTTTGTGTCATTTTGAAACCTATAGATAACATTATTATGGGGAAACTTGATATATTTATAGGAAGAAGAGGTGATATACCTCATGTGATGAGTACAAAGCCTACCAAGTAAGATATTTTAGGAAAGGGAGAAATTGAATATCATAACCTTAACTTGAATGGTGATAGGTATGATGGTAATAGGAATCTACATACAACAAAGGAGGCATTTTCCTTTGATCATAACCTTGACTAGTGTTATGTGTGGAATTAATATTACACTCAAAATATCTATAGGTTTTAATGAAGTTGAGGGAGGAAACATAAGTACAAACCCTCATCAAGAAAATCATACTTAACTTAGATATCATCAATTTGGATGCCTATAAAGAGTGAAGGATCATCCACATGAATAATAATCTCATCTAGGATTATAGAAGCAATAGGAAATTTGAGAGAAAGAAAAGTGTCCATTATTTCCTCAATGTGTCTAGACATCTCTCCACATTATTTTAAAACAATATTTTATGACCCATATAAGGTAACTTCATGTCTTACTAAGGAAGGATGGAAGATGTTCATTTTGATTAAGAGCTGCATAAGCTAGTTGAGATAATGCAGATAACTTTGCATGAGTTCAAAAAAGTGAATTTGAGATGGGATATTTGTAAGCTATGTGGTAGGGTCCCATTCATCATAAAACATGGGTGGGATGATAGATAGAGGTATGCAATGTTGGAGGATCTCCTGGGAAGGAGGATTGTAAGTGCATGTAAACTTGTGTTGATAAGACATTGTCAGTTTAAATTGGGGATAAATTGGTTGATTATCTTGAGAGTATGGGGTAGTTGATTTAGGATTATCTTGTAATTGATTTTAATAACTCATATTATAAGGGTGAATAATGTTGTCAATGGGTAGAGAGGTTGGGTAAATTGTAGAAATAGTATGAGAGGTGTTATCGACTAGAGGTGTTGGAATTGGTTCTTGAAAATATATAAGGTCCTCTTTCCCCAACTCTATTAGGTGAGTTGGGAAAGAATCTTGGATATCACAAAAAGTTTGAGATGATGGGTGCATGAGTGTATGATGAGAATAATTAAATCAACTACCCTTAGTATATTAATAATATTTACCATGTTATCTTCAAGATTTTGGTCTACAAGACTTTAAATAATGCTGGTAGAATGAATAAGCTTGGAATTATTATCTTGATGATTAAGAAGAGGGTCTTTTTAGATGGCCAAATGAACATTATCTTGGTTCAAAGCTTTATTTTTATTTTTTGTTTAATGAGATTTTAAGGTGATGTCATAGGCTTCTTGGCATTTATAAATCAGGGAATCGTGATCAAAATTTGGACTAAGGAGGAAATGCATAGCTAAATTTTTTAATTTCTTATAAGTCTCATGAGAGTGACCCCAAGTATCATGAAACCAACAAAATTTATTTGGATCATACCATGATTTCATAGGGTGAATGGGGTCAGAATCTTGTGGAAGAGGGTAGAATATTTTAGATTTATGCTAAGGATAATGTCTTAGGAACATTTATAATGTTTATTTGAGAAAAATGAGGATCAATGGTGTGGTTTTAATGGGAATATTGATCTAAAGTATGGTAGGGAATAATAAATTGAATATTATGAATGGTATCATAGGAATTAATGAGACTATCATTGGTAGCATGGAGGTTTTTATTTTTGATGAACATGGGAGTGAGAATTGTTGGTTGAATATTTTGTCTATCAACATACTGGTAAACAAAATAGGTCTTATTAGCCAAAGTCAAAAGATTAGTCATCCTAATGTGTAAGTTTATCACATCAAAAGAAGACTGCTCTCTCCTCTCATCAAGTGGAGGTTCCTTGTGGATATGCTATGTATATGTATAAATAGAAAATAATACTCAAGGGTAAGACCAAACATCCATCTCTCTTTCTTCAGAGATGATGTATAAAAAATGAAGGAAAAACTCAAGGGAATGATAGGCAACTCTCCTCTTCTTTTAAAAAAACTATTCAACCAGCCACAAGAATATTCCTGGAAATAAAAGTAGAATGTAACTGAGAGTATGGTAACCAACAAATCGAGACAGAGCACAAAGTCTCTACCTAAAAAGCTTAAGAGTAATATACAAAGGGCAATGAAATCTCAAATTCTTTTCAAAGTCCTTTACACATAAATAAAAAGAAAACACACTGAAGGTAGCTATAGGGGCACAAAGTCTCTCCACAGTTGATTCTTCAGGACACCTTCCTGACTAATTTTACTAATCCTGCTTATTAAATTAATGAAATAGAAAATATATCACATCACAAATTATGAAAAAGTCCCTTTATTTCATTAACAGAATATGATCAACAGAATGAGCATAAAGTCTCAATAATGCCTCTCAATTTGGGTAGAGTTTCATTCAGATTGTCAAAAAGAAGATGATTTTACAATGAAAGAAAGTCCCTTAAATAGCCATTTAAAGAAGGACTCAGGAATAGTAATACATCATGATGCATTGGGAACTGTTAGGAAGATGGGCTATAACTTTGCAATGTAGATAAACAAGCCACACAATTGAAAGATTGTAACTTTCAATGTTTAGCTGGCAGTCTGATCTTGTCTTCATCGTTCCTCCTTTCCAGATTAATTAAATCAGGCCCCAGATTCATCCATTGTTCTATCTTCCATCACTTTCATCTGATATTGTCTTGAATTTTAGGAATACATTCAGGTCTATAAATCCAAAGGATCAATGGCTATTTCACTATCCTTACAATTGACATTTACATGCCCATCAATGTGATCTCAATGGTTAGTTCACTATCCTAGATTTGACATCTTTGAGGGCATCACCCCTTGGTCTTATTTTGGATTTTGATTTTACCCTTTAAATCCTTAAGAAGTGATCCTTGAATGGGTTAGAAATGGCCCTTTACTTTGGCTACTGAGAGTCCCCCACAAGGGCACCTGCCCTTCGGGGTCCTTCGGCAGCCCTTTACCTTGACAGTCCCCGCAGACAAATATTTCTATAGGATTTTTATTTGAAAGTTACCCACAGAAATTTTCCCAAGTGTTTTCTCCCATAGGTAGTTTTCATGAACATTTGTCCCATATAAAATTCCCACAGACAATTTGCCTAGGGAAAATTCCTGCAGATAAAAGTTTGTAGAAATTTGTTCCACAAAGTCTTGTGAGCCCTTTATTAATTCTTTCAGACTTTTATGTTGAACCAATCAGTTGAACCAAAAATGGTTCAAGATGATGGTTCAATGAATTAAACAAGCCAATGAACTAAATGTAATGAACTTGCCTTTGAACCAATAGGAACTTTGACGTTTAACCAAAAGATTGAACCAATCTATTGAACCGGTTCAACGGTTCAATGAAGCACACCGAGCCCCTTTAAACCAGAATTTGATGAACCATATAATGAGCCAAGTGTTTAAACTGAGTGAATGAACCTATTCCTTTGGTTGAACCTACCGTTAAACCTTGAACCTGTTGAACTTTTGAACCAAAATGGTTCAATGGTTCAAGCTGCCTTGATTTGGCCAAGTGTCCTTGAAGTTGATGAACCATTTGAAGCAATTAAACTTTGAACCTTGATGAAACACTTAACTCTTGCCAAAGACATTAAACTTGTTGAATTTTGAACCTATTGAACCTTTGAACCAAAGTGTTTCAATGGTTCAATGGTTCAATGGTTCAGGTCTCTTTTTGTACTCAGATGCTTGCCGATGAAGATTTTCAACTGAACCAAAGCTCTGAACTAATTTTGGAAAATGACCAAGCATTGAAAACCAATTCTTTTGACTGAAATAGCTTGTAGAAATCTTTGAACTTGTATAAATGAACCTACCTGTAGAGTTTGTAGAAACAAAGTCCATAGAAATCAACATGTAAAATCCATTGAACTTGACTTGCAAAGTCTATAGATTTTTTGAGAAGTTTTGAAAATGAGGAATTTGAATGTCTAAGACAAATTTTTGAAAATGAAAGATATAATTTTGGTCTATAGGACCAAAATAGTTCAAATGTTGTCCCAAAAATGACTGCTACTCTTGGGAGACAATAGCTGGCTCCAGTTGGGGTACTTCTGTCAATTGCAAAATGAATTGAAAGGAGTAGAATTCAGAATCTCCAGTGTCTTCAAGTGTACCATTGGGTTTCATAGTCATGAAAGGCATCAAAAAATAAATAAACAAAATAAAATAGAATTAAAATTGTACAAATATACATATATACAAAGGTAAT
This sequence comes from Torreya grandis, assembly GCA_037957365.1. Classification (NCBI taxonomy): domain Eukaryota; kingdom Viridiplantae; phylum Streptophyta; class Pinopsida; order Cupressales; family Taxaceae; genus Torreya; species Torreya grandis. Next base: position 1,920,199 of record JARHVA010000629.1, read on the forward strand.
GATCTGACACTTCAAGAGTTGAAGTGTTTCAGATGCTGCCCATTATGGGGCAGAGAAAAGAGTGTGCCATCTTGGTATTTCAATAGAAAACTATTTTCACCCATGTGCTAATGAATTATGAATGGACCTCTCCAAAGGGAGTCAAACTTTCTATGCATCCCCTTTAGTTCTCTTCTTTTGTCCCACAGTAGGACTTGATCCCCAATTTGGAAATCATGATTTCTGGCCTTTTGATCAAAAAGTTTCTTTACCAGACTTTGATGAACAACAATTCTGTCCACCACCATGGTTCTCTGTTCCTCCAACTAAGTCAGGCACATGATTCTTTTGTCAAGAGAACTCTCATATGTCTGATCTTCAATGGCCTTCACCAATTTCAAGGTTGGTAACTCTAAAGTGATTAGTATCTCAACATTAATACCGTAAAGAAGTTGAAAAGGAGACATACCAATTGCCCTCTTTGGTGTGATCCTATCTACCCACAGAGCATCCACTAATGCTTTATGCCATGTTCTTTGATTATCATCTACTAGCTTTTTGATAATAGTTACCATATTCTTATTGCTGGACTCAGCTTGTCCATTCCCTTGTGGAAAATAATCAAAAGAATGAGAGAGCGTAATTCCATAATGAAAATATAATTGCATAATTTCTTGAGAGGTGAAACAAGTTGCATTATCAGTAACAATCTTTAGTGGAACTCCAAACTTGGAAATGATATTCTCTTTGAGGAAGTTGCATACAACTTCTGAAGTATCATGCTTAGTTGGGATTGCTTCTACCCACTTGGTGAAATAATCAGTTGCTGTAAGGACATAATCATGTCCAACACTTGAAGATGGATTTATTGTCCCAATAAAATCTAGTCCCCATTGTTAAAAAGGTTCCTCTATGATTATTGGCTTGAGAGGCAGGGCAGCCAACTTGGGTCTTCCAACAAATTGCTGGCAAAGCTCACACTTCCTCACCCACTTATGTGCATCTTAGAAAATAGGCCAGTAATACCTGGCTCATAAAATTTTGTGAGCAGTCAAAGGGGCAAAAAATGTCCTCCACAGGCTAGATTGTGGAAATATTTCAAAAGCTGAGTCTATTGTCCTTTATCTACATAGCAAAGGAAAACTCCATCTATGTTTCTCTTGTACAGGCTGTTATCCCAAAGGACAAAATTGACAGCTTTCAACCTAATAGTCCTCCTTTTTTTGTAAGACAAATGAGTAGGACATTCACCATAAGTCATAAAATATGCAATATCTAAATACCATTCATTGGTAGTGGAGATAAAAAGGACTATTGGTGCATCTTCCACTTCAGCTTCTTCATGTTATGTATCTTCTGGCTTATTATCAACCATTAATTAGCAAAGGCCTTTACCTTTAGCCAACGTTGTCAGCTTGATATCCAAATCAAATTCTTAGATCTTTGCAATCCAATTACCTCTCTTTGTGCCAAACTCCTATTGAGTTAATATAGACTTGACTATACTTTCAGGAACTAAGGCAGTAGTATGAGAATTTAGAATATAGAAGTGAAAGTGTTTGACTACTTTTACCAAGGCATAGGTGTGTTTCTCTATATTTGAATACTTCATTTCATGGGTTTTGAGAGGGCAACTCATGAAAGAGATAGGGGATTCCATACCTTCTTTGTCTTGTTGGACAAGAATCACTGAAAGAGTATGCTCAAATGCATAGCTGTAAATGATGAAATCCTTGTGGTAATCTAGACAAACCAAGGTAGGGGCGTGAGCAATGGTGACCTTGATATCTTAAAACACTGATTTACCTTCTTTATTCTAGCTGAAGGAAGTTTTCCCTTTCATCATATTCACAATGTGTCCTATTTTCTCAATAAATTTAAGAATAAATCTATGTACGAAATTCACTTTTTCGAAGAAAGAGTGAACAACATTTTTACTTGTAGGCAAATTTAGCTCTTGAATGGATTTGACTCTGTCTGAGTCAATATTTATACCTTCTTTGGACACAATGTGTCCAAGGAGTTTCCCTTATATCACTCCAAAAATAGACTTCTTAGGATTCAAGGAAATACCATTCTGCTGACAGCACTCCAGCACTTGTTGCAAGTGGTATACATGATCAGATCGATGCTTTGAAAAGATAGTTAAATCATCAAGATGTACCACTATGAATTTGCCAATTTCATCTTTGAAAGACATGTCCATTAATCTCTAAAAGGTAGCACCAACATTTATTAATCCATAAGACATTCTTTTATATGCAAATGTACCCCAAGGCATGATGAATGCAGTCTTGTATTGATCAGCTTCAGCAACTTCAACTTGGTTATAGCCTGAGAAGCCATCTAGCATTGATAACATTTCTAATCCTGTTACTATTTGAAGCACTTGGTCCATGATTGGCAAAGGGTAATTGTCTTTTAGAGATGATTGATTCAAATTTTGGAAATCTACACAAATGTAGATTTCACCATTTTTCTTCCTTACAGGTACTATGTTCACAATCCATGTAGAATGATGGATTGGGAACATTATTCTACCATTTAACATATTTTGAATCTCAGACATAATAGTACCTAAAATTTTTGGATTGTATTGTCTGGATTTTTGCTTGTAAGGCATTGAATCAAACTTGAGAGGAATATGATGGTGGATTTCATCAGGTCTGAGAGACTTCAGATCTTCATATGAATATGCCAAGACATCAATGTATTGATGGAGCAAAGAAGTGAATTTAAATCTTTCTTCAGGTGTGCAACACTTACCAATGTTAATCATTATGGGATTTTCTTTGTTGGTTAGATTCACTTGGTTAAATCCCTGAGATAAATTTGAATTTGTTTTCTATTGTTTGATGAATCTATCATGCTTGTCAAACATCTTCTCAAGAGAAACCAGGCCTTTCAGAATTTTGTTTCCTTTCAGTTGTAAGAACTCTTCATTTACATCTGGACTGGATTCAAAAAAAGATTCAGACTTTTGAGATTTGCTACCTTAAAAATATAGTTGTTCAAAATTGTCTTTTTGTCATGTCCCCTTTTTCCTGGACATTGACAGTCTTGATGATTAGCCTATTATGCGGCCTTCGTAGGCTAATAGGATGGATAGAGGGTCATAATAGAGCTTGGATTGACTTTGATTCGTAGAATTTCTACATTTGATTTTCATTCAGGTTATTTTGGACACATTTGGCATGAGCTCCTACCTTTTAGGGATATTTGATATGCAGCGGAGCGCCTTTATTTCGATATGGTTATGTGCGGAATCACTCCCTGATTCACTAGCTTCGATCGGTTCGTTGATCCAACATGTGTTGAGGGAGATATTAATATTTGATTGATTTAATCAAATATTAATTATTTAGCCTATTTTTAATTTGAAACCCTAATTCTAATTTAAGAAACCCTAATTAGGGCAAGCATATCTTTTTGAGGGTATAAGGGTTTCTCATGGAGGCCATTGTTCATTATGTATGCTATTGATTATTGATATTGATTTTGAGAATTTCTTCTGTGAAGACTGAGCCTAGGGTTCAAGGATTCCATCTGCATTGGAGAACGTTCCCTCTTCGATGTGTGCAATTAAGAGGTTGTGGAATATCAGCTGATCTATTGCCAAAGTGAGAGATAGCTTCATCCAGAAGTTATCACAGAATTTCAAGTTTGAGAGATAACTTCACACAGAAGTTATTACAGATATTCCAGGTATTTCTTTATTCTTGTTTTGATTCAATAAATTACACAGCTAGAGATCTTCTGTGCTAGAAAAGTATATTTTCAGATCAGGGGTTGAAAATAGGGAAGTTATGCTTAATTGGCAGCCGTACAAGGTCCGTATAGGTCTGTACAGATCAGCTTAGGAACCAACCTCGGCAGACAGAGGGTTTTCAGTGATCGACATCGGTCGACTAAAGACCGACATTGGTAGAAAGCCAACCGACAGAGACCGACGTCGGTGAGATATCCACCGATGACGGTGATTGTGTGTCAACACAGAAGGGCTGAGACCTTCCAGAATTCAATTTTCACTTCCAATTTTGATAAGCCAGGGTTTTTAAGACTGTATTTCATATTTATATGCATGAGAAAGGACTACAATTGTAATAGTTTAAAAGGACAAGTGATAAGATTTGTAATTTTCTATTCAGAGACTATATTATTGTGATTATTCTAAATTTATTCAACTGAAGTTATATCTTGTTCAAAGTTTTCTGTGTTGCTATATTTCCTGTTTGAAGGGGATATTACAGTGGTATCAGAGCATTTATAGGAAGAAAAAGAAACCCCTAAGTAAGGGACATCACAGTGGTATCAGAGCATTTGTAGGAAGAAAAAGAGCCCCTAAGTAAGGGACATCACAGTGGTATTAGAGCTAATGTCTTGCCATCCTGTTGGGTAGTTTGGGTATCAGCATGGCGCTAACAGGTGTCAAAGATTTGGAAGAAAGAGTGCACAATGCAAAGGAGAAGTTAGAAAATCCATTACAACAAGCAGATGACCTTCTACAAACTCTGGAGGAGTTAGAAATTTATTTAAGCAAGGTCGAGTAGTCAAATTCTTATGAGATACAAACAGTGTTATCTCCAGCATTTGATTCTTTGGTGAAGCACCGATTATTGAGACATCATGATGAGGTGGTAAGACTTACAACTCTCTCTTGTATTAGTGAAATCATGAGAATAATAGCTGGCTTTAATTTTTATGATGATCAGATTATGAGAGAGGTACTTCATGCCATGGTAAAAAGCTTTGAAAAGTTGGATGACATTAGAGACTCTCATTTCTCAAAGAGGGCGAGATTACTTGACACTTTTGCAAGGTATGGATTTGAAAACATTATGATGTTAGTAGGATGTATTGGTGGCATTCGCACTATGTTTAAAATATTTTGGAATATTTTAGATGAGTTTCATTCCAGTGATGTATTAGCATCCATGCACTCTATCATGTTCACAATCTTGTTTGAGGAGGAGGATAAAATCTCTAAACTTTTGGCAGAAGATTTACGGTATGTCTGGATAAAAGGGAAAAATGTCTCACCTAGAGCTTGTATGTGGTTAAAGAGTTTGATTAATAGGCCTAAGGATCGTAGTGCTTTCCCTATGACATGCAACCACTTGCATGATGAGTTTGACAGTTATGCTGATCCAGTACAGGGAGATATTAACACATCTTCAGGTAATGATTTATCTGCATTATCTTCACAGGTAGGGGTAGTTGAGGATGTTGTGGATGAGCTTTGTCTTCAGGTGAGTTCAGCACAGGTGTTAGACAGTGAGGATGAGCCTGATGCTTGCATTCAGAGTGTGGAGGTATACTCAGAGGTTAGTACATTGAGTATTGGTGATGAGTATGTTTTTGTAGCTGCTGATGAGGAGCATGTTGTTGAGGCTAACACATATATTCAGGACTTGGGAGTACCTGATTTTGAGGAGTTTGGGATACCAGTGGAGTTGAATCTCCATATTGATTATTCTCATACAGAGGATAGTGTGGTACAGTTGGTTTTGCCGCCTTTACAGAGAGATCAGTTATGGGATGGATTGGCACCATCTCTTGTAGATGGAATTGGCAGTTGGAATTGTCCATTCTACTTGGATTATGATGTTTTGAGAGTGTGTTTCTCATGTGCTCTTGACTATGGTATTTGTAATCATGGAGGTTGGAGTTTCATGTGCCAGTTTGATTATGAGTCTTTCTTTGTTCTACTTCTGCTGATGTTGCAAGTACTTGCATTGATTCACAGCAGCATAGAGCATAACTACATTTGGGATCCAGGTGGATCGAGTAGTTCATTGTTCCGAGATTGCTTGGGGACAAGCAATTTTTGGAGGGGCGGATTGTCATGTCCCCTTTTTCTTGGACATTGACAGTCTTGACGATTAGCCTATTATGCGACCTTCGTAGGCTAATAAGATGGATAGAGGGTCATAATGGAGCTTGGATTGACTTTGATTCATAGAATTTCTACATTTGATTTTCATTCAGGTTATTTTGGACACATTTGGCATGAGCTCCTACCTTTTAGGGATATTTGATATGCAGTGGAGCGCCTTTATTTTGATATGGTTATGTGCGGAATCACTCCCTGATTCACTAGCTTCGATCGGTTCGTTGATCCGACATGTATTGAGGGAGATATTAATATTTGATTGATTTAATCAAATATTAATTATTTAGCCTATTTTTAATTAGAAACCCTAATTCTAATTTAAGAAACCCTAATTAGGGTAAGCATATCTTTTTGAGGGTATAAGGGTTTCTCATGGAGGCCATTGTTCATTATGTATGCTATTGATTATTGATATTGATTTTGAGAATTTCTTCTGTGAAAACTGAGCCTAGGGTTCAAGGATTCCATCTGCATTGGAGAACGTTCCCTCTTCGATGTGTGCAATTAAGAGGTTATGGAATATCAGCTGATCTATTGCCAAAGTGAGAGATAGCTTCATCCAGAAGTTATCACAGAATTTCAGGTTTGAGAGATAACTTCACATAGAAGTTATTACAGATATTCCAGGTATTTCTTTATTCTTGTTTTGATTCAATAAATTACACAGCTAGAGATCTTCTATGCTAGAAAAGTATATTTTCAGATCAGGGGTTGAAAACAGGGAAGTTGTGCTTAATTGGCGGCCGTACAAGGTCCGTACAGGTCCGTACAGATCAGCTTAGGAACCGACCTCGGCAGACAGAGGGTTTTTAGTGATCGACATCGGTCGACTAAAGACCGACGTTGGCAGAAAGCCAACCAACAGAGACCGACGTCGGCGAGATATCAACCGACGACGGTGACTGTGTGTCGACACAGAAGGGCTGAGACCTTCCAGAATTCAATTTTCACTTCCAGTTTTGATAAGCCAGGGTTTTTAAGACTGTATTTCATATTTATATGCATGAGAAAGGACTGCAATTGTAATAGTTTAAAAGGACAAGTGATAAGATTTGTAATTTGCTATTCAGAGACTATATTATTGTGATTATTTTGAATTTATTCAACTGAAGTTATATCTTGTTCAATGTTTTCTATGTTGCTATATTTCCTGTTTGAAGGGGATATTACAGTGGTATCAGAGCATTTGTAGGAAGAAAAAGAAGCCCCTAAGTAAGGGACATCACAGTGGTATCAGAGCATTTGTTGGAAGAAAAAGAGCCCCTAAGTAAGGGACATCACACTTTTCATTCCAAGAAAGCAATGATCTGATGATCATCATTGAATATTTACCAATGATCAGTATTGTCAAGAATGCTTGATCTATAGACCAGCTCAATGTTATATTTGTCTTCTTTAAAATCAGAATGAGGAATTAAAAGAGTTCTTGAAATAACAAGTGCATCAACTCTATCATTGGACTCTCTTAGAATGGAAAAAATGTTGAAAGCATCAAAGCTTTCAATTTGGTCCCAGACCAAGTTACGGTAGTGGCGTAGCCTCTCATTCTTGGTCTGATATAGATTTCTCACTTGATAGATGACTAATTCAGCATCCCCTTTAGCCTCAAGAAACTTGATGTCTCTTTCTTGAGCAGCCTTCATGTCTAGTAATAGTGATTCATATTCAGCTATATTATTAGTATTGCTGAATTGTAATTTATAGGATGAAGGAAACAAATATCCTTGAGGAGATATCAAGACAATTCCAACTCCCGAACTAGTAGAAGAACAACTACCATCAAATTCTAGAGTCTAAATCTCATTAGACACTAACTTTACTTCAGACTTTCCCTCGTCAAAGATAGAGGATCTTTCTTCATGATCTATATATAAAAAGTAATTACCCATACCTATAGATTCAAAAAGGATTTGAGCTTTAGGAGCTAACATCTTGGTAACTACACACTTTGCTTCCTTTTCATGAAGTAATCTCTTCATCATGCCTTGGACAGGGATCCTTACTTCAGATAGATCCATGTTTAGTTCTCCTCCCATGTCCTTGTAGAAATTTCATCCAAGCAAAATGCCATAAGATGTTGGGACGTTAGCCACTAAGACAGTCATTTTAATCTTCTTGTTTGAAAAGGTTGTGAATGCAAATTGAGAATCTTTGATCTGCCCCAGTAATGGTACTTGCTTGTTCTCCATGGAGAAACATCTCCCAAACTTCTTGGTCAATGTGAGACCAAGAGACTCAGTGAATTTAGTAGGCATGACATTGTCAGATGCACCTAAGTCTATTATATAGTTACTCAGCTTGTGGCCATTGATTAATAGGGAAACATAAAAGGGTTTTATTTTTCCAAAAGTAGCTGGGGGAGTAATGACTAGATTATTTGGAATAGGCGTATTCATTGGAGAATCAAGACTTACTTTTTTAGCCTTTTGTCCTACAGGGATGATTTGATTTTTAACATATTAGACCAGCTTATTCAATTGATCTGGATTAGACTATAAGTATTCAAATTTAGACATCTATATTTTTGTCTTTTTAACATGATCAATTATGTCAAATGGTTGAATCAAGCTAGGTATAGAGAAAGGTACTTCAGCTTTTTGAGTTTTAGGAGGGATGGGAGGTGGGCTAGTTTGCGAATTAGAAATAGAAGGGGAAGGCACAATAGATGTATTTGCCTTTTGAGTAATGACTAAATCTTTTGATTGAAAAGGCAAAGCTATCCCATGCTTGACAATTGTGATTGTTGGTTGTGGTTGCTCTTCTACCTTTTCTTTATCAACCTATTGGACTGATTAGTTCTTAGACCTAGTAAACACTGCATATGATCCATCTGAAGCTTCTCTTTTATTTTCAGGTTCATCTTGATAATTTAGGAAACTAATGTGGGAGTTACTAACTGATTCTTCTTGACTGTCTTCAATGATATCAGCGTCATTTTCTTTATTTAATTTAGGCTGATAAGAGAATTCTAATTCTGCTTCAAGATATTCCATTGTTGAATTGGTTGGAGGAGCTTCTAGAGTAAGTTTCCCTTATGGGGGAGGAAGATGATTTTTTTGTCCTTGGTTTATGGAAATATTGCCCTGATATGATTGATTTGGGAATGTCCTTCTATATGTAGGAGCAGAAGACATTCCTTGAGCCATTTGCTTTTTAAGAGCAAGCAACTCATTTTCTAATTTTTGCACCATTAGATCTGTAGTGCTTGTAGATGCAAATTCAAAAGATGATGAAGCTCTGTTTCTATTTGGATCTCTTCTTATCTTCCCTGCTAAGATGAGATCATCTTCTACTTTAGTGGCCAAAAGTTGAGCTACAACGAGATCTATTTGGCCAGCACATCTCAAGAGGAAACTAACTTTAGGTAGCTAAGAATTAATGAAAAAGCATTTGAGATTCTCAGCTATGGGTCTAGCAATTACAGGAATTCTATTTCTCAATTTGTCAAATTTAGTTATGAAGTCTCTCATAGGCTCATGCGGCTCTTTTTTAATTTGTGTAAGTTGAGTTAGAAGTGTACGTGCATCTTCTACAGGTTTGAATCTGGCTTCAAACTTAGCTTTAAGGGTATTCTAATTAGTCATAGATTAAGCCTGTAAATGGTAAAACGAATCTGTAGTAGGACCTTGTAGTGTTTCAATAAAAACCCTAACTGCTACATCTTTAAACTCTACCCTGATTACTCCACAAGCTATACTAAATGTTGCAATGTGTTCATTAGGATGAACTTTGCCATCACTATAGAATTTAGGGAAATTCTTTCTAGAACTATGTGGAAGCTCATGTAGAGGAGGAGTAAGATTGAGAGGACCAAAAGCATTACCCCAGGGGCCTTGAACTACCATTATAGGATTCTAAAAAGGAGGGATAACAAATCTCAATGGGGTAATTATAGGCATAGCTTTATCAATAGTAGAAGTAGATACTTCGTTTGGTAATAGAGATCTAGCTTTAGTAGGAGGGAAGCTCTTGGTTTGTTGGAGATGAGATGATGAAGGAAATAGATCAAAATCACTTTGTTGTACCAGCTTGAACACAGGATCAATGACACCTTTAGCCCTTTGGCTTCATGTATACCTTGAATCTGCCAGATTATAAAACAAAAGTGGAAAAGAAATGACTTTGCTTCAATTAAAGCTTGAGGCTTTAAACTGTGCATTCTTTCCCTTTGAGTGTGGAGGTCAATGGAATGGATATACTATAAATGGATAATGGGTATATCCCCAGTAGAGTCGCTAAAAACTATTGGTTGAATATTTTGTCTATCAATGTACTGGTAAATAAAATAGGTCTTATCAGTCAAAGTCAGAAGATTAGTCATCCTAATGTTTAAGTTTATCACATCAAAAGAAGATTGCTCTCTCCTCTCATCAAGGGGAGGTTTTCTGTGGATATGTTATGTATATGTATAAATAGAAAATAATACTCAAGGGTAGGACCAGACATCCATCTCTCTTTCTTTAAAAATGATGTATACAAAATAAAAGAAAAACTCAAGGGAATGACAGACAACTCTCCTCTTCTTTTAGAAAAACTATTCAGCCAGCCACAAGAATACTCCTAGAAATATAAGCAAAATGTAACTGAGAGTATGGTAACTAGCAAATCGAGATAGAGCACAAAGTCTCTACCTAAAAAGCTTAAGATTAATATACGAAGGGTAATGAAAGCTCAAAGTCTTTTCAAATTCCTTTACACAACAATAAAAAGAAAACACACTGAAGGTAGCTATGGGGGCACAAAGTCTCTCCATAGTTGATTCTTCAGGACACCTTCCTGACTAATTTTACTAATATTGCTTATTAAATTAATGAAATAGAAAAGATATCATAGCACAAAGTCTAAAAAAGTCCCTTGCTTTCATTAACATAATATGATCAACAAACTGAGCACAAAGTCTCAATGATGCCTCTCAATTTGGGTAGAGTTTCATTCAAATTGTCAAAAAGAAGATGATTTTACAATGAAAGAAAGTCCCTTATATAGCCATTTCAAGGACTCGAGAACAATAATACATCATGATGTGATGGGAACTATTAGGAAGATGGGCTAGAACTTTGGGGCATTTTACCCATTTGATCTTTTCAATGTAGATAAACAAGCCACACAATTGAAAGATTGCAACTTTCAATGTTTAGCTGGCAGTCTGATCTTGTCTTCATCATTCCTCCTTTTTAGACTAATTGAATTAGGCCCTAGATTCATCCATTGTTCTGTCTTCCCTCACTTTTAGCTAATTTTGTCTTAAATTCTGGGAATGCATTTGGGTCTGTAAATCCATCACTGTCTTTAAAATTGATGTTTACATGCCCATCAATGTGATCTCAACAGCTAGTTCACTATCCTGAATTTGACATCTTTGAGGGCATCACCCCTTTGTCTTCTTTTGGATTTTGACTTTACCCTTTTGGGCCTTAAGAAGTGATCCTTGAATGGGTTGGAAATGACCCTTTACATTGGCTGTCGAGAGTCCCCCGTAAGGGCACCTGCCCTTCGGGGTCCTTCGGCAGCCCTTTACCTTGGCAGTCCCCACGAACAAATATTTCCCTAGGCTTTTGATTTGAAAGTTCCCTGTGGACATTTTCCCCAGGTGTTTTCTCTCACCGGTAATTTTCATGGGCGTTTGTCTCACAAAAAATTCCCACAGACAAATGTCTGCAAAAACTTGTTTTGCAAAGTCTTTTGAGCCCTTTATTAATTATTTTAGACTTTTACATTGAACCAATCCATTAAACCAAAAATGGTTCAAGCTGATGGTTTAATGAATTAAACAAGCCAATGAACTTGCATTTGAACCAATAGGAACTTTGATGTTGAACCAAAAGATTGAACCAATCTGTTGAATCAGTTCAATGATTCAATGAAGCACACTGAGCCCCTTTGAACCAAAAGTTGATGAACCATCCAATGAGCCAAGTGATTGAACCAAGTGAATGAACCTATTCCTTTGGTTGAACCTGCCATTGAACCTTGAACTTGTTGAACCTTTGAACCAAAATGGTTCAATGGTTTAATGGTTTAAGCCACCTTGATTTGGCCAAGTGTCCTTGAAGTTGATGAACCAATTGAAGTGATTGAACTTTGAACCTTGATGAAGCACTTAACTCTTGCCAAAGACATTGAACTTGTTGAATTTTGAACATGTTGAACCTTTGAACCAAAGTGGTTCAATGGTTCAGCAGTTCAATGGTTTAGGTCTTTTTTTGTACTCAGATGCTTGTCGATGAAGATTTTCAACTGAACCAAAGCTCTGAACTAATTCTAGAAAATGACCAAGCATTGAAAACCAATTTTTTTGACTGAAATAGCTTGTAGAAATCTTTGAACCTGTATAAATGAACCTGCTTGTGGAGTCTGTAGAAACGAAGTCCATAGAAATCAACATGTAAAATCCATTGAACTTGACTTGTAAAGTCTATAGATTTTTTAAGAATTTTTGAAAATGAGGAATCTGAATGTCTAAGACAAATTTTTGAAAATGGAAGATACAATTTTGGTATGTAGGACCAAAATAGTTCAAATGTTGTCCCAAAAATGACTGCTACTTTTGGGAGACAACACCAATGAGAGGGGTATTTTGATTTTGCACTCCCCACAAAACATGTTGAGGTGAATTTTGAAGGTGAATAAGGTGATTCTACATTTGTATCATTTGGTTGGCATTATTATCTTAAAAAGTGTTCATCTAATTAAGAGTTTATAATAAGAGTCAATAGGTTTGAGGGATGTTTTGACTAGTTTACATAGAATGTGAAGCATTATAATTAGTATTAGTGGTTTCGGTTCCACTATGAGTATTGGAATGCACAACACTAGTGACTTGAGAGGTGTTGGTAGAAAAGGAGGCACTAGTGGCATGATTAGCATATATTTTTAAATATGCACTAGTAAAAGGATTAGAATATAAATAAACACTAGTGGCATGGTTACCATTTGTATAAAATGATGCACTAGTGGAAGGATTGAGAATTGTGGGTCTTAGAAAAGGCCCACTATATGTTAAACCTACCATGTTAGTAGAGATACTTGGCATGGAGGTTGAATAAATCAAATAAGAATAAGTCATAATATGATAAGGAGTTAATATAAAAGGAAGAGGTTGAGAAGTAAAGAAGGTATCATCCCCAAATCCATGAGAGAATGTGTGGGAAGGTGAATGGGGTTATTCTTCTTTACCAATTATCATAAGGTTGTAAATCATGAAAGGGTATTTTCCCCTATAATGAGAAAACCCATTAATGAATAAAATCATTTCAAGAGTGTACTCTAATTCTAGTTAATCTTGTAAGGTGAAAAGGGGGTTACAAACTAAATATGGATAAATAAGAGTTCCATAATTTTTAGTGTGAGTTATCACATGCACATTTTTTTCATTTAAAGTGGAAGCCACAATATGTTTATGGGGAAACTTATTGAGATTGGTAACTCTCATCATATCTATTGAGTTCAACCTTTTGTTGTCCTCAAACAAGAAGGTCATGATGAAATAACATATCCAAAAGGATGATGCGAAAACAAAATTAGAAAATAGCATACAACGTCAAAATGGTCAACTATGTTCTACAATCTAGGGAACAAAAGTATAAAGATAAGGGTACATAGTCACTTAGGTTGATTGTGTATTATAGATAGTTAGGCTAAACAAATGTATAAGGATACACAGTCATACAAGTTGACTATGTATTGTTGAATAGATAATGAAATAGGGGGATATGAATACATAATCATGTAGATTGATTGTGTACTATTAGTAGGAAGGTGGAATAGTTTGTAAGAGACTTTATTGACCAAGTTGACAATATCTTGAAATAGGGGAAAATTTTGAAAAATAATTTTAAGTAATAATGAAAGAAAGCATGCAAAAAATTGGATCAATGTGACTAATTTAATTAGAGCACACAAAATAAAACTTTCACCAATGCTATGTAATGAAAGTTTTGTAATACAACATTAAATGATCAAAGATCAAGAAAAATAAAAACTAAATTCTAACTAGTTGGTCATCCTAAGTGTTATTAAGTTGTAATAAAATGTAATTTTAATGTGATAGGAAAGTTGACTAAAATAGGTAACTAAAAGGCAATCTAAGTTGGTTTTTGGATGTTTGGGCTAAAATAGATCTATATTTTTAATGGTACTAGCTTGGTATTTGGGCCTACCCCTTCACTTAATAATCCTATAATGTTAAGGGTGACAAGTGATTTTCTAATATATACCATTAACCATGTATTTATACTTGGATAGAAAACCAAGTTGGCTTCCCCCTTGGTGATGAAATCCAACAAGGTAGGCCTTGGAAAGACAAATTTTTAATACTTTGTGAATGTAAATTGGTTTGGTAGTGTGTGTAAAAAAGTAAAATAGTGTAAATAAAATGGTAATTTGAAAACTACCTATTTAGACTATGTGATTTAGTCTAAGCATGTAAACAAATGAAAAGAAAATTTGAATTAATTACTAGAAAATAGATGTTAATTCCTTAATGGAGAATAATATAGAGTCAATTTAGGAAATAATGTATGAAAATAGTAAATAATAGAGTCAATTGGTTCATTATTATTTTGCATAAGTCTTTAAGAATAAAATTTAATAGATTGACTATGTCTCTTAGATAGAAGATAGACTACATAATTAAGTCGACTAGGTTGACTTAATTAGATGTAGGGTTATGGTTTTGTAGACTAAAAACTTATGAAAATAGTACTAAAATGATAAAGAGAGAAAAGAAAGGAACCTTGGTGGGATTCAAGATTATTTATATTGAAATTTTTTATGCTATGGTGCTTAATTATATTTCTAAATTTACCAACTAGGTCAATTGATTTGACAAAGTTTGTAAAATCTTGTGTTCTAAAAAAGCAATAATGAATAAAGTCGACATGTTTGATAATGTTTGTTAACATGTATGTTGATAGAATAAAATATAAGATAGATTCAACCTATTTTATTATGTATGCTAGCTTGAAACTAAATAAAATTACTATATTGAATTACTCAATCTAGAAACTTGTAATTGATGAAGATCTACATAGACATAATAAAGTCATTTTGAAGTGATTGTGTGTTAAAACTATGAAAAAAAGTTTATAAATATACTAATTGGTTAAATACATTATTGAAAATTAAAAAATATATAAATATGAAGACAAAAATGATGGCATGAAATAAAACCTGCAAGGGTTAGATTCATATTGGGTTCACCAGAATGTATGCAAAGGGAAATGTAACTTATCTATTAATCAATCCTAACCCAAAGAAGATAAATCCTACTTATATTTATGATTGTTGATACATTATATATTCAATGTCATGACCAATATGGATCTTCTAGACCTATCTAAAGGATCTATTACCATAATAATATCACTAGGGAGGATTCCAAAACCTATAGTCTAGCAAACTATACAATAACCCTAACTAGGTCCAATGTTTTCATGTTCATAAAAGTAATTAATGAAAATAAATTAAAATTTAATATAGTGCTAAAAACATCTTGTGGCATAATTTGGGGGTAATAAACATAAAATTAAACATGAATATAAGACATATACTCATGTTAATGTATATATAATCCTAATGCATAGGAAAGAAGTACAAATGTGAATCTATCTAATCTTACAAAGGAGTAATAAAGTTAAGAATACTTACCTTTGAAGATAAACCCATTGAGCCTCAATATCTCCCTTGGCCAAGGTTCTTTTCAAGAGGTTGTTGAGGTATGTAAATATAACAAGGATAAGTCATCTCTAGGCTACACAACATATATCTGCATCCAAAATACTTTTTCACAAGGCAAGATATGTATCTCCAAATAAAGTACTAAAACCATAAGTTATGCTCCTCAAGTAGAATGGTGGATAAGAATATACATAATATATATCTCATTTTATTATATTCCTTTTTTAAATGATAAAATGAGTGTGTATATATATTTGAATCTAACCCTCATTTTTTCTAAAAGTTTAACTAATAGGGTTGGCCTAAATGACTCCATATCATTATTGATAAAATAAAATTATGTCCTAGTCTATGTTGGCCAAGAGCAAACCTATACCTTAAATGAGTTTTATCAATTAGAGTACAAGGTTGATGGGGCCGACAGTGTATTATAAACTTTTGGAAAGGGGTTTTAGGCTAGGGAAGTGATAATGAAGGTAGAAAATGATTAGATGAGGTTGAAAAAGAAGAGGAAAAGCTTAGGGGATGTTTTTCAGAGATGGTTGTGTAGATAGTAAGTGGTAGTAAGGAAATAAAAGTATTATGAAGTACCAATGGTTTGACCACCATTTTCCTGATGCACCCCTTAGGTTATGCACTCAAAGAGTTTAAGACTTGATGGGTTCCTATAAGAGATAAATCATTAGTAATTGATAAAATGGTAAGTATACGGATTTGGGGAACATTTCCATGGAAATTTTACATAACATGATCACATTATTTATATTATGTCTTAATAATTACCAAGCCATAATGCAATCATATTAATGTATATTACATTCACATTAATAGATAATGTGATCATGTTATTATAAAAATAATAATGCAATCACATTACTATTATCTTTCATGTTAAAGAAGTGACAATGTATATGGAGTGAATGTTAGTTAATAGGTAATGTGATCACATTATTGATAACATGATCACATTTATGTTATTTTGCACATAAAATCATGTGGGAGTTGTACATGAAGGTAACTTTTTCCAAAATATTATATTTACTACTCTAAATGTTAAGTATATTTATTTTAGTAAATATAATAAAATAGGGCCACTTTGTATCTGATAGAGTTGGTCTCATAGTTTCACCCCTTATGATTTGGAAAATTATTTTTAAAAATCCTATCTAGTTAATACTTAGTCATTTTTAGGATCTAAGTATTAAACCTAGGTATTTTAGGACATAATTTTTTCAATTTATGTCTATTTTTGGTAAACATATAGTCATTTTTTATGTTTTGTGCCTTTTAAATTGATTCTTGGCATTTATAGGAGTCTTAGGTTTGTCAAAATTGAAGTTTACAACCCACTTAATTTGAAATGATGAAAAGTGTTGTGATTTGGGTAGCATAGGTCATATTGATGACATGCACACATCAAATGACCACTTTCAGTTAATTTAATTGTCCATCATCCTTACTTCAAACTAATCACTTCCTACTCATGCCTCATCACCCTTAATAAATCTCTCATCATTATTCATTATCCCCAATCACTCCCTCATTGAATCTTACTATCCCTAATCATCTCTAATCACTCATTCATCATCCTTGATTACTCCCTCATTAAATCTCACTATTCCTCATCATCCCTAATCACTCACTCCCCATATTTCATCATTCCTCATCACTCCATTAACCCTCACCATCCCTCATAATATTTAATCACTCTCTTATTATCCCTAATCACTTCCTCATTGGATCTCACCATCCCTAATCACCTCTTCATCATCCCTAATCACTCCCTCCTCATCCCTCCTCATCTTTAATCACTCCTTTATTGACCCTAATCATTTACAATCTCTTCTTCATCATCCTTAATCACTCCCTCATTGACCCTAACCATCTCTCATCATCTCTAATAACTAATTCATCATACCTTATCATCTATAATGACTCATTCCTCATCCCTCATCACCCCTAATCACTCCCTCATTAATCCTCACCATTATTCATCATCCCTAATCACTCCCTCATCATCTCTAATCACTCCCTCATTAACCCTCACCATCCCTCATAATATTTATTAACTCCCTCATCATCTCTACTCAATTCCTCCTCATCTCTCCTCATACTTAATCACTCCATCCAATATCTCGATGGTGGTATTTTGTTAGTGTTAAACAATGTTATGAGCTACAAGTAAAGAGTTGAGTGATACCATAAAATATAATACATAGTGATAAAAATGATGTGGAGGCAAATTTGAAACATAAATATTTAAATCCTATGAAAAAATATGGGCTTATTAGAAATGATGTAATTCATAATTGAAAATCTTCTAGAAAAAGAGAAACAAGCAGAACTACTATAACACCAAAAATGGGTAGGAAATACATGAGGATCACCAAGATATGTGATTTTCTAAAACCAATCAATTATTTTCCATATTAGGACATTTTATGACCCAAATAATTATATTGAATATATATATATATATATATATATTGATTGAGTCATCATACCAAAGAGTGGAAAATAATTTTCAAATGATTAAAACAAGTAGTCCAAGATTGGAAAGCGGTGCTTAACTCATTACTTTAATATTCAATCCAATGAAGAGTGTCACACTATGAGATCTCTACTTTCACATATTGAGAAGTGGGTACAAGTTATCTATCACTATAATAATGTAAGTAGACAATAGATTATAAACCCAATGATATGGTTAGTACTACAAATATCTCTACTTTCCCCAACAAGAAATTATATGAATTAAAAATATTTTTTCATTAACAAATGTATATAAATGGTGAACCAATACACTTCATCATTTCCAATGAAAGTTATAAGAATTTAATTTCTCATAAATAATATTATTAAAAATTGAAATTGAAATTTATACATCATCCATAACCATTCGATAGTGTATGATCTAGTGTAGGCCTTGAGAAATAGATCACCTAGTAGTTTCACTTGTGTACAAAATAAATATTTTTAAAGATGTAATCCTTTTTGACACCTCACTATTATAGGTATGTGATGCTTTATATGTGTTCAACCATATATTTACCATTGAAATGTAATCTATGAAGTAGATATTTAAAATGTTGTGATAGATTGTCATGATCTAAAATACCACATATCATACTTAGTTCATAAGATTTCGGTCATTAATGCAAGGAAGTGAAATAATATTTTTAGTTCTAATAAGAGGCATATTATTTATGGTTATAATTAAATTTAATAACATCCTTATGTCACCATATCATAGTGTGGTTTATCCAACAATAATAAAGACAAAATAAGTGAACCATAAACTAGATGAATATAAGGATATCTTTCAGTCACCTAAATAAGTTCTTACATACTATACACTAAAAAATAATATTGATTTGATCCCTTAACTACCTCTACCTCAAATCTCCTTATATAACATATAATTTATAGATAATTAATATCAAAAGTGGTAGATCTATGAAATTATGGGTAATGGATACATTATACCCAAATCATTGCCTTGTAGAAGTCCAATTGTGTTTGTGCCAAAGTTGTGAATCAAGCAAAAAAATATTAACAAGATTAAATTGAAGAAATATTATCTTCATCTAAATATTAAGAAATTTTTATGCCATATAGATGGTGTAGAAGTCTTTTCCAAAATCGATCTTAAGTTTGGGTATCATCATATTCATGTTAAACCTCTATACATTTGGAATATAGTCTTAAAAACAAAAGAAGGATTGATTGACTAGTTGGTTATGAATTTTAGGTTTAATCATGGAAAAAAATCATTCATTTAAATATGTTGAAAGACATCCTCAATCCCTTTACCTATGTATTTTTTTAATTTACCTTGATGATATATAAATCTTTAGAAAACATGGGATGACCATCTACACCATGTTTAACTAGTGTTTCACATTTTTTAGAATTTTTCTTTTATGATAACATGAATAAATGTTCATTTTTCATGAAATAGATAAAATATTTGGGACACATTACACACATAAGGAGTGTATGTGTGAACCTGCCCAAGATTTAAGTCATACAAGAATGAGAAACACTAAATAACATTGAATATAATTTAATTCTTCTCAGAATTAGAAAATTATACAAGAGATTTATGTTTAATCTTTATATTTTGAACCAAATTAACAAAGTTGGAACCAAATAAAGTTTCATCTATTTAGCTTCAAAACAAAGATAATTTGATAATCTAAAATTTAGACTCTATTTTTATAGTACTTATGCTACTGGACTATAAATTTGGAATATCATACAATTCATTCAATAATAAAATTGATTATCACAAATGGGTATTGACATCGAAAAAAGTCTTATAAAATAGTTAATTTTGATTATAATTGATTAAAATACATATGATTGAAATCAATGATATATTTATATTATTTACTTACATCAAATGATGAGTGAGTGATTATGGATGGTGATAGATGGTGAGGGTTAATGAGGGAGTAATTGGTGATGATTAGGTATGAAGAAATATTAATTATGGATTATGAGGGATGAAGAGAGACTGATGATGGATGATGATATTAAATGAAGGAGTGATTAGGGATGATAAGCCTAAGTGATTATAGACTATGAGAGACAATGAAAGTTAATGAAAGAGTGATTAAGGATGAAGAAGGAGTGAATATGGATGAGAAAATTATTAGGGATGATGAGGGATGATAAAAGAGTGATTAGGGATGATGAAGGATGGGGAGAGAGTGATTATGGATGAGGTGGGATAGTGAGGTTCAATGGAGGAGTGATTATGGATGGTAATGGAGTGATTAGATATGACTAGGGATAGTGAGGGTTAATGATGGAGTGATTAGGGGTAATTAGGGATGAGTAGGAAGTGATCAAGGATGAGGAAGAGATGATGAACAAATTAAATTAACATATATTGGTCATTTTATGTGTGTAGGTCATAAATAAAACATACACTACCCCAATCAGACCACTTTGGATCAAGTTTAAAGTGAGTATTTTTAAAACTTAAATTTTGACAAAACTAGGAATCTTATAAATGCTAGAAATCAATTTAGAAGGCATAAAAACTTTTAAAATGACTATATGTTTACCCAAAATGGATATCAATTGCAAAATTCATGTACTAAAACCCCTAGGTTTAATACCTAGACCCTAAAAATGCCTAATCACTAACCAGATTGGATTTTGAAAAATTATTTTCCACATCATAATATGTCCAACTATGTTACCAACTCTATTTGATGTAGAGTGGCCCTAATTTATTATATTTATTAAAATAAATTTAAAGTATGAAAAAATAAATGTAAACTTATACTACCCCACATGCTTTTATGTGAAAAATAAAAAGAATATGATTGCATTATTAATAACATGATTGCATTACCTATTAGCCAACATTTTCTCCATCTACATGTACATTGATTTAATGTGCACAACAATAGTAATGTGATCACATTATTGGTTTTACAATAACATGATTGAATTATCTATTAATGTGATAACATTATACATTAATGTAATTGTGTTATTCAAATTTCAAGTCAAATCCCATGTCTTTTTGCTTTGGAATTTCTTGGATTATTGAGCCAAAGGCTTAGACCTATCAATCAACAACCAAGTTTTGAGAGTTATGATAAAAAAAACAATAAAAAATCAACTTTGATTTTCAAATACACTAATAATTTTAATGTAAAAATTCAAAAATTTAATACCATCATAATGATCACACTCTCTTCTTTTCAAAAATATGATTTTTTTAATTTTTTGACTAATTTATGGTTTCAAACTATGTTGATTTCTAACTATACATTTTTTAGGCCACTACATTCTATAAACATGCATGCCTATACATGTTCATTTAATTTGTCTTTCATTGATCCAAGTTAAAAACAAGTTATATGGTCACAAACTAGGCCTAATTCTACACACATTCATAAAAAAAATTGATTTCCATTTTTTGAGGTAGTTTGGTGTGTCACACAGATGGTTATCCATTTTTTGTCATTTTTCAAGATTTATTTACTTGAAAAATTCATAAAAAAGCATTCATTGAAAAAATATAAGAAAATATAGGTCACAAACTAGAAGGTCTTATCTAAAGTTTCCCAAAAGTGTTTCAAATAATATTTTATGTTGCTCAAAAAATGGTGTACCACATGACCATCTATCTACTCTATTTTCTTTAAAATAGGAGTAAATCTTAAAATTTTGGATGTTTGACCTAGTTATTCTTAACCATTTTTTTAAAAATAATATTTTGGAAACTATACTCAAAATGTTACATTTCATGTTCTTATACCATCTTCTAATTTGAAGTGTAGATATCTCAAATTATCTACAGAGGTTTAGATTTCTAAAATTTTATGAAAATCATGTCCACAAGTAGGCCAATTTTTTTCCCCCAACTTTGTGCACTTACCCAAAGTTTACAACTATTATGTGTATACTGAAAGTATTGTATATGTAGTATCTTAGTTTACTATGATGTGTAAAATCTATTATGGAATATTTTAAGAGACCTCTAAATTAGCTACAAGATGTATTTGCATTTTACCCTTATATGGTCAACTTAATGTGTCAAGCCTAGAGGGATGTATAGAATAACAAATGTTTACATGTTAATATACCATTTTTTATTTACACTTATCTTAATTCTATTCATTATCCTCTATAAGTGAGTTTAACTTATATGTATTGGGACCTATATGTTAATATAGGTTAAGTGAAAGATGTACAAGTATATCAAAATTAAGTTTTCATAGTGTTTCTTATATCATATTATGGGTTAGATCATCATCATTATAATAATAATTTGAAACATGACCATCTTGTTGCTCAGTGTTTACAAATAAATAAATCTTGAATATTGGAGGCACTTACGATTTTTGTATCATATGATCCTTTGGTATTGGTTCATATTCTTGAGGTGCATATATGTGTATTTTAGTGTTTGATTCCTTATCTATTTTTGGAGATAATGGAGCCATTATAATTGACTCTCAAATATCATAAGTTTGGATATTATTGTATACATCCAAATTTTCTTACTTCATTAATCATCACTAATATTAATATTAGTTGACACTAATTTCACTTATCCTATTTATCTCTTCTAATTTTGTCTTAATATCACCCATTTTAGCTATTTATCTAACATCCCAATTAATTATTATTCATCTATATTCCTACCACACTTCTTCATTAATCCATTGAATCCCTTATTATTCACTAACTAATCCCACTTGTCTAATATTTGGGAATTTAAAATTCCCATAACCCACCTAACTACCTACTCCTAAAATTTCCTATAATCTTACCCCCTAACATGAATAATTCATTAATAATCATGATTAATACTTCCAAATATATTATAGAGGATTCTACCACTCAAAGCTTCCCTCCTCTAGAATCATTCAAGGATTTTTTAATTCCTTGGATAATCCTCCACCATTGATCTTACAACATCCAAATTTGAATATTGGCCTTTTATTCTCCCATTATCATTCTATTTAAACACACCATCTCCATCCATTACAAGGAACAAGGAGTGCACATGAAATCCATGCTATACCAATTCATCATCAATATATATATATATATATATATATATATATATATATATATATATACACACACATATATATATATACACATATATATATATACATATATATATATACATATATATATATACATATATATATATATATATGTGTGTGTGTGTATATATATATATGTGTATATATGTATGTATATATGCATATATATATGTATATATACATATATATATACATATATATATATACATATATATATATATATACATATATACATACATATATATATATATATATATGTAATCCAAGTCAATCTATCAAGCCAAAATTGCATTAAGATTCTGAGTCTATTGTAATCATTCTTCATCCATAATCATTTAGCCTTTCATTTTTTTAAATATTGATTTTGAGTAATGATATTTTATGATATAATGTTGTTATCAATACTCGAATTATCTTTGCATTTTATTCCTAATTGCCTCAAGATATTTTTGTATTCAACACACCCCACCTTCTATTTTATTCTAAAAAGGTAAGATCTCATTTGTTTTTTGGAAAGTAATGAATATCTTATTTGGGTACCTATGTGTTTGTAGGATTAAGATAGTTGTTATTTTTTATAAAATGGATACTTTAAATGTTTAATCATGTTTAGGCATATTTATTTCCATTTTGAAGCACTTGTTCAAACTGCCCTATTAATGAAAAAATGGAAAGAATGGATTTGCATGACAAGATTTTAAATTGTTTTTATTTCAAAGCATTTATCCTTTGGATTTTAGTTTTAATCAACTTTATTTTATAGGGTTTACTTTGATGAGTTTTATCTTCAAAATTTTCCATTGGAAACTTTCATTTTGTAAATATTCTCTTTGGATCTTTCTTATCAGAGACTTTTACATCGATGAATTTGTTTCAAAAAGATTCTCTTCGACAACTTTAATTTCAAAGAGATTTCATCAAAAGGATTGATTTATAAATATTATCTTTAAAAAATTTCTCTCCAAAGACTTTGTGTCAACAACTTTCATTTCAAAAAATTTATTTCAAAAACTTTGTTTCGCAGACTTTTCATCAAAAGGTTTCCTTTGGCAACCTTGGTCTTCGACAAGTTTTATTTCAGAGACTTAGTTATTAGAACCTTTTTTTTGGGAAATATTATTTTAGGATATTTCTCTTCAAGTAATTTATATAAAACTACATTTATCTAAAACAATATTCATGAAGATTACTTATTCATTGGTAACTTTGTTTTAGAGACTTTTCTTCATAAACGTTATTTCAAATACCTTCAATCAGAAGGTTTCTTTTACCAACCTTGGTACCTTGGTCTTTGACAAGTTTTGTTTTGGCATCTTTGGGATAAAACACTTTGGGATCAATCTCTTCAAAGAACATTTTATTTTTTGGGTCTTTTGGCCTAAAGGTAGAGTATGACTATACTATGTAATGACACATGGAAAATGAATAAAGGTAATACCATGGCTCCTTAAATGACAAGACATCATACATGATATTCACACTAGGACAAAGTGGTCGAATTTTAATTGAATGAAGGTGACAAGCTCATATACATTGATGATTAATGGAACACAAACTAGATATCAATTCATAAATCTATTAACATTGAACCCCTAGCCAATTTCACATCATTCTATATTCAAGATCAAGTAAAATTCAACCTTAAGTGATCCCAAAATCCCTAATTTCTATCACAATGTTTTGCTATTTATGAAATTTAGTTCAGTGTTATACACCATTATAAAAAGATTAGAGCATATGATTATCTATCAAACCACTTATTGGCTCCCAATTATACACCTCTCTAATCTAGCCTTACACACTTGAAGGAAATGGTAAGCAATGACGATAAACCCACTAAAATGTCATTGTATTTGAGGGAGGGTTTAGCATCATGAATAAACCAAACTAAGATAATGACTAAAAAGTACCTTCAAAGGGTATGGTTAACTCCCTACTACTTTTGGATCTACCTAAACCAAGGTGAGATAACCTATCAAGTAGCTTGCTCACATAGAGGGGTTTTTCACTTCAATCTCCAAGGGGATTCTTGGAACAAGGGGTAAATATGACCAAATAATAACCAATTTTGTATGCTTCACCCATGAAGGGTTGTCACATGAATTACACAAATGTTTTATGTCATACATAAGCTATTAAAGATAGATGAAAATATGACTACAATCTTCATTTCTTAAAATATTCAATAACAAGGGTTAAATATAAAATTGTAGTGATAGGATTTAGAGCAAAAACTACAAACACATTTCAAACATGCAAGATCTTATGCATATTCAAGGAAAATAATAATCATGGTATGTAAAGGGTGTGTTAAATATAGGTTAGGGTAGGGTAGGATTGTTTTTTAGTTATAAAAAAGGAGGGTGATGTGTTGGTGGTTTTCAAACAACAAAGTATCTAGTAGTATTTCATGACAATGTTCCTCAGTAAAGATGTAGAAAACATTTAACCACAAGATAATGATAAACACCAAATAATCCTTGAGAAACTAGGACATACACTAAAACTATAATATCAAATACTTTTTCTTGTTACATTCATGAACCTAGAGAGTTATTAAAAGGTATTCAACAATGTATTTCCAAATATAACTAAAGAAAGGGATTTATAACCTAAGTACATGATCATAATGAAAGTAATAATGAACACAAAATAGATATCTAATCAACACAATTTGTAAAACATATTATTACATTTCATTAGTAGGAAATAGTGGAGAACCATAGATGTTTTTTAGTAACTTGAAATGAAATATTATAGACACCAACACTTCAAAATACTACCATGGGGGAAAACATGGTAACATTGTTCCATTGACAAGGGATACATGAACATGCTCTTGAATATTACTAATGGATATATAGATACAACCACCTTAGCAAGGGAGATAAAGTCTACACACATCAGTTGATCCTAAAAATGTTTCTATAGAACCAAGACTGAGAGGAAATAGATGCCTAAAATGATCTATATCAACCCAAAAATCCAACAAAAATCAACAAACTTTAAATAGAAGATAAGCCTTAAATTTATACATTTTTAATCATTTTTAAATTAGGGACTATGGGCTGAAATTCTCAAAAATTTCATAATTTTTTTTCCCAATCCTATCGAGATGCTCCCAGTTGAAAAATTCCCTTTGCTATGCCTAATATTTTCAATGATTTACAAGAGAAATCATTGTTACAACTACCTTAAAAGTAGTGATGAAGACTTGAAACCACTTAGAACACATAATTTGATATTTTGGTTGAAAATTTCCTTTCACATGAGCCTATAAGGATGATATTCATTTGAGGATCCAAAAAGACCATTTGTATTTTTCATAACCACCAAGAAATTCACTTTGAACAATCACTAGCACAACTAAAACTACCTAGATAGCTTCCCTTCCTCTTATGAATGCTATGGAAAAACTTGCTCTTGAAATGATGGCTCATGAATATTACAAATCTATGGTCATTTGAGTAATATTTCATTAGAGTGGCCCACCTAGATCTTGTAAACCTATAATATCCTTCCATAGAGGAGTTGGGAGAAAACAAAGTAAATAAAAATAAAACACCTTAGCTTCATTTCATCCTTTTTACTTATCCAAGTGTTTGGGCCCTAGAGACCTTTGGGGAAGGCCCATGGGATGTTAATCTCTATCTAAGTCCTTAAGATGATGACACTTGTCATCCTTGTAGGACTCATTTGGCCTTTAAAATTTCAACATCATCCTTTCTCTATCAAATCCGATTGGGATAAGAAAATACACTCTATCAGGTCATGATCTAAGGGGTGGAGCATTATTGGATACTACCCTTTTCTTAACCTTTAGGATATGCCACTTGGTATACCTACAAGCTTCTTGAGTCAATTTGACTATTCATCCTTGATCGCATACCATCAGATCATCCTGATTTGCATAAATTCATGTCATTAGATCTTCCTTAATTTCAAAATAAATAGATACTTTACAAGTCTGAAAAATGATGCTCGCATGACCATCATGGACATTTGAATTCCAATGGCTAGTTCTTACAACATAAATTCAATGTCATCATACCTATCAAAAGATGTCTATAATACCATCACCAAAATTTAAGAAATATTTTTTTGGGGACTTTATTCTATAGTAATTTTGTTTGAGGCTTTGTCTTCAACATTCCTATTTTCTTTGGATTATCTTTATCCTTGACACTTCTTCTTTAGGCCTTTCTTCAACACAATTATTTTTCAACAATTTTTTTTGTACTTTGTTAGGATAATTATTTTGGATAAAATGCTTGAGATAATTTCCCAAAAGGATTTTAATTCACAATTTCCCTACAAGAATTGAGCCTTTAGATTTTCACTTTCATTAAAATAATTATTTCAGATATTTTGTCTAAAATAATTCCCCTAAAGAAAATAGTTTCTTATACTTATACTTAAATTATTTGGTAATTAACACTTTTGCCTTTATAGGGATAATTATTTTAGGTAATTTTTATGAAACAATTTCCTCAAAAAAATTGACCTTAACACTCCTCCCGAAGAAATGCAATTGTTTTATAATCTTTGCTCAAGAAAAATGTTTGAAGGAAATAGATCTCTACCCCACAATAATTTGCCTAAAATAACCTTTTGGGCACTTGAACATATCCTTCAGAATTTTTGTAAAGGGCTCTTACCCTAAAAAAATGTCCTTTAGACTTTTTTAATGGTACTTTGATCTCTTGAAAGTTCCCTTTGTAATTTTGATTTAATACCACCTCAATGTAGAAAGATCCTTTGAAGAAAGTGTATAGGACACCTTGACAAGAAAATTCCCTTCAAAACCCTAAAGTGGACTATTTCCCCAAGAAACATACCCTTCAAGGAAATAATTTGGGATACTTTATTTGGAAAAATGCCCTTCAAGATTTTTTTTTGGTCCACCTTGTTGAAAATATAATTTAAGCCTTTTGAAAAGATCTTCTTTCCCAAGAATGACCCTTCGAGAAAAATTTCATCCAAAAATAAATGACCATTAGGATTTTAATGTGGAAAAAAATTATGAAATAAATGACTTAGTCCTTTTTTCCTTTTGAAAAGTGTCCTTTGGAGCTTTTGAAAAGTTCCCTTCTGAAAGAAAATACCCTTCAAAAACCTTGAAGTGGACCATTTCCCCAAGAGACATATGCTTCAAAATTTATGCACTAGACCATTTCCACATGAAAATTACCCTTTAGAAGTTGTGAATTTATCCTTAAAATCCAATATTATACTTTGTACATTTTGTAGACACCCTTTAGTAATTTTACAAGAGCAAAATGCTCTAAGGAAATAACCCTTTAGACATTTTACAAAGGCAAAATGGAATTTTGAAAGTTTTTAAGATATCCTTCAAGATTTTTGTAAGTGTCCTATGCCCTTTTAAATGGCCCCTAAATAATTTTTCAAAGGTAAAATTCCTAAAGGAAATGATCGTTTGAAACTTTTTCAAAATCAAAATGACCCTTCAGGACTTTTGGAAGGTACCTTTGGCCAAAACAAATGACCTTACAATTCCTTCAAGATTTTTGTTAAAGAAAAATCCTCGAAGGGCAAGTACCCTTTGGAATTTCTTTTTTGGACAAAAAGTGAAAAAAAATGAGCCAAAAACACTTAAGACTAAAAAGACAAGATATGGAATTCTTTCAGAACTTTTTTAGAGGACAAAATGTTTGACAAAAAAATGTCTTTGGACTTTTTATCTAAGAAAAAATACTGAAGACCTATTTATGTCAAACATTAAATTCACTTAAAAATGCCCAAAAATTCTAAGGTAAAGAACACCTTCACCAAGAAAAGACAAGACAAATGACTTAGCAAATTATGTACATGAACTTGACCTTTCAAAGGAATACATGGAAACAAGAATATAGCTCAGGGCATAAAATTTGATATAGACAAGGGCCTCTTTGCTCCAATACAATTTTGGGCACTAACACTAGCTTTACTCAAGGATGTATACCCCTTATGAGTGTATAAATAACCATAGAATACCAGACTAGGTGTCAATCCATTGGTTTACAGAATCAAGACTTAATAATTTCTCAGAAGACACTCATAAAGGCTCAAAAAAATAATGGTAGACTAATAAAAATAGATCAAGAGGATCTAAAAATGAAAACATGAAAAAAACAACAGAGGAAACTATACAAATAAGGCCCAAAGTAAAGAGGAAACAAAACAATGATATAGAAAAGTAACAAAACACTAGACAATATGATACATAGATTATAGACTTAATCAAGGAAGTGTTACAGATGCCTACCATTGGATGGTAGTTCCAATATTTCAAAATCCATGTCTCTCAAGTAGAAGGTATGTTCCCTAATTTAGCAGTCAATGGAATAGGACCCATCCACAAGGCATCAAACTTGACATGCTTACCTTTCTCCTCATGTCTATTGTCCCAAAGTAGAACTAGATCACTTACTTGGAAAAATTTTGGAGTGACCTTTCCATCAAATATTTTTTTCATCTTTTTCTTGAATTTGTGGTGTTTTTGTGAGCTTGTCTTTGAATTTCATCAAGATCAACAATCTGGTTAACCCTACTTTCATAGTGGTTGATTTTCTCATTATCTTCTAGTTGTTGCATGAGTTGATAGGTTGGCAACTACAAATTCATAGGTAAGACTACTTGAGCTCCATAAACAAGATCAAAAGGGCTTCTACCTATAGCTACCTTAGGTTTAATCCTATCATCCCATAAGGTAAACTTTTGTTTTTCACCCCACCTCTTTTTATTTACTTCCAAAATTCATCTAATATTCTTGAGTAAGTTCTTATTACTTGAGTTAGCTTGCCTATTCCCTTGATAATTGTAGTTGGAATCATAAGTTAGTTCAATCCCATAATTTTTTTATAATGCCACCAAAGGTTTGGATTTGAAGCTCATAGAATTATTATAAATTATCTTAAAAGGCACACCAAATCTACAAATAATTTTATTTAGTAATAAATCTATGACTACATGGTGTGTTACTTTCTTTATAGGGATTGTTTTGACCTATTTGGTGAATTAATAAGTTGTAACTAGTATCCATCTATGCCTAGTGCTTGATGAATCAATAATTTCTCTAATTAAATTCATTCCCCATTATCTAAATGGTCCCTCAATTATCATAAGATATAAGGGAAGAGAACCTAAATCTTTCATCCTCCTAGTAGAGTGCTAACATTTCTCACACCTTTTGACCATTTAAACCACATCCTTAAACAATGATGGCCACTAATAACTATCTCTCATAATTTTATGAGCTATAAATTTAGGTGAAAATTTACCACTACAAACTCCACTATGGAAGTCTTCAATCATGACAATGATCTATTCTTCTACAATGCATCTTAGGAGAACCCCATCTGGATTCTTCCATGCAAGTCCATTTTCAATCAAGAGGTATTTTTGGGATACAAGTTTGATATTTTTCATTTAATTCTTATCCAAGCAAAGGGGATAATTCAGATTTTCTAAGTAGTAAACAATATCCTTATAACATGAATATGTGCTAAATTGACTCAAGGAATCATCAACATTAAAAACAATAATGTTTACCTCAATAAATTGTAAATTAGTCTTAGCCATAAGCTTTACTAGACCCATTCCTATGATTAACTTGGTGGTTTGGATACCCATATCATACGCTTGTAACTTGTTGACCCACTTGTACCTCTTGCTAGATACTTTAGTCTAAGTTAAGATGTCCTTCACTATGGCATGTGGGATGTAAGTAATAATATTTTAACTCATAATAAACAACCTAAATGTTTTAATAGCCTTCAAAAGAGTTAAATCTTGTTTCTCCATAATACTGTATTTTAGTTCAAGACCTTTCACTAATTTACTAAATAAAGCTATGGATTGCTCATGACCATCTTCATTCTTTTGAAATAGGACAAAAACAATAGTATTTTATTATTAAAAAGAGAATACTTGGAATATCCTTGTGTAATTAGGACTAGCCAAGATAGGAGCAGACTTCAAATCTCCCTTGATGTCTCTAAATACTTACATAGCCTTCTTCTCCCATTTGATGGTTTGGTCCTTCAAAATGGAAGTAATAGGTAGAGTAATCTCTATGAAATTAGACACAAACCTCCTTACAAAGCTGATTTTTCTAAAGAAAGATTAAATTCCTTTCTTGGACTATAAGATAGACACTTTGTTAATGGATTTAACCCACTCAAAATCAATCATGACACCAACCTTTGACACTATATGTCCCAGTAACTTGGCCTTTTATACTCCAAAGTGGTAATTCTTAGGACTAAGCAAAATTTTAAACTCTCTACACCTAATCAACACCTTTTTTAGATACTCCAAATGCTCTTCTCTTGTTTTAGAGTACATAGTAAAGTCATCTTGATACACATCAATGAACTATTTAATTATCCCTACAAAGGTAATGTCCATAGCTCACTAAAATGTTGCACCAACATTCATCAACCTAAAAGGCATACTCATATATACATATAAGCCTTATTGCATGGTGAACGTAGTCTTGAACCTCCTAGATTATTTCACCATAACCTGGTTGTAACTTGAGAATCCATCCAATGTGGACAACATTTTTTATCTTTTAACACTTTGTAACATTTTTTTCATATTTTGAAGGTGATAATTATCCTTCAAATAAGATTTTTTTAGATTCTAAAAATTAGCACACAAGTGGATATCACCATTCTTCATCCATATAAGGACTAAATTTGTAACCCATGATGAATACCTAATTAGATGAATGATACGACCATCTCTTAGCTTCTTTAACTTTTCTTATATCTTGGTGGATAAGATTGGGTTAATGAGGATATATTTCTACCTAAAAAGTTTGATATTAGGATGCAATGGGATGATGTGATCGAATAATCCTTCCCTATACACTTTCAGCTCAAAGTAAGACCATAACAAGCAATCTTGGTACTTCCTTATCATCTGCATGTAAGCTTTCTTCTCAAGTACACTTAAGTGAGTACCTAACTAAATCTTCCTTGGGTTCTCATGAGAAACCAAGTCTCACTCAGTTACATCTTTTTAAATGAATGAGTCTCTCAACTTGATTCTATTAGCTCCATCAAAAAATGCATCTAAATTGACTAGTCCTCTTGTGATAATGTTTGTCTTTAGCTAAACAATGTCTTTTCCAAATAAGGTCTCCTTCTCATCACTAAATTAAACCATAAATTCAAAGTCTATGAGCTGATCATGGAACTCAACCTCATAATTCAGAAACCTCTTCATCTATTCATCATCATCAAAGACCTACCAATGATGAACATTGCCTAGGATTGAAGGCCTAACAATAAAATCCACTTGATATTGATAATGATGACTCATACTTATAATTTCAAATTAACAACTTAGCCCTTCAATTTTTTAACATCTTGGTTGAAACTTATATCATGATAAAATTATTAAATGCATCAAAACTCCAACATGTCTTAAAAAACATTTTGATACTATTTCAAACTTTTATTTTTCATAGAAAAATCACTATAGACTTGCTTTATAACTGAATTAGATTCACCTTTAACAATCAAACACTTTATTCCATATTCACAAGAAATCTGTTGACCAAGCAAGAGTGCCTCATACTCAATAGTATTGTTAGTACACTCAAAAGAAAGTTGAAAAGAAAACATAAATTATTTACCATTAGGGGCATAAAAGATAACCCTAGCTCTATTTCCAAGATTGGATCAAGCCCCATCAAATCACATCTTCTAAAATATACCTTCTTTTTTAGGCTCTACATTAATAACAATAGGTTGTTCACTAGTATCAACATTCCCACCAAACTTGCCAAGGTCAGCATCCATATACAACACTTCATTGAGAGCATGCTTCAGATATTTAATCACATGTAGCATCTTTATCTCTCAATTAAGCTTGACCATCTTACCCTCCAAAGGAATATTGATGTAATAAAGGTACATATACACACTTCCACCCATGATGGTAACCCATTTACATGATAGTAGCATCTCCCATTTAAGCGGGTAGTCCACAACCACCACATCTATAGTTAAATACTTCCTTGGAAGCACTTCTAGTTTCATTACCAACCTTTTGATTGTCCAACAAATAGAACCTCACATGATTCCATGGCATAACACTTGCCAAAGGCTGATGTGACTTTCACTCCAAGCTCATTGAGAACACCTAAGGACATCCCATTGTAAGAAGCACTAGAGTCAAACATGCAATTGTGAACAATCAAACCATTGATAAATAGAGTCATATAAAATGGATCCACATTTAACTAAATCTCAACCAATTCCATCCCCAAATAGAATTTTGGAGTATGTTCAACAACATCTTCTAATTCTTCATCTTCTTCTAGGGGTTCTTAACATAACTCAACTTCATTTTCAATTAACCTTTCACCAAATTCTAAATATTTAAAGGCTTTATTCATGTGCTTAGGTATTCACAATAACTCAACAAGTGGTATAGTGACCCTTATTTGACTCAACACTTGAGCCATATCACACACACTATACTAAGGAAGAGGTGTTTTTGGTGGAAGGGTAATGACACTTTTAGCTCGAATATAATCATTCACGGTTTAAAGTTGAGTAGGTTTGGATGGATTAATATTCTTTACAACAGCCTTCAAAGGTGAATTTTTATTAAGCTAATTTACACCCTTAGGGATGCTAAATAATATAGATTTTTTATTTCTCCTAGTAGGAACACCTATAGGCTTAACATCCTTGGTTACAAGTGTCATCTTGGAAGCTTCTTGGACTATTGTAGTTTTATTTACTTCCTTTCTTGTATTCCCTACCTTTGAATTTGTAGGGGCATTGTCTTGAGGAGCACCACATAGTTTCCTACTTCTCAAGTTGTATTCACTCTTTTGGGTAGCTATTGCATTAATTAACAGCTACCTATCCTCAATTGATGGATTGTTCCTAGAATACTTCTTTATCATCATGGAGCATAAGAGATCAAAATCATAGATGGGAAATTCATATGATTGTGCCACATTAACATCACAAACAAAGTCAAAAGTTAAGACACTCTCCATTTCAATAGTACTCCAAAAATGATCATTCATAGTATCATTTTATAACACTATGGAGGGAGTTGATTCATCCTGAGGTCTTTGACAATAAAATGTAAAAATATCATAGTCAGATGATGCATATTCAGGTTCATCCATATCTTTATTGAATTCTTTAGCAGTATCACATGGAGGGTGTGGAAGGAAGCATTTATCATACCAATCAATTTCTAAATCATAATTCATAACATTTAAAGTTTCATTTAAAGGATCAAGCACTTCTTTTCTAGCCCCTCTATTCTAATTTCTATCCATTTTATCTTCATGTGCAAGCATCTTCCATATATCATTATCTTGATTATGAAAAGTAGGCCCCCTTTGTGCTTGATTCAAATTTGGAGCATGTTCTTAATTGGTAAACACCTAAGGGACACCATTTCATCTCTAGCTAACTTATATGACATTTCTTTGATAGTAGATGCCAATTTTTTTATAGTTTCTTCCAAGTTGGCTATCTTTATGGGCTATGTTTTTTCTAGATTGACTAGCTTTACATCATCCTATTTGTTTAAGGTCTTTCCCACAACCTTGATATTGTTATCAATTTGGATGGTCATATTGAATGCCAACTACAGGTTAGTGGGAGCCATATCCCTCAAGAAGTATGTATATTTCTTATCAAAGGCATCACAATACTTTATCAAGCACATTGTATCATTGGGCCTAATGTTTTCAATTGGTTACATCATAGTCTTGTTGAACCTTGTGTTAAAGTCTTGCACACATTCATTAGGATTCTTCTTGATATTTTTAAATTCAACCAAGAGAAACCTTGGATCAATCCTAGCACCATACTAAATTTTAAAAATAGTTTGCATCTCTTCTCATGAATCAATGCATCCAATGGGAAGGGAATCAAACCATTTTCAACCATATTCCTTTAACATGTGTACAAATATCTTGATGCACACATCATCATAATCAATCTCATAATCTTCAATGATATTTTGAAAATCCCTTAGGTACTGATCACCACTTACTACATTATTCCCTTGGAATTTTTAGAGGCATTTCCTAACTTCATTTGAGACCTCATTAAGATATCCTTCCATCTCATCAAAATCGATAGGTCTTCTTCATTTAGATCCACCAAGTCCACCTCATTCCCCTTATTCTTTGAGGAAGACCTAAAGGTGGAACAAGTTACTTAAATGGGTCACCTTTGAAAGATGATCTTAGTCCTTCTATCTTTATTAACAATGAGATTCTCAAAACTAAAAGTTAGTAAACATTCATAATAAGAACCAATCTTTCTATAAAATATAAAATATAGAGTGAAAGTCACAACTAGAAATAAACTTCTAGAATAGAACAATTTACAAATTGTTATGATAAAGACTGAAAATGGACTTACTGAAGCTTAATGAGATAAAGAATAAAGACACTAAAATTTTCAAAATAATGTTCAAAAGGGACAAAACACCTTTAAACATGAAATAATTAGTTATTTGTAATAGGCTCAATAGAAATCAATTATCAAGCCTCAAATATTAGCATGATCCTAGTGGAGTGATGTGACATTAACAACCAAGGTAGTCAACATGGTGAAATAAGAAAAAATATTTAACATAATAGTAGATCTCTAAAATATTCCCCAATAACACAAGTGACATGGACTTCAATTTAGCCCCTGGAAATGGTATAAGTTGAGTGTTGGTTCCCAGTTGTACACCTCTCTAATTTGGCCTTGCACACTTGAAAAAAATGGAAAACAGTGATGAGAAACCTAATAGAATGTCATTATAGTTGGGGGAGGGTTTGGAATCATTAATGGACCAAACTAAGATAATGAATAAGAAGCACCTCCAAAGGGTATGGTTAACTCCTTGCTACTTTTGTCTCTACCTAAACCAAGGTGAGAGAACTTATGGGGTAGCATTCTCACATGAAGGGCTTTTACACTTCAATCTCCATGGGGATTCTTGGCATAAGGAGAAAATATGACCAAAGCATAACCAATTTTGTATGCTTTACCCATGAAGGGTTATCATGTGAAGTGCATAAATGCTCTATGTCATACATAAGCTACTAAAGATAGATGAAAGGATGACTACAATCTTTATTTTTTTAAATATTCAATAACAAGGGTTAAATGGAAAACTATAGCGTTATGATCTATAGCACAAATTGTAAACACATTTCAAATATGCTAGATCTTATGTATCTATAAGGAAAATAGCACTCATGGTATGTAAAGGGTGTATTAAATGTAGGGTAGGACAGGGTAGGATAGTTTGTTAGTTATAAAAAAAGGAGGGTGGTGTGTTGATGTTTTTCAAATAACAAAGTATATATCATTACTTCATTGCAATGTTCCTCAATAAATATTTCAACTGAAAGATAATGATAAACACCAAATGATCCTTGAGAAACTAGGACATACAATCAAACTAGAATCTCAAATACTTTCTTTTACTAAATTCATGAACCTAGGGAGTCCTTAAAAGGTATTTAAACAATGCATTTCCAAATATAACTATAGAAACATATGTATAACCTAAGTACATGCTCAGAATAACAACCAATAATGAACATAAACTAGATATCCAATCAAAAAAATTGTAAAGCATATTATTGTATTTCATTACCAAGATATAGTGGAGAACCACAAATGTTTTTTAGTAACTTGAAAATAAATATTACAGATACCAACACTTCATAATGTTTTTATGGGGGAAAGCATGGTGAAATTTCTCTTTTGACAAGGGAGACATGAACATGCTTTCAAATCTTGCTAATGGTTATACAAATGCCACCACCTTAGTAAGGGAGACAAAGTTTACACACAACAGTTGATCCCAAAATAAATTCTTATAGAACCTAGACTTAGAGTAAATAGATGCCTAAAATGACCTATATCAACCTAGAAATCCAACAAAAATCAACAACCTTTGAATAAAAGACATTCCTTTTATTTATACATCTTTAATCCTTTTCTAATTGGGGTCTATGGGCTGCAATTCTTAAAAATTGCATAATGAAATTTTCTAGTCCCTTCAAGATGCTCCTAGCTAAAAAATTCCCTTTGTTATGCCTAAGATCTTTATTGATTTCCAAGATAAATCATTGCTTCAACTACCTATATAAGCAGTGATGAAGACTTACAAACACCTAGAGCACATAATTTTATCTTTTAGCTAAAAAATACCTTTCACACAAGCCTAGAAGGAGGATATTCATTTTAGGAGCTAAACAAACCATTTGTCTTTTATGTAACCACCTAGAAATGCCCTTTTAACACTCATTAGCATAGATGGAACCACTAGGATAGCTACCCTTCCTCTTATGCACACCATCAAATACCTTGATCTTACAATGATGGCTCAAGAATATTATGGATCCATGGCCATTTTATTAATCTTTTATTGGAGTGGCCCACTTAGATATTTCAAACCTATAGTATCCTTCCATGAAGGATCTAGGATAAAAAAATCAAATTAAAATACAACATCTTAGCTTCATTTTATCCTTTTTAATTATATGGGTGTTTGATCCTTGGAGACCTTTGGGGAAGGCTTGTGGGTCATTAATCTCTATTTTAGTCCCTAACATGATGAAACTTGTCATCATCATAAGACTCCTTTGGCCTTTGACATTTCAATGCCATCCTTGCTCTGTCAGTTTTGACTAGGATGAGTAAATGCACTCTGTCAAATCATGATTCAAGGGGTAGAATGTTATTAGATACTTCCCTTTTCTTGGCCCTAAGGATATGCCACTTGTAATCCTCATAGGCTTCCTAAGTCCCTTTGACTATTCAGCCTTGATTGTGTGTTGTTGAATCATCCCACTCTACACAAATTTGTGTCATTAGATCTTGCTTCATTTTTAAACAAACAACTACTTCATGGGTCTATAAAATAACACGTACTTAACCATCATATACATTTTAGTTATAATGGTTAGTTCTTATATCTTAAAGTTGACATTCATGTACCTGTGAAAAGACATCTATGAGACCATCATTTGTAATTTAGAAATATTCTTTTGGGGACTTTTTTCTATGGTAATTTTGTCTAAGTATTTATCTTTGGCATTCTTATTTGCTTCAGCTTCTCTTTATCCTTGACACTTTTTCTTTGGGATTTATTTATCACAATTGTTCCTTAGTAATTATTTTGGGTACTCTGTCAGGATAATTATTTCAAACAAAATGTTTGAGACAATTTCCCCAAAGGATTTGACTTCACACTTTTCCTACAAGAATTGAGCCTTTGTATGTTCACCTTTATCAGAATAATTGTTTCAGACATTTTGTTTGAAAAAATTCCCTCAAATAAAATAGTCTCTTGCACTTTTATCAAAAGTATTTGTTATTTAGCTCTTTTGCCTTTGTCGAGACAATTGTTTTGGATAATTTGTTTTAAATAATTTCCCCAAAAAAATTGACCTTAGCATTCCTCTGGAATAAATGCAATTCCTTCAAACTCTTTGCTTCATCAAAAATTTTGAAGGAGAAAGACCTATACCCCATATAAATTTACTTGAAGGAACCTTTTGGCCACTTGAATATATCCTTCAAAAAATTTCTTAAGGGTTCTTTCCATAAAAAAGTTCCCTTTAGACTTTATGAATGGTCCTTCAATCTCTTGAAAGTACCTTTCATAATTTTTATTTGATACCACCTCACTGTAGAAAGATCCTTCAGAGAAAGTGTGTAGGACACCTTACCAATAAAATGCCCTTTAAAACCTTGAAGTGAACTATTTCCCTAATAAACATACCCTTTGGGGAAATAATTTGGGACACTTTTATTAGAAAATTTCCCTTTGGGATTTATATTTGGTCCACCTTATTGAATAAGATATCCTTCAGGCCTTTTACAAAGGTTTGCTTTCCTGAGGATGACCCTTCGAGAAAATTCTTCAAATAATTTTCTTGAAAGAAATGACCATTAGGATTTTACTATGGACAAAAAGATTGAAATAAATGACTTAGCCCTTTTCTTCCTTTTGAAAAGTGTCTTTTAGAGCTTTTTAAAAGTGGCCTTCAAAAAGAAAAATACTCTTCAAAAACTTTGAAGTTGACCATTTCCCCAAGAGACATATCCTTTGGAATTTTTGCGCTAGACCATTTACTCAAGACAAGCACCTTTCATAATAATGAAAGTGTCCTCCAAATCCATAATTATCCTTTGGACATTTTGTAGACACCCTTTGGGAATTTTTCAAAGGAAAAATCCCTAAAGAAAATAACCCTTCAGACATTTTACAAAGGCAAAATGGCCCTTCAAAAGTCTTAAGTATGTCCTTTGCCCTTAAAAAGTGCCCTTTGGGAATTTTTCAAAGGCAAAATGCCCAAATGGAATGATCCTTCAAAACTTTTGAAAAGGGAAAATGACCCTTCAGGACTTCTAGATGTACCTTTGGCTAAAACAAATTATCTTACAATTACTTTGGGCTTTTTATGTGGGAAAATTTCTTGAAGGGAAAATTCCTTTTAGAATTTTTATTGCAAACAAAAAGTTTGAAACAAATTACCCAAAAATACAAGATATGGAATTTTTTCATAACTTTTGTAGAGGATAAAATGTCCAACAAATATAAGTCTTTGGACTTTTTATTTGAGACAAAAATACTAAAGACCTATTTATATTGGAAATTGCATTCACTAGAAAGGGTATAAAAAGTCTAAAGGAAAGAACACCTTCACCAAGAAAATATAAGACAAATGACTTAGCAAATTATGTACATGAACTTAACCTTCCAAAGGAATACATGGGGACAAAAATCTAGCTCAGGACATAAACTTTGATACAAACAAGGGACCAATTTCTCCAATGCAATTTTGGGCACTAACACCACCATGCCATCATTGTCTAAGTCATACAAAGGAGCCTTAACACCATCCAAGTTCTTAATCAAGTATTATATATAGTACTTGTACATAGTGTTTGATGCTACTATATTTGATGGTCATTATCAAAACTTTTTGGTACTATAGGAAATAGTAGAAAACATAGACTCCTTTGCACTAGAAGAAGACATCTCAACTAAAGATAAGCAGCTAGTAAAGGACCTGATCCCTTTCAAATGTTAATCCCTAAATTATGTAACTATGAAGATTGAGGATATATTTTTCATTGATTTACTATGGGGCCTCTTCTTCAAAAGGAGAATAATGGATGATGGATACCTTCACTATCTTGATAATAACATAGTTATCATGTATATAGTATGTGAAGCATTTATAGGTATTTGAGCCTACCCATTCCAAATTTCACTTTTGATTTACACATTATTATTACATGAAATAATTACAATAATATGAAGTGATTACTATCAAGGTGTCTCCTCCATAGAGATACTTTCAATTTGAAAGAACATGTCAAGAGCCCTATCCCCATCACTCAATTTAGAATAGGAATCCATATAGGAATGGCACTGTTAAACAACATTTTATCCATACAAGCATCTACTTCTTATAGTTGGAGTGGGTTCCCCTACTAGACCCACTAAGTATCTCAAGTGCACCTATATTTTGGTGGAAGTCATCAGTGCACACCTCCAAGAAAAAATTAAGCATAAAGATAATTAGCCACTATGAGGAGATTTTTACATGATGTCTTATTTTCTAAATGTGGTCATGGGTCTATGTACAAGCATAATAGAGTGCTATGATATCTTGACATAGAAGTAATGAAGAACAAAATGTGTGACTATTATAGTTTTGTGCACATATACTCTTATGTTATAAACATAGAAAAGGTTCTAGAGGATATCTATCCTTAGGTATGCATGGTTATCCATGACCTAACTTTGGTAAGAATTTTACACAACATAGCTAGGAAACTTACCAATAACA
This sequence comes from Torreya grandis, assembly GCA_037957365.1. Taxonomy (NCBI): domain Eukaryota; kingdom Viridiplantae; phylum Streptophyta; class Pinopsida; order Cupressales; family Taxaceae; genus Torreya; species Torreya grandis. The sequence continues at coordinate 1,961,198 of JARHVA010000629.1, forward strand.
TATGAAACTATTGGCTCTATCTAGACTACATAGTTATCATGGCAGATGGCCACAAGTTTGATCCTCTTCAATTACCTAAGTTCATTTTGGACAAGGTAGTTGAGTAGCAAATTATATACCAAATATGGAATAACATTGATGAAGAGTTGAAAACAAATAATAAGGACACATTCTATGGCTCCCACATCACCATTAGGATAAAGCAATACATAATTCATAGGTAGTTTAAAGAGGATAGTAATTCCAAGAAGGCATATGCATTACCTACCCTCCCTCACAGAGATTGGGATCCTCATGGAAAGGTTTAAAATAAAATCCACACCCTTGGCCTCACTTACAAACATGAGCCAATGGATCATGATTTTCTCTTCATAAATGAAAAATATGATGAAGAGGTAAAAGAAAGGACAAAATTATGGGATTGAGTGAGTACTTACTAAGAATGATATAGGAAGAACCATATCTGACACTCGATGAAGAAAAGTTTAGGATCCCACTTAATAAAGGATAGAGATCCTCTAATTTTTGGAGTGGTAGGCCATCAAAAATAGCATAAAGAGAGGTACAAGATCCATAAATATCTCAAGGCCAACCCCAAGTCCAATAATAGTTGTTAGGTGAGGCACCACTCATTGAAGGACATGGTGACTAACAGAAAGAAGAACAAGTGCCTACCTTTATATATGTAGAAGAGGGACCATTACTCCTAGTTTAATCTTCAATATTTGAACTGATATATGTCAAGCAAGAGTAGGTTGAGGATCAAACTAAATCAAGAGGCAATGTATAAAGGGAAGAACCCAAGATTATTTTCTTAGACTCCTATTAAGAGTAAATAGTGTCTTCTTCACTCCCAACACCCAAAATTATTCCCTTCTCTTCCCTAATAGGTAATAGTTACACAAGATATTAGAGAAACCAATTAATATCAAAGGAAGACTAAGGGAGATATACCACACACCCCAACTACAAAAACACTCAAAGAGGCTCAACCTTCATCAAAAGGTGATCCAATCTAAGATATGGAAGAGGAAGATTTATTGTAGGCCAAGGTATTGAACCTATAAGCACTAAATTTTAAATCACTTATAATAGGTGAAACATCAGGTAAGGGTCCTTTACCCACATCCCCTTTAGGTATTTTCCCTTTTATTTCTTTACCTATAGTTTATATCACCCCTAGGCTAGTTATGTCTATAGTCATTCCTATTCAATCACTTTACGTGGGTTTACTTTTCATGCACCCATCTATTAATTTTCCCACTACTAATTCGCTTTCTCCAACCTCCACTTTTATGGTTTTCATTCCTTTAGTGTCCATCCCATCAACATTAGCTTTATCTATTCTAACCATTTCCCAATCCATCTCCCCAATTATTTCTCCTTCTACCCAATTGGGTTCGCCTTTGTCGTCTTCCACTTTAACTTATACAACCATAGTGGATACCACTAAAAGGGCTTCCATGAAGTATTTAGTCTTTGTTTTCCATCTAATTCCATAATTTGGAAACATAGACTAGTCAAAAATCATATGTCCATAAATGCTCAATTCTTCTACTAAAACTAGGCATGAGCCTGAAGAACATGCCCAACTAGAAACTCAACCCTTATATCACTCCTCCAAATTAGGCTAAGGAGTCAATATCCTCTACCTCTAAGATGCCTAATCTAAATATAATTGACCTACCAATGGTAAGTTCATTATTTGATAAGGTTACAACATCAGTATAATGGTTAAGGAAGAGGAAATTAAAGATGGCTTAGTCAAAACTTTGATCATGGAAGAAATGGAAGAATTTTATTCCCTTATCAAGAGGTAGAACATGAAAAAGGATCATTCCCCATATATTAAGGACCCTAAGTCCTATGTGGAGATCCATATAGAGGTAATTTTGGCCATACATGAAGATACCAAAATGGCTAGACAAGAGCTCGAAAAGGAGTTGGAGACTCTATAGATTAATAAAAGGTAATTTAAGTTTCATAAATAAATGATAAGGATGTGTATACACATAATATTTTCAATATTTTATCAATTATTGACCCTCTTTATCTTGCAAGAACCCATCAAGTCTCAATATCTTTGAGTATGTGTCTTAAGGAGTATACCAAGAAAGGGGTGGGAAAACCATTGGTTCTTTATAGGATTAGTGTCCCTTTTTCCACTTTTTATCTACACACTTATATCCTCAAAACCATTTCCCTAATCTTGATATTCTTTCTTAGATACTCCGCCAATCATTTCTCATATTTTGTACCCCTTTTCCTAACCTAAAACCCCTTTTGATAGTTTATAGTACTATGTTGATTGGGTTGATCTTGTAATCTTAATGGTGAAACTCATTTAGGGTCTAGGTTAGCTCTTAGTTGAAATATCCTCTGATCTAGTGATTTTTTCAATAATAATACTAGGTTTATTAGGTTGACCCTATCGGCTAAAACATTAAGAAGGGATTAGGGTTAAATTTGCCTAGATATAAAATATAAATTTTCCATTATTTAAAGAAGAAGTAAGAGATATTATGTATTTACTTATCCACCATTCTACTTGAGGAGAAAGCTTAGGGTTTCATAATTTCTATTGAGATATGGATATTGTCTTGTAAAGAAGTCTTTTGGATGCATTGATAAGTTGTGTAACCTAGAGCTGATTTATCCTTATCATCCTTACATACCACAACAACCTATTACAAAGAAACCTTGGCCAAAGGAGAGATTGATGCTTGATGTGTTCTTCTTCAAAGATAAGTATTCCTAACTTTGTTTCTCATTTGTAAGAGTAGATAGATATGCACATTCACTTATCTTACAAGCATTAAGATTATGTATACATTGATGTGAGTATATGTCTTTTATACACATTTCATTTAGATTTTATTACCCCCACTTTATACCACAAAATTGGGTGAGCACTAGATTAGACTTTGTTTTACTTATTAGTTTAGTGAATATGAAACATAGGACTTATTTAGGGTTATTGCATAATTTTACTTAACTGGAGGCTTTGGAACCCTCCCTAGCGATCTTATCGTAGTAAGATATCCCCTAATTAGGTCTAGTGGATCCATATATTGGCCATGTTCTCAAGTATCTAATGTATTCCAAATTAGAATTGTAAGTAGGATATATCTTCTTTGAGATAGGATTGATTTATAGATCTGATGTATTTTTTTCCATATATTCTAGTGAACCTAATATGAATCTAACCTTTGTAAGTTTTATTTCATTAATTTTTTAATCATTTTATTTATTATTTTTCTATATTTTTGATACTAGGTCGATAGGGATGGTATAGTTTATAACTTATATGCATAAGTTTAACACACAGTCACATCAAAAATGACTGTTATTTTTATGTAAGTCTTCATTAGATATAGGTTATTAGGTTGAATAGGTTGACACAATATTCTTATTCAATTAAAAAAAACATTAAAGGTAGATTAGGTTGATATAGTATTACAAACTACTTTCATAAAACATACTAGGTTGACCAAGCTAGTATAGTCATCTTAATGGGCTTTAGAAAATAGAGAATTGTAGAGCTAGGTCAACCCAATTGACACAATTAGAAAAAGTTTAATGCAACATTCAAGGAAATTAAACAATAATATCACATTCCTTAGCATCTTCCAACCCACCAAGGTTTCTCTCTCTCTCTCTCTCTCTCTCTCTCTCTCTCTCTCTCTCTCTCTCTCTCTCTCTCTCTCTCTCTCTCTCTCTCTCTCTCTCTCTCTCTCTCATTTTAGTTCTTCTTTAAAATTCTATTTTGCATAGTTTTCAGTCTTTAAAACTATCCTCATTTAATAAACTAGGTTAACCTGGACCTTTATTCTATCTTCTATCTAACAAAATTAGTTAACCCTATCGACATAGTTCTTAAAATACCCTTTCTTTTTTAGTACAATAGAAACACTATTAACACTATTCTATAATGTCTACATACACACTACCAAATCGCATAAATTCAAAACACATTTAAGCATTTGTCTACCCAAGGCCTACCTACTTGGATTTCATCACCAAGGGCAAAGCTAACTTGGTTTTTTGGTTAAGTATAAACATGTGGTTAATGGTATTTATTGGAAAATCACCCAACACCCTTATCATTATGGGATTGTGAAGTGAGGGGGAATACCTCAATACCATTTTCAACACATATCCCTTTCAGCCTAAACATCCTAAAACCATCTATAGATTGATTTATAACTCCCTAATTTTATCCAAATTTTCTATCACACTTAAAATAACATTTTAAAAATCTAACAACATTTAGGATGACCATTTAGTTAGCATTTAATTTTTAGTTGGCTGTTTGCTCTTTGTTCATTTTATGTTGTATTGTAAAAACTTGCATTAGATAGACATTTTAATAGTTTTGAGAATATTAGTATATTATTCCTAATATAGTTAAAGGGTCTAAGTAGTAAAATCAATGAATAAATATTTAATTATTAAGCAAATAATTTGTAAAATTTGATTACAATTTTAACTTTCTAAAAATAGTAATAAGGAGAAGAAAATAAGACTTAGTTGGAAACTAATTGATCTGACTAAGACAGAGGCTATAATTCACTATGCAGGATTGGGACAATATCACAAACTAAGATTTAAAATTCAATTTATCATTAGACAGGAGTGCCAAAACTAGACAAGAGTGGCACCGATGCTATAGTCCACCTTTATTGTTATCCTAAGGATCTGAGATTTCTAGGTTTTGTTTGCCTAGTTTATGTGACCCTATCTATGGAGTTTTAATAGTTGGAATTTTGTAGATCTCCTTATAGAGTAGATTATTTCTTCAAACCCTATCTTACATTATGCTTGGACCAAGTTTGAACAAGGCGGGGGCGGGGGGGGGGGGGGGGGGGGGGGGGGGGGGGTGGTGGGGTTAGTGTATGTAAGATTCATTGATTGGGGATCTACATCCCTTGTGTGGGCATGTTGCCTACATACCAATAATACAACAAGGGATCAAGCCATATGTATCTCCCCACTTGATTTACTTTGTGTAATTGTGTGTATGAAGATGCAAAATGCTAAATTGGATATGCTTGAGATGGCTAGGGACTAGTGTAAATATTTGAATAAGCTTGTAAATGTGTTGGACAGATATATGTAGAGAATAGGGAAGATTGCTTGAGTAGTCTTGCTTGTATTCTTACTTAGTTATAATTGCCAACCTTTTCCAAATTATCTTTGAATGGGCTTTTATAAGAATTTACTAATCATGGGTTAAATGTGCTCACATTAGGATGACAAGGATAAGGATGGAGAATTAGAAGAAATTAATTGTTGGGGATAGAAATGGACTTGGACAATAGTGTTGAAAGTGGATAGGAGTGGCAATGGCACTATAGTCATAGTGTGTCACTATTGTCTTGAGAAAATGAGACCTTGGGGGATGGATCTATCATGGAAAAATGGGTATGGCTTAGTTGGGATCAAGTTTGAAATGCTATAGATGATTGGGAATCAGTGAAAATAAGCTTAAGAGGGTTAGGAGAGCAAGCAAGAGGGACCTATGGGTTGGATGTCATTATCCAAGATTAAGTTACCAATTTTTGCATTTTATATGACTACATTTCCTCCCCTTTATTCTAGTGATGCAATAAAGTGAAATACTAGGATAAAGGAAAATAGAAAGTGTACCTAAATTTACATACAAAGGTGAAACTCATAAATTTGTGTGATATTGGGTGTGCATATAAAGATCACATTATGAAGTATGAAACTACAAAAGAAAACAAAGAGTAGATCAGTTCTTACTCGATATGTTATATCTAAAATAAGAATGTATAAAGTTGGGTAAGAGAGAGAGGAAGAGAAAGGAACATATACACCTCAGTAAGTACATAAACTAATAAAAAACCTATTATGATGCTAAGTAATGTTGAGTGGTTTTCTACCAAGAGTAATATCATTAATGGAGTTGAGTGTTTAATTCCCCAAAAATGGCTTAAGAACGTAAAGGCTGGCCCTTTGGCTCCATCATCACCCACTAAGTGAAGTTAGGTATTTATGTGTGTGTTTATCAATGTCTAGATAGTGTGTACAATCCATCTAAATAGGTGGCTCAAGAATACAAAGTCTAGTTAGTCCTTTGGGTCTATCATTGCACTATGAAGTGGAGCTATGAAATGATAATGGTATGAAATGTATATTGTATGAGATGGCTCCTAAATCCCATGAATGTAATATGATATGAAAATGTTGACATGTATATCCAAATGTATACCAGAAACTAGGCCACTCTTGGCCACTCTAAAAGATGGAGATTAGGTTCATATGAAAGCCACTTCAAAATTTGTGCACTAAGATTATATGAAAGCCATTTGGGAACTTAGGAACTTGAAAAATTAGGAATACAAAAGTTAGGATTGTATGAAATCTATTCTAAAATGATTTCAACCACCTATAGATGGACTAAGGCATGCAACTATTGATAATTCCTAGGTAATGTTGAACTTGAAAAGAAAAGAAATAAATGTGATGCACATATTACCCCCAATCATTGGTGTCTAAAACATGGATTCTAATCTAGAAATCATATCAACTATCATGTCTAAAACTAGAAGTGAGAGCCATCATGCTAGATGTGATGCCCCCTGTATCTAGATTCTTTGAGCAAAAGTGTACTAAAAAGTACTAATTTTGAACTATTTTGGCTATACAAAACTGTAGTTGAACCTACTTTTCTACCTAATTCTATAAAGTCTAGTTTTTTTATTATTTAGATAAGAGCATTGAAATTAGACACTAATGACATTAAGACTATAGTCCAGGTTGGGTGCTATTTTCCTAGGCCAAATCTAGTGATTGTTTTGATATTCTCACTATTTTCTTGGTCTGTTCTAACTATTTTGATGTCTAATTATTATTCTAAGTGTTCTAAATGCTAGATTTTTTGTTATTAGGACCTCTAATCTCTTTATAAAACCTCTATTTATCACCCCCTCTTATAATGGTAGGAATAAAGACCCTATAATGATATCCCTTAGAATGAAGAGCCCTACAAGTGTGTTATGCTACAAAGATACATGATATAGCAATGGTAATTGACAATATATCTCGAGATATAACATGATTTGTATTGAGAGATTGTTAAATCAACAGGGGTATGACTAGATGGATATAACAATGTAATAACATTTGAAATATACTAAACTAGAAATGAAAGTCTTGTTAGTTGTTATTTGTTAGTTGGAGGGATGGAGCATGATGTCCATCATGGTATCCAAGAAAGCAAGATAAATGCATGATGTAGATTATGGCATTACAAACAATTAGAAGAAAAAAATCAACAAGCACACAAGACAATAAGAAAGAAGCATACAAGGGGGTTAAGGTGCCACACATACAAGGGACATGGTCATATGTCACTCATACTAAAAGGAAATCATAGAAGCCATCTTCAAATGCCACATATACATACAATTGAAACTAGCAAGGTTGGCATAGAAGCCATAATCACATAGAATAGTATAGACAATGGACATTGGAAAATGTCTAAAGGCACACACAAGACATAGAAACAAAGGACATTGGAAAATGTCTTAAAGAAAAAAATATAACTATACTAAGAAAAAAAATAAATAATGCAAGGAACTTGAAGTACAATCACATCTAACTAATCAAAGCAAGAGGGAAAGTATACAAGACATGTTAGTACAAGATTAGGTATATGCTAAGAAAAACACAAGTGATATATAATAGTGAGTATTGATAGATTAATTTGTGTAAGCTAGTAAGTAATGTATATCAACATGATAACTAGAGTGTGTGGTGTAGGAATAACATAACCTAGATGGTGTAGTCATGTAGAAGATGCCTCCGGTGGGTATGTATATCAGTGTATGTCTTGATGTAGAAGTAGGATGCCGCTTAATGGGTAGAGTGAAGCAATCAAAGAGTTGGATGTGACTACACACACTCAAAAGAGATCAAGTGAAGCATGGTAATGTAGATAAATTGATAAACAATAGAATAGAATAGCAGATATATGTCTAACATGATAGTAGTAATGTAAATCATGGATAATGCATGTAATCAAAATATTTTTGGTGTTTTGGAGTTATTTGAATGTTTTTGTATTTTTAAATATTTGAATGTTTTGGATTTTTTTTTTTGATATAAGATATGTACAATCAAGCATAAAAAACTATGTACAGGTAAGTAGGGAAAGGATGATACTAACCTATGAGTCTCATTGGAGACTCCCTATCATGGTGTCCTATATCAAGGAGAAGAATTGTGTGTGATCATGAAGCGTGGATCTAAAATATATGTATGCTATAAATAATCTAAAATATTTGAATTAAGAACCAACTATAGGGTCCTTTTGTAACTCTAAGAATTAGATGTAGCTATAGGGATCTTTAGGACCCATCTAGTAGTAGGAAAAGTTCTCTAAACATGTGTTTTATGAATAAATGCATGAGATCTCAATGATACTACCCTAGGTGTGAACACTATAGCTAAAATCTATCTACAATCCTAAATCTATAGAGGTATATGAACTCTCTATACTAGTAATGGATGCCTCAACTGTGTCTGAATTTGAACTAGAGGAGGAACTATAACTAGTGGCAAAACTAAAATTTGTGGCCAAACTAGAACTAATGGCAAAATTTAAACTGGTGATTACAAAGTAGAAAAGGGATCTAAAGTGTGGAGTGGTAACTCATATGAAAGTCCACCAACTATAATAACTTTATTAGCATGAATTAATTTCATGCATCTATGAACTATAGAAGGTACTACTCAAAGTTTCTAGATCCATGGTTGACCAAGTAACATATCAAAAACTCTTACACTGGGAACTATAGTGAATGGTGTGGCCATGGGTGCTCAGCCAACCTATAAATCAAGTATAATATCACCCAATGAACTTTATATGTGCCCACTAAATCCACTAATAGCTATGTCCATTAGGGTATTATCCTACCCTGAATATCCTAAATGTTGCAATAATATCATAGTGCACATGTTTACATTGGATCCATTATTTATGAGAACACTATGCATAGGATGATTATGAATGTAAGCTATGATAAAGAGTTCATGGTAACCTAGATCATCCTTGATGATATCCTACTCTAAGAAGGAGATAAAAGTTCTAGTTGGAATTCTAGAATTGGATACACTAATCATGTTGCTCAAATTAGGTGTCTCAACTGAAGGTGCCCTATATGTATCTAATGGCAGATGTGCATGATATGCATGGTAAACCCCTTATGTGTCCTCTATCTCTTATTTAAAATGATATGGAAGGGGATCTAAAAATATTTTCAAAGCTTTATCTTATGTTTTATTTACCTGAGGAGGCTCAATATAAGTACCAAAATCAATATGATTCACATCTATCAAATTCTATATATTGTGTCTCAAAATGATGCATCTATTTGTTGTATGGCTTGGTGCCCTATGAAACTCAAAAAATGCATTTTGATCATATCCACATGAAAGAGGCTTTATTGGGTCAACTTATTAAATAAGAAGGAGAGATATGATGTTACATTCTAATAGCTATTGTAAAACTTTGGCTAGAGACACTAGTATATTGGTGAAGGTTCAACAAGGAGGTGCTAATAAAACCACTCATTAAGGGGGATAAAAATACATAACTTTTAGTTAATTATGACTCTTGTTATCATTGACCTTGACTTTGTATGGGAATTTTTTGTTACTCTTGTTTGTTGTGGTTGATATAATTGTAGACTTGAGTTTGCCCATTAAAATTAGTTTGAGTTCTCATTTCTTTAGTGTGTGACACAATTTAGTAAAGGAAGAGAATATTTTAAACATAATAGATTCATGTAAAGATGGTAAAATACTTTTTTTTAAGATATTTTATAACTCTAGATCAGCCATGGGGCTAGTCATCTTAGCCAAAATATTCTTATATCATAGAACATAATCTATGAGATGTTCATTTGACCTATGTTTCTATTATGCAACTTGATCATATGAAACATTATCACCAATGTTAATGATGAAATGAACTAGGAACATGTCAACTAAAGGATTGAATGCATTGATTAACTGATTTGGTAGAATATAAAACCATTATGAAACATAGTCCTTTAAGCTTCATGGAAATAGCTTGATAAGTAGCCAGTAATTTGGTACATAGTCCAAGCATGCTATGTGAAAATCTCTCAAATGTGTCTCTTAATCACCCATGCCATCATATAGAATAATCTTGGGTTAAACAAAACCTTGTAGCAAAGGTGTTAAAGCAATGTGATGTGCTAATGGTGTATGTAGGAGAGCAAAAGAATCCAAATCCTATGTAGGTATAGAGGCACTTTTCTCAAGATGTAGAACCTTGGATTGAAGAGATTTTATCTCTTGTATAAGGGCTACCACATCAAGAGATAAAGATGTACTAGTTGTAGTTGGTGGAATAAAGGCAGGTTGGATTGCTATAGGGGGTTGTTGAGACATAGTTGCCCCTATAGTGTCATTTGTAACTGGTTGCTCTAAAGGAATGCAAGATTCAACTTTCTTATACTTTTTAATTTCTGTGATAGATTGTAAGATAAGAGTATGATCTTGGGGCTGGTCCTAGAATCTTTCTCAAAAACTTTGCAGGATTAAATCTTTGTTGAGGACAACTTCATTATCAATAATTGGTGGAAGTGGATCAATAGTCTAATGTGGTGGAGCATGAGAATCAGTGTGTACATCATCATTGTTATTTTAATAAAACTCATTATCAGAGTTATCTTTATTTAAAGTAGTGTAATCTAGATGTATAGAATATATAAAAAGAACTTGAGTTGATTTTTTATCCATGGTATATGGTCAAGTTGTAGGAATCTAGGTAAATTTAGGAGGATTGCCACTAAGTATTGCACTTCATCTTGAAGGAAGAGATGAAAATAACTTAGGTGGCATAAGGAAAACAACTTGGATGATAGTATAAAAGATTAAATGGATATAATCTAGACAAGAAATAGGAATATGCATAAAAAGGTTACAAAGTTCACACACATATAAGGTGATACCTCAAGAAGCGAATAGGAACTAGTACATGTAACTATGGTTTTGAAAGATGATTATTTGAATAATTTACTATGAAATTTTGAAATTTAAAGTAAATTGTTGAGTTAGATATGCAAGTAAAAAAATCAAAAAATTATTGGAAAATTAGTGATTTAAAGAGAGCTAGTAGATACCACTAGGGTGTGCAAAAATAAATATTTTAAAAAATTACTATTGAATTTTGAAATTTGATTAGATTTTAAGATTTAAATAGACTACTAAATATTTAAAAAATGATTGAAAAAATAAGGAGACCTAATATGGGAAACTAGGGTTTGAAAGAATTTATTTTAAAATTACTATGAAATTTTAAAATTTAATTCTAATTTTTTATTTTATTATGTAGGTAAAAAAATCAAAAAAAAATATAGGAGAAAATAATATGAAATTTACCCTAGGGTTTATAGAGTTTTTATGCACAAATGAATTAAGTCAGGTTCACCAAATGATTTAACTATTTTGGGAATATTGGTGTATTATTCCTAATTTAGTTAAAGGGTCTAAGTAGTAAAGTTAGTAAATAAATATGTAATTATTAAGCCATTGATTTGTGAAATTTGATTGAAATTCAAAATTTTATAAAAATAGTAATAAGGGGAAGAAAAAAAGACTTATCTAGAAACTAACTGACCCAACTAAAATAGAGGCTAGAATTCACTATGCAGGACTAGGACACTATCTCAAACTAAGATATAAACTTCATTTTATGATTTGAAAAGAGTGCCAAAACTATATAAGATTGGCATTGGTTCTATATTCCACCTACGCCATTATTTTCCTAAGGATCTGATATTTCAAGGTTTTGTTCATAAGGTCTATGTGACCATGTCTGTGATGTTTCAATAACTAGAAATCTGTATATCTCCTTATCGAGCAAATTATTTATTAAAACCCTATCTTCCATTATGCTTGGAAAATTTTTGAGAAAGAGGGTGAGGGATTAGTTTGTATAATATTCACTAGATGTGGATCCACACCCCTTGTGTGGCCATGCTTCCTACATACCAATTCTCCAAAGAGGGATCAAGCCATATGTAGCTCTCCCACTTGATGTGCTTTGTAAAATTATGTGTATGAAGATTTAAAATTATAAACTATATGTTCTTGAGGTGGCTGGGGACTAGTGAAAGGATTTTAATAATCTTGTAAGTGTGTTGGATGGTTGTATACAGAGAATAGGGAAGATTTATTGACTAGTCTTGCTTGTTTAGTGATAACTGCCAACCTTTTACAAATGATCTTTGAATTAGATTTTATAGGAATCTATTGGTCATGGGTTTAATGTGATAATGTTAAGCCAATAATGATAAGTATGGGAAACTAAAATAAATCAATTTTTGGGGCCAAAAATGGACTTGGACAACATCACCAAAAGTGGACAGGAGGGGTACCAACATTGTAGTCTTAGTGTAACACTATTATCTAGAGCAAAAAAGACCTAGGGGTATGGATCTATCATGGAAAGATGGGTCTAGATTAGCTAGTATCAATTAATTAAGGATATAGATGACTGGGAATCAATGAAAATAAGCCTAAGAGGGTTAGGAGAGCAAGTAAAATGGACCTATGGGTTAGGTGTAGTTAGCCAAGCTCAAGTTACTCATTTTTTTATTTTATGACTAAAATAGTATTAGTGAAAGGTTTTTTGTTGTGTTACTCAATTGGATCATCCTCATTGACCCAATTTATTATTTGTTTCTTTCCATTTCTTTCTTTTAAGTACATTAAAAAAAATTCCTATTTCCAGTACACTATCATAATGTTTGACATAATCTCTTACAAACTATCTATTTCACCTATTGGAAGTATAACTAATAAGAGGGGTTTCAAAATATTTTATTATAAAAATCATTAAATTTAAATTAAGATTCATGAATCATTCATTCACTTACATACATCAATTAATGCACACATAAGCATATATGAAAGTAAACAATATAAGGATATGAGATATATGTGGAAAAACCTCTAGGGTAAGAAAAATAATTAATTAAAAGATTTTAATACTATCATATAATCATTTAATAAATATTTTAGTGAGGCACCAACCCCATAATAAGCACCAATCCCTGCACCAACTCAACTAATGCATATGCAAGATTCAACCTACAAGGAGGGCCCAACCCCATAGGAAACCAAGCACCAACTTAGTTACCTTAAATATATAATAAAAATTAGACACATTTTTATTACTCAAATAAACATGACCTCCTTTTTATTCTCTTCTCACACTTCTTTCTCTCTCAACAACCTATTAGGCCTTCTCGCTCAATTAGCCCTCTCCTTGGCAGAAATAGGTCAAATGACTTTGCTCAAAACCTACACAAAACATAGTTAAATAATTATGAAATATTAAAATAATTTATATAATTATTTTAACACCATTAACCTATTCTCTAAAACTCTATATCCTTTCCTTAATAACTCAATACTTTAACTAGTCAAAATAGGCTTATTAGGCCTTGACTTTATACTTGATTCTTTCTCATACCCATACTGGTTTGCCAAGAACCTTACCATAATTGTATTATGATTTAAATATATCACTACACATGTTAAAAAAGTTAAAAAAAATCATAGTTTGGTTATTACCCTTAAGGGCTAAAACCACCAATAGGCCTAATAGAGACCTAATAAAATTAGGCCTTCCCAAAGCACACATTTCACTTAGACCTCTTTTGAAAAATTTCAACATTTACCAATGGATGAAAAACTTAATATGTAATTATAATATACACATATTTCTATCTCCTTATTTCCCCAACACTAATTTGTTCTTTTCACAATTTGAACCATCTAATTAGGTCTACTCACCATTAGGGCTTTTTACTGTAAGAAAGTTTGTATTATAAATATGAACCACATACACTAATGTCCACATAAATAAAACACAAAATAATATTAATATTCTATTTATTATTCAAAATTCCTCCAAAATTTCTTTTTTATTCACCACATAGGCCAAAAGGCCTCAGGAACACTCCTACAAAAGGCTTACTTAAAATCACCAAACACTATCAACAAATAGTCAAAATCATTAAACTCTCCAAACTTAAACAAGGATTTAAAACGTTAAAAAATATTTTAAGATGTTCCTATGAGATATTATTAACACCTTAAATATCATTTTATCTTTAACCTTAGTAAAAAATGACTCAGAAACATCGTTTTCACATACACATAGAAAGTTGCATGTAGTGTCAAAAATATAGTCAAGAAAAACAAATCTTATAACACTATGGAAACATTTATGTGATATTAGAATTAGTTTTTTTGAACCTTTAAAATCATTATATAATCTATAAAAATATATATTTCATGTTCATGTATCAATATTGGTCTTATAGACCAATCTCACTACTTCACTCTACACATACTTCACTGTTTTAGACAAACCAGTTTGATGACAACATTTTTCTTGAGTATAGGCATCATCAAAAATTTTAAATAAATGGTATATAATTAATATATATTTAATAATTACCCAATTTATTATTATGCATCCCTATTCCTCTAAAACCAATCCCTAATCTCATTCTCATTCTCACCAGTTTTCTCATTATTTTGTTCATTAGGCTTATTTAGTGATAGGCTAACTTCCATGACCAATTTAGCACATTTATAGTCTACAACCTGATCATAAAATTTAATGGTCATAAAATATAATTCTTACACATCTTCCTCCATCCATTTTCATGCTTTGACCTGGTCAACCTTACCTGCTACATCAAAATTCCTAGAAATAAGGGGTTTCATGTAGCTCTTACTCATTGTCATGACAGACCAAAACCACCTGAGTAAACCTTGAAGAGTCATTGACATGATAAAAAAATAAAATTAGGTCAAATATTACATTATAATATACAACTAACTATATCTTTCTTATCAGGTGATTATAAGGGTTTTGAGAGTGTTTTGACCACTTTCACTTCTTAGCAGTTGTTCATAAAGTATTGTCCCTCATATTCAAAACCAATGGCTGGAAAATAAATATAGGTACCTTCCAAAAATTAAAAGTTTTTAGTATCTCATTAAAAATTTTCACATGCCAATGAGTACAAAAAATCTCTTCTCAGGTTTGCAACACCCCATTATGTGTACACATGGAATCTTATCACAAGTTTTCATGCTTTCTCATTTAGGTGTTGAATTAAAAAAATTTACACAAAATTAAAATGACCTCTCACACCTATTTTAATTATATAAATATATTTTTCATCCTTTTAAATTATATTAACCTCTCATCAGTCCACTATGGGTCATTTCACATACTAGGCCTTATACTACTAGTCATACTTAGACTATGATCATGCCTTAAAACCTCTTGAATTATATTAAAAACTATATACACATGTCATTTGATACAATAACCTACCCATACACTTCTAAAATTTCTTATACAAGTCTTGTATGTACCACCTCATCATGCTACTAGACCTATGCCATTTTACTAGGTATTTTAAGTAAAGAATAAGGCTCAAAACTATATGTTACAAATCATAAGTAAATTAATTTATCTCTTTATCATTATTAACACAACTTAATATAATTTATCATGCCTATGCTAACCCAAATCATAAATATTTATCATGAATTATGCATACATATTCTTCACAAAGCTAGACTAGGCTACTCAAGATACTTAGTACTCAAAGTTTGAACACAAACAAGCTAGCTCTAAATGATATCATTATTCAAACATGATCCTCTGAGGAAAAATATACTCTCAAAAAACTTATGAGATTTTGAATATCACTATATTGTACCAAGACCTCATATAGAATACAAGGACTTATTTACCCATGTGCTTACCTTGTATGCCCCTCAGTACTTAGAGCTCAATCAAGATGCTTCCCTTGTATCTTGAACATGATCTTAACATATCATTAATCCTCAAAAAATATACCTAGTTTCCTTCAATTTTTATCTCAATAGAGAGACCAAGCTTCATTTTCACACATCACTCACTAAACATGACATCAATTCTAACTTTTGACATGAAGGATATTCAACTTAACTTTGAAATCAATGCCTTAAAACCAATACCAGGAGAATACCTCAACAATCTCCCCCTCATTTATGAAAAACACTCTCAATCAAAGTAGATATTTCTCTTTCCTTCAAGTTGCATCTTCTTCAATATTTCATCTTAAAAAAATAAGTTTCTCCCCCTTTTACATTAATGACAAAGGTTCATCTTCTTCACAATTATTTGATCCTTAGACCCAGGGAAACCTACCTTTTTTCTCAAACAAAATCATCAATACTTTCTATCAAAAACTTTAGCATAGACTAGGATCACATACCTACTTATGAGACATGATTGTCTCCCTTTGTCTTCCATGAAAATTTAAGATATTTTCAAAATTATGACTTGGTTTGATCAAGTCATCATGAAATTTGTTTGTGACTTGTCTCTTATGATCACACCTATCACAAACTTCTTGACTAGACCTTGAAGCCAAAATTCTCTTAAAAACCACAAAACTCTCCCTATGACTGAGAATCCTTCATGCTTCTTTCTAACTAGCTAGGTGCCTCCATGAAGCCTAATGGAGTCACCTCTACTCTAGAGATCTAGAACAACATAAATTTAGGATATCTCCAAATCTTGATGTCCTTGTAGGATTGAACCTCATTCATGATCCTCTTACTCTTAATTAGTCCCTTTGGCTTACCTCCTTAATCTTTTGAGAAACATTCTAACTTGTTTTATTGGTCTTGACTCCATTAACAATTTAATAAAATAGAGAAAATTTTTGGCATTCCTTTATACCTTGATTATTCTCCACAATGTAAATTAGTCCACTTTAACTTATAGACTAGTCATCAACCTTAGCTATCTTGGGTTTCCACTTATTGTTTTGTCTTCTTTCTTATATTATAGAAGCCTAAAATTTGTTGTTTTGTCTTGAGAAGTGATGATTATAGTATTTTGTAATATGACCAAACTTATGGAAATTGAAACATATTATTAGTATATATGGAAAAAAATCATGTCCCATACCTCTTGGCTAATGGTTCTCCTCATAGTTCCATGAAAAATCATTCTTGAAAGGCCTTCTACAAAGCCTTTCTCTATGACCAAATTGGTTACATGAATAAAAATAGCCATTGAAAGGATTATCATATCTTATTTTATTAGTTCCTTGGTTGATCTTTGACCTTTTTGATCATATTAGTGTCCTTTTCTTGATCTCTAATGAAGCCAAGGCCTATTTTGTCATTAACAGTCTTTTGACTACTCAGAAAGTTATCTAGATCATTGGTACTTTTTTCAAACCTCAAAAATGACTTGACCTTATTTGATGCTTTTTTAAATTAATCTTTTAAGGATTTCACTTTTTAACAATACTTTGCACATTACTATTCTTTTACTTCTACACCTACAGTCAGAATTGTAGGTTGACTATCCACTTGTTTAACTATTTATTCTTGATCCTTGGAGTTGTATCTTAGTCTAAATTCAAATACATTGATTTTATCTTCATAATATTTGATAATAAATCTCATCACCCTATTCTTATTCTTTACCATCTTTAGTTCTTCTAGAGTATTCATCAACTCAGCCTCAATGTCTACCTCATCTCCTTCTTCATTTGAATCATTAATAGCACCTCTAATCCATATGGATTCTTTTGGATTTGAACAACTTTATTATTATACCATGAAGATAACCTCATTAACATCATGACCAGCACCTTCATTATCACTCTCTGAATCACTTCTCTCACTCTCATTAGATGAGTTTTAATCTTCCTTGGTGTAAAGACTCTTTTTGTTTTTGAAGAACCTTTTCTTATTGTCATATATTCTGAAGTGTTTATTGATCTTATTAGATTTATAATACTTTTTATCATCATAATTATCTACATCATCCTTTGTCTTATGATTATGAGGACATTTATTGGAAAAGTGTCCAAACCTCTCCACAATTGAAGTAATTAAAAGGTATTTTACCCTTGTATTTTCCTAAACCTATCTTCAACTTTATTTCAAACATAACTATTAATTCATCATCATCAATATTATATTCATAATTATATTTAAATTTATTACCTTGTGAATTATTATTTTTTGGATTCTTTTTTACCTTGAATACAACTTCCTTCTTTTCAGGCCTTCCTTCACTTGTTATCATCTCATAGGTTGTTAGGGTTATATGAAGTCCATCCATATCTAGCTTGTCTAGATCTTGAATTTCTTCAACTTCACAAACCTTGGAATTAAATTTGGGAGTAAGATAACTTAAAACCTTTTGAATAATATTAGTCTCTTTCAATTCTTCTCAAAGACCTCTTATGGTGTTAACCACCTCATCAACCCTTAACAAGTAGGTTGCAATGGTCTCATCTTCATTCATTTTTAGACCTTCAAATTGTCTTATATAGGTTTGAAACTTGGATAATTTTACCTTGGATTCTCCCTCATGAATAGTTTTCAACTCATCCCAAATTTATTTGGCAGATATATAGTTCACTAATTTCATATGTTTTACCTCTAATAGGCCATACATAATACCATTCATTAATTTTGAGTTATTGTCACTAGCCTTCTTACCTGTTGTATCTATAAGAGGAATAAGGGATGTATTATACCCATAGAAAACTAATTACCAAACATAATGACCTTGAGATAGTATATATGTCCTCATCTTAACACTCTAAAAGTCATAATTGGATCCATTAAACAACAAAGCTTTACTTGTATAAAAACCACCTTATTTTTGACTAGTCATCTTAGCTTATTTAGAATCTCCTTTAGGTTGTAAGACCTCTTTTAAAGGACCTGATCTAATAAAAAATTTAATAAGTATATATAATGAGAGGCAGGGGGGGGGGGGGCGGTGGGCGGTGGGTAAATAAATTTTATTAAAAAAATCCTCTAATTTCACTTAAGATTCATGAAGCATTAATTCACTTACATACATCAATTTATGCACATATAAGCATCTATGAAATCAAATAATATAAGGACATGAGATATATGTGGGAAAACCTATAGTGGTATAAAACCCATTGATGAAAAGCTTTAAATACTATCTTGTAATAATTAATCAAAATTTTAGTGAGGCACCAACCTCATAAAGAGTACCAACCCATTACTTAGTTAAGCACCAACTCAACTAGTGCATTTATCAAGCTTCAACCTACAAGGAGGGTCCAACCCTCTAGGCAACCAAGAACCAACTTAGTTACCTTGAATATATGATATAAATGATACACATTTTGATTAATCAATTGAATATTACCTCCTTGGTTTGCTCTTCTCATGCTTATTTCTCTCTCAACAACTTATTAGGCCTTCTCACTCAATTAACCCTTTCCTTGGTAGAAATAGGTCAAATGACCTTGATCAACACCTTAAAAAACATATTTATATACTTATTTAATATTCATATTAGTTATATGATGATATTTAATCCTTTAAACTATTCTACAAAACTCTATATCCTTCACTCAATAGCTCAATATTCTAACTAGTCAAAATAGGCTTATTAAGACTTGACTTTATACTTGATTCTTTCTCATAACCATATTGGTTATAAAAGGACCTCAACATAATTGTATTATGATTGAAATATATCACTACATATTTTTCATTATTGAAACAAAAAATTCATATATCGGTCATTACCCTTAAGGTCTAAAACCACTAATAGGCCTAATAGAGACCTAATGCAATTAGGCCTTCCCTAAGCACGTGTTTCACTTAGACCTCTTTTAAACACTTTGATCCTTTACCAATGGATTAAAAACTTAATATTTCACTTTAATATACCCATATTAAGCTCTCCTTATGTACCCAACACTATTTGACTCTTTTCACTCCTGGAACCATCTAATTAAGTCTACTCACCATTAGGCCTTCTCACTACCATAAAGTTTATCTTAAAAATTTAAACCATATACATAACTATGACACATAAACCAAACATAAAATCATATTAATATATTATTTATTATTTACACTACTTATAAAATTTCTTTTGTCTTCCCCACATAGGCCAAAAGGCCTCAAGAATACTCCTGCAAAGGCATACTCAGAATCACCAAACACTATCAACAAATAGTCAAAATCATTTGAATATATAAACTTGAACAGGGACTTATAATGATTAAAAATAAATTAACATGATACTATGGGATATTTATAACATATTAAATATAATGGGATATTTATGACTCAGAAACATCATTTTCACATACACATAGAAAGTTCCCTGTACTGTCAAAAACATAGTCAAGAAAAATAACTATTAAAACACTTGTGGGAACACTTAAATGATCTTATAATTTGTTTGTGTGAAAATTTATAATCCTTATATAATCTCTAAAAATATATATTTCATATTCATATATCAATATTTGTCTTATGGACTAATCTCTCTACTTCACTCTACACACACTTCACTATGTTAGACAAACCAATTTGATGACAATTTTTTTCTTGAGTAGAGGAATCATCAGCACTTATAAAAAAATGTTATATGAGGAATAGGTATTTAATAATTACCCCATGCATTAGGATCCATCCCTAATCCTTTATAACCAATTGTTAATCTCATTCTCATTCTCGCCTATATTTCTCATTATTTTGCTCATTAGGCATGTTTAGTGATAAGATAACTTCCATGACCAGTTTAGAAAAATTTTGGTAGGAAAAATTCTCAAAAACTTTCATGGGAATAAAATATAATTATTAAACAAAATCCTCCATCAATTTTTAGGCTTTGACTTGGTCAACCCTGCCTGCTACATCAAAATTCCTAGAAACAAGGGGTTTCCTATAGATTCTACTCACTATCATGAAAAACCAAAATGACTTGATGAAATATTGAATATTCCTTTACATTTAAAAAAAATAAAACTAGGGAAAATGGACTATTCCAAGCCATAATTGACTATATCTTTCTTATCAGTTCATTATAAGGGTTTTCAGAGGGTTTTAATTAATTTCACTTCTTAGCAATCATTTATAAAGTATTTCCCCATATATTCAAAACCAATTATATGAAGCTAAAGATAGGTACCTTATATAAATTACATGAAGTGATCAAGATCTCATGAAAATGTTACATGTGTCAATGAGTATAATAAATCTCTTATCAGGTCTGTATCACCCCATTTTGTGCACACGTGGAACCTTATCACAAGTTTTCATGCTATCTCATTTAGGTATTGACTTGAAACTTTGTCCACACACTTAACATGATATATTAAACCTCTATAAATGATATTAATATATCTAAAATCCTTGTAAATTATGTTGACCTATCATTAGACCACTATATGTCATTTTACATACTAGGCCATATATTACCAGTCATACTTAGATTATGATCATGCCTTAAAACCTCTTAAACTATCTTCAACACTCCATCCACATGTCATGTGATCTCATATCCTAATAATACACTACCAAACTTGATTATATAGGTCTTATATGACTCATCTCATCATGATATCAGACCTATGCCATTTTCCTACATCTTTTAAATAAAGATTAAGCCTCAAAACTAGACCTTAAAACTCATCAATAATCTCATTTGTCTCTTTCTCATTGTTAATATAGATTATAATAATTTATCATTTCTATACTAACCCAAATAACAAATATTTACCATACATTATGCATACATCTTCTTCATATAGCTAGACTAACCTACTCAAGATACCTAATACTTACAATTTTGACACAAACAAGATATATCTCAATGATATCACTCTTCTAACATGATTCTCTGAGGACAAAGTTACTCTCAATATACTTATGATATTTTTCATATCACTATTTTGTACTAATACCTCATATATAATATAAGGACTTATTGACCCATGTGCTTACCTTTTATGCTCCTTAGTAATTATAAATCAATCAAGATGTTTACCTTGTATCTTAAACATGATCTTGACATATAATGAATCCTTAGAAAAAGTAACTGGTTTCCTTCAAATTTTCTCTCAATAGAGAGACCAATTTTATTTATAACACATCACTCACCAAGCATGACATCAATTCTAAATTTTGACATGGACATTTAACTTAACTTTGAAATTAATGACAAAATCAATGCCTTAAAACCAATAGTTGAAACATACCTCAACACCCCCTACCTGTAATAATGGGTCAATATGGTTGACCCAATATTCATTTATACCTCTCAGGATATAGTATTATGTTGACCCTATCAACTCTATATCCTTATCAGGTTTCTTTTTATCATAGGTTATAGTACTAGGTTTACTTTGTCAATTTTGTATCCTTATTCACTCAATTTTGTAAACCCTATTTCCAATACTAGGTTGACCCATTTGACTCTATACTCTTATCTATACATATGTATTTCATTGATTTTGCATCACCTTTTCCTTTCTTAATTCATATATCATTCATCATGAAATTAATGTTTGAAGATAAAATTTCGTTAAATTTAATGGATATGATGAGTGTTACCAACCCTAATAGGTTCTCCTATAAGTAGCTTATGGATCTTATCTTGGATGAAAATAATTTTCATATAACCACTAGCATAACAAACTATGAGACCCCTCCTCATTCCTATTTACTTTAAAACCCTTTTTTCTCACTTCAAGATCAACTTGAATTAGATTATACACCATAAATTCTCTTTTCATCTATAAGTTTCCTCAACAATGAGAAATGATCCTTTTACTATTTTCCAACTCATGATAAGTGGTCAATTTGAAGAACCTCAGTCACCTTCTCCCACTTTCTCACATGGATTTGGGGATACTATCTTCTTTGCTTCCCATCCTCTTCCCTTTATTTTCACCCCTTCTTATTCCATACTTCTTCTTATTTGACTTCCTCTACCTCCATTCCTAGTATCTCTATGAACTAGGAGTTTGACTAAGAAGAGGAGATTAGTATTATATTATTGACAAAATGAAAAAAACAAATTGACAAACAAAACATTAAACTAACACCTTCATGCCTATTTAATAGGGTGAGCTTAATAACAAAAAAAATGGCTAACATAACTAAAAATTAAGTAAAAACAAGAATCCTTCACCTTCCTTAGATGCTTCAAATGCTTGTTGTAGTGGCTTGCTCGGCTTATGCTCATAAAGTCTTCATCAAAAGAGGCTTGGCTATCTCCTCTTCTCCTTGGCACCTTCTGGATTTGGATTGGCTTTGATTGAAATCAATTTTGTATGGTAACACTAATTTCATTAGCTTTTGGAATCATTTGTGCATTATAACTTTGCATTATCAAGACTTAAAATTCATGTGGTAAGCCCTCCTATTTATAGATTTTTGAGATTGATCAAAATCAACCTAAACCATCCATCTCAAGATTGAGATGTGTAGCTAAGGATTAATCCAATTTTTTAATTAAAATTAATAAACAAGCTCATCAATATTTGAGATAGAGGGGCAATTAAGAGGCATAGAGGGCATTGATGAGGCATGAGAGGTGTGAATCATGATATTTATGGTATATATGGCCTAGGGATGTCTTCTCAAGAAATGAGGTAACTTCATGATCAAAATATTCAATATTCATTTCAAAAAAAATTATTTGACAAGTTTCCATGGAATTCTTGATTAAGCCCTAATTTGGTTTAACTATCTCTTAAGCATGATTAAGCACTTTATACACAAATTACTCAAATTGATCAAACTACCTTGTTATTGGTCCAAATTTTGACTGGATTAGAATCAAAAGTCAATGTAAGATGTGTTGGATCTATTATCCCATTTATTATGTTATCAATATAAAATAATAAAGGTATGCATCTTATGAATGAGATTTGATAGGAAAGAGCAATCTAGATCACCTAAATGCAAAATTGGCATTTTGACTTAGAATGATTTGATCAAAGTTAGCTAGCCCATAAATTTCATTATCCTATTTAATGATATTATATCCAAAATTTGAAGTTGAATATATCAATTTCAACTCATTTAATGCATTTTGGTGTTTTTAGGCCAAATTATGCACTTTAGGTGGAAATTGGTCAAAAAAATGCTTGGAGGTCATTGGTGGCTAGATTTAGGTGTCTACAGTTTGCCCCTATTTAAGAAGGCATTGTAAGCTATAATAATAGTAACATAATCTAAAATAATTAAAAGGTCTTGTATTCTTACAACTACAATGATGATATACTAACTATATGATTCCCCCTTGAGGGAACGGTTGGCATAAGTAGGTTGACAAACGATCCCTCAATAAGAAAGAAGCAAATAAGGGGACCAAACAAAGGTAAGATGATGGGGTGAAAACAAATTGATTTTGAAAAATTATTCAAAATCACTAAGAATTTAAGTGGGATGTTCTACAATGGTTTTCTCAAAGGTAGTTATAAGCATTGTACCTTGATAGTGGCAACAATGTATGATAACACAATGATTTTCCCAAAGGCAGTTATAATCATTGAGAAGATGGAGCTGCCCTAGTTAGGATAGATAAACAAGATAACAACATGCCCTTGTATTGGTATAAAATATAAAGTGGTGGCAACACAATGCTTTTCCCAAAGGTGGTTATAATCATTAAAAAATATAGGTGGGATAGTGTGCAATGATTTTCTCATAGGTGGTTATAATCATTGGACCCCGATCATGGAAAACATGATTGATTGGTTGATTGATGATGGTAACTTAACATAGAGGGTAATGATGAATTATAACAACCTAATAGTATGGAATGTTCATCTGAACTAATAAAGGTTGAAATTCTTTTGTGGTTAATTACTCTATTTGGGATATGATTGGGATTGAATCAGGATGTCAGTACTAAAGAGATGTTGATGCTACCATTGCTAAATAGACTTCTTGAAGTTGAGGTTTGTTTTAGCACATGTTAGTAGGAATCATGGTATAACATCATGAGGACTTGGCCAAAATATGCATGAGAACTAACTCCCATAATCCAATACTCAATAGAAAATAATGCACGAATGATAGAAACTATGATGACAATGTAAACATATGAATATGGATGGATTCAAGTATAAGTGTGGGAAAGGAATCACCCAATAAACACACATAAACCAAATAAAGGAAATAGTGATAAAATCAAACAAATAGGCAAACAAATAAACAAAATAAGAAGAAATAAACAACCAACATAATAGAAACTATACAATCATTTCCCCTAGAAAATAGGTGACAACTTAACAAATGAACAAAATGGGGGAATAAAAGAAATAGAAGGGGGTTTTCGAGCTATCTCCATATGCACTAGGTAAGTGGAAGCTACCTACATAGTTCCATAGATGTAATATCTAATAAAAACTTCAAGCTAAATGTAGTTTTCCTAGGAAATGGGAAGAAAATGATAACTAATGAAAACAAAAAAAATGGATGTGATAGAAGAATAAGATTGATCTTGAAAAATGGCAAGTGTGTGAAATAAAACAAGATAAAAATGATGGGGAAACTAAGTGATAGGCAAACAAATAAACAAAATAAGAAGAAACAAACAAACAACATAATAGAAACTATACAATCATTTCCCCTAGAAAATAGGTGACAACTTAACAAATGAACAAAATGGGGGAATAAAAGAAATAGAAGGGGGTGTTCGAGCTATCTCCATATGCACTAGGTAAGTGGAAGCTACCTACATAGTTCCATAGATGTAATATCTAATAAAAACTTCAAGCTAAATGTAGTTTTCCTAGGAAATGGGAAGAAAATGATAACTAATGTAAACAAAAAAATGGATGTGATAGAAGAATAAGAATGATCTTGAAAAATGGCAAGTGTGTGAAATAAAAAAAGCTAAAAAGGATGGGGAAACTAAGTGATAAGTGATTTTATTACAACTTAGTAAGGGTTCTCAAAATCCTTAAGGTAAAGAAATGGTTAATGTTTTTGGTTTTTTTATTGATTTTACAAATGTTTTTAGAATTTTTGAAGTATATCAACATGATCAAGAATGATGAGACACTAAATGGTTCAAGCTCAAAAGATGGTGAGAGCATTCAACATAGGTTTCTCACAAAAGGGTAGGATCATTCAAACTTAAGTTGCTCACAAAATGGTGAGAGTGTTCAAACCTAGGTTAATCATAAAATGGTGAGAGTATTCAAACTTAGGTTGCTCACAAAATGCTGAGAGAATTCAAACTTAGGTTGCTCATAAGATGGTGATCGCATGGCTTAGGGTGATTGAGCTGACCTCAACAAGTATCAAGCACTACCTACATAGTCCAAGAGTAGGACCTCAAGTCACTATAATTCTACCCTATAGTAAAGGAATTTGACTAGTGTAGCAGTCAATTAAACAAAATAGGCATAGTTGGTAAAAAGGCATAGTATGGCATATGAAGTGGCAAGTTGGTATGTTAAGGCTCAATAAAAAAATGTTTCCCTTATTTTTATGATAGGTGGTTATAACTAGGACACAACATTATATATTAATGGTACTAGTTTTCCCAAAGGTGGTTATAATTAGTATCAGGATCGATGATAAGAAAGGAATAATAAATGAAGGATGTAAATATCAAAACTTCTATCATATTTCTCCAAAATACAATCTCTATCTAAAGTACTTGAAATAACTGATTAAATTATTTAGATTCCTTGATGCTAAAAATGTGTAATGAATGGAAAACACCAAGGTCAAATGGGATAGGCTCTAGAACATGTTTGGTCAATAGATCAGAAATGTAAAGTGGATATGGCTAAGAATGATATTTGTACAAAGAATAATAGTGATAAAATGGCACCACTAAAATGTTCATTATAGATAATACACCATAGCACTCAAATATAGTATTATGTGAGGTGAGTAATATTCATCAACTTAGGAAGTTCATCTCCATCTAGTGTGGCAAGCCTGTATGCTCCTGATCCATAATCTATAGTAATGATGAAAGACCCTATCTAATTGGTTTGAATTTACCTTTATACTTCTTCTCAATCAAGGTATTCTTTTAGTTTTCTTTAAGAAAAATATCACCAAATTCAAATATTATATACTTGACATGCTGATTATAGTGGCCTTTGAGTTAGTTTTGATATGCCTAAAGATTATTGAGCATAGCTATGCATTTTTCATCAAGTAGGTCTAGATCTTATAGGTAGGCTACTCAATAGTCATGATCATCTAGGACATGCTTGAAAGATATGTGTATTAAAGGCAATTCAACCTCAATAGGAAGGATGGATTTAATATTATAAACAAGTGAGTGTGGAGTGGATCTTATGAGAGTATAATGATTGGTATGTTAAACCCAAAGGATAGGGAATGTCTACAAGTTCTAAGAATGACCAGCATCATTGAAAATCTTTTTGAGAATAATGATAATGGTTTTGTTCAATTTTTAGGCCTTGCCATTACCTTGAGGGTAATATGACAGAAAAATGTTGTGTGGTGTTGTATTTAGTACATAGCTTGTCTACATCCTTATTCTTGAATGATCCTCCACTATCATATATAATGTCAGAGGGGATACCATAGTGACAAATAAGATGGTTGAAGATGAACTTGGAAATTTGTTTTCCAATCATGTAAGTGAGGGGTATAGATTTAACCCACTTAGTGACATATTCAATTATGGTAAGGATATGTTTATGGCCTTTAGATGAAGTGGGGTTTATATTCTCAATGAGCTCAAGTCCCCATGTAGCAAATGGCCATGGTATTAACTTTGGTTTCAATTTTTGTGTTAGGACATGAATCGGATTAGCATGTCATTGACATTTGTCACACTACTTTACATATGTAGCTACATATGCATCCATCATGGGCTAATAATAACTAGTACACAAGAGCTTTTTGGATAGGACTACCCTATTATAATGAGCACCACATACCCCTTCATGAAATTCTCTTAACCTTAGCATAGACTCTATTAAAGTTAAATAATGAAGAAGAGTTCCATAAAAACTATGGTGGTAAAGGGTGGATCTAAGTAGAGTATAATGAGTGGAATAATGAATAAAGGATTTGGTTTGTTTTTAAGATAGGTTAAGTGGTAGAACTTGGTCATGAAATTAGTTGTTAAGGTTTAAGTACTAGATAGAATTAGGACCAATAATATCACAAATCATTGTAATGGTTTAAGGTTCATGAGTTGGTGCTAACAAATTATCAACAAGGAATTAATATTCTCTAGCTTTATCTATTTATTGAATCAGAGGGTTGATAGTAGATGTGGCATCTATAGTTCTATTACTAGCCCTTGGTATATGCTCAAACTTAGCAATTTGTTGCCTGAGAGTGTCAAGCATAACCTTATATGGAACCAACTTGTCATCTTTGGTTTGAAAATGATTTGTGACCTCATTGATGGTTAATTAAGAATCACCATAAACTTGGAGATAAAATGTGTTCTAGTGTACTTCTTTTAAATGTCCTATGACAAGTGATTCATACTCAATCATGTTTTTTGTACAAGGAAAACTAATTCTAAATAATTTTGGGATTAAATCCCCTTGTGGTGTAATAAATAAGAGGACTACCCCTAATCTATGTGAAGTAAATAAACCATCAAAATATAGCTTCCAATTTTATTCCTCAAGAGGTGTGTCAATAATGGTCATTATGGATTCATCAATAAAATGAAATGTGAGTGGCTTTGTGTCTGCAAGGGGTGTTTTAGCAAGTTGATCTATAAGGACCTATCTTTTGATTATCTTCTAATTAACATACTCTATGTCAAACTCATGAAGAAGCATGATCAATTTGGTCATCCTACCTTGTAAAGTTGATTTAGATAGTAGATACTTGAGTATATCTACTTTTGAAATGACCATGGTCTTATTATTCAACATGTAATGACATAGTTTCTGAGCTACAAAGACCATGGCTAGGCAAGCTTTTTCAATAGGTGCATAGTTATGTTCATATGTGACGAAGGTATAGCTTAAGTAGAAAACCACATGATATTTTCCATTGTTATCATGTTGAGCTAAGAGTGTCCCCTAGGCATTGTTAGCAGCTGATAGATACAACAAGAATGACCTTCTTGGCATAGGAGGTAACAAAACAAGTGGATTAACAAGATAGTCCTCAAGTTGTTAAAACCTATTTGGTAGTGATCATCTCAGTGAAATTAAACTCCCTTCTTTAGAATATGTGTAAATGGATAACACTTGTTGACTAACTGAGAGATGAAGCAT
This sequence comes from Torreya grandis, assembly GCA_037957365.1. Lineage (NCBI taxonomy): Eukaryota > Viridiplantae > Streptophyta > Pinopsida > Cupressales > Taxaceae > Torreya > Torreya grandis. The sequence continues at coordinate 1,990,345 of JARHVA010000629.1, forward strand.
CATATTGACTGGATCTTACCCTACAAACTATAGAGTTACTTCAAATTGGTTAGTGGTGGTATCTCAGTTATAGGATGGACTTTAGCTAGATTGAATTCAATGCCTCTTTGAGATATGATGAATCCAAGTAATTTTCCTGAGGTTACACCAAATATATATTTATTTTTATTGAGTCTAACTTTGTACTCCCAAAATATTTCAAATATCTTACATAACACTGTTGGATGGTTAGCCCTATTTTTAGATTTTCTTAATATGTCATTGACATAGTCTTTAGCAATATCATGCATCATATCATGGAATATGATAGTTATGTCCCTTTGATATGTATATCTAACATTATTAAGACTAAATTTCATTACCTGATAACAAAATGTTCCCTATGGAGTGGTGAACACTATTTTATGTTGGTCTTCTATAGCTATTTTGATATGGTTGTATCTTTAAAGGCCATCCATTAGTGAAAGCATTTCATAAACCACTATGGATTTGATGATCATGTCAATATTATGCAATGGAAAATCATCTTTAGGACAAAATTTGTTTATGTCTAAAAAATTAGTACAAATTTTGATTCCTTTAGGCTTTTTACTAACATGTACAACATTAGATATTCATTCTAAGTATTCAATAGGACCAGATACATCCTGCTTCTAAGAGTTTTTCCAACTCTTTCTTTATCAAGATAATAATGTGAGGATGCATCTTACCTAGCTTTTATTTCACTGATTTGAAATCAATATTGACCAAAAGGTGGTACAAAACCAAGGTAGGGTCCAAACCTAGAAATTGAAATAATCTCATACAAAGATATCTACAAATTCTTTCAATAGAGATGTAAAGACTTCACATTCCTCCTCAGTGATGGATATTCCTAATTTTATAAATTTTGGGTCTGATGAAGTCTTGATGTTTACCTCTATTATATCTTTGACTAGAAGAGTTGAACCATCTTATAGAATAATAGGCAAAGACTTGAACTAGTAGACTATATTAGGGTCCTCTATTAAGACTTGCTCTTCAACGTCTCCTAAGCATGATGAATTTGAGTCCTCTAATGGAAGATCTAGCCATGTGTTAAAAATAGTTGGAATTTCCTAAATAATTTTATTAAATACTTGTTGTTGTGAAAAATTAAAATTGGATCCATAGGCAAGTTCATTGTTAGTGGTCTCCTAGTCTAAATTTGAAGAATAATGAACACCCCCATCTAATGGCACCTAAAATAGGTTTTCACCACTAGACTGGGCTTTATCATTATTTTTTCCTTGGTCAAAAAGTGCCTCAAAGAGGTTTTCACTTTGGGACCTCAATGATTTATTCATTTGTTTTTGGATAAAGGTGTTCACCCACTCTCCAAAATAAGCTTTATGATCCAATGTAATTGAGAATCCTGATTTATGATCTCCCAATGGAATATTGTCTCTAAGGCCTAGAAAATCACAAAATGCCTCATCATTATGAAACTCATCAACTGGTAAATTAGATTCTTTTTGTTTCCAATTTATTAGTTCGGGATAGTATAATGATAATGGTTTGTGATAAATGATTAGGGTAAGAGTATATATAGCATTTTTATAAAACATGTTAGTCTTGACTAGGTTATCAAAGATAAGACTAAGATCATACTCTACTTTTTTGTTGACATCATCATCACTAGCCACTAGTGATGGAACTTGAATAAGATATGTGGAGTCACCCCTAGATGATTTAAATTTAAGTCCATAGGGTCTTTTGTACTTAGTCATGGAAATTGGCTCAATGGTTCCTTGTTGATCAATCTAAGGCCTCTTCCTTAATAATCTTGATTCTCCATGATCCTATTGGCAATAGGATACTTTTAAATTTTATAAAAATTATCTTGGTTATCATTGTACAACCATGATTCATTCCCTTCAAGAGGGTTTAGTTCTAGGCCAGATGCTAATACAAATATGACAAGTTCCTTATCTTTATTCTTTTATTACCAATGCATGCATGGGGTCTTTTTAGGTCATCCAAAGGTATTTGTATTTTGAGGAAGATTGGAAATATGTAAGGTATCATGGGTCACATACTCCCCTAGGCCATTATCTAAAATGGTGAAATGATTGGAAGCTTCAGGAGATGGCATGTGGGAAAGAGAATCCAAGGTATTAGGATCTATGTAATTATCCTATGTAGGATCAATAAGTATGGTCTTTCCTTTATCCTACTTGGATTTTAGATTCATGTTGTATTTATAATTATAGCTTTAAAAATCAGCCTCGAGGTGCTTACAGTGTTCATATGGGTGTAAATCTACTAGAATATTTACTTCCATCCCTGAGTGGGAGAACTAATACATTGGTGTAGTGTTGATGGGACTGCATGAATCTCATGTAACCAAGGCCTTATTAGAATAATTTTATATGATAATTCAAGATCAAGCACATGGCAAAGTGTATCATGAGTCAAATACCCAATGATAACTAGTAAGCTAGTGGTGCCTTGTGATTCTCTTTCCTAATTATCATAGGCTTTAATAGTTATTATTTCTGGCTAGAGATCTACCATTGTATCCCCAAGAAGCTTGATTAGCTTTAGAGACACTATGTTGAGGCTTGATATATTTTCTATAAGGACACCTTTCACTTTATGTCTCTTTATATAAACTTCTATGTTTAATGGATTATTATGGATCAGGCTAAGGGAAGACATATCACTATGGTTGAATGTGACTTGTTGGGTTATAGATAGATGTCTAATCAAAGCTTGAAATTTATCAAGGTATATGTCACTAACAATAGTGGATTGGGTTAAAAAATCATTCAAAATGTTCTTGTGGATTGTTGATGTTTACAACAAATTTTAAATAGAAATTTGTTGTCTTTTATAATTGTTCCACAATATCAAACTTCTTGTCTTGGTCAATGGTGAATGGTTTATTCTAAGGCTAAATGATTGGTTGGGTAACAAGCAAAGTGGTAGATGGTTATGGGCCTAGGATAGTAATCTTTGACCTCTAAGTTATGATTGCACAATTGAGATTATATGCTAGACCATGATTGATAACAAATATTAGGAATGGTGTGGGACCAAATAGGACAAGCCTTGGTTTTCATTATACTTGTATGTGGTCATGTGGCAAGGGTGAACTATCGATATATTGTCCAAAATTGGGAGTCTTGATTTTTTTGGTTTGCCTATGTGCATTCCTAGGTGAAAAAAGGATTATCCATGTAATTTGGTTGAGTGGTATTATTTAGCAATGGTCTAGATTGATTATTTCTCAATTTAGGATTAATGGAGATGGTATTAACTCTACCCCTTATAATATGACCTACAACCCTATAATAGTCATGTGTAACTACATGGTAGATTTGTTGGTTGCTACCATTCTGACCTTGGTTTTGTCCATTGTTATGATGTTGTGGGTTATGTTGCTGGTTCTACTAATTTTGCTAGTTCAGCCTTTGATTTTGATACTATTGATTTTATTATTGCATCAATCAGTGTTGTTATTGTTGTTACTAATTTTTATGTTGTTTTTGTGTGTTATGTTGGGAAAAGGGGGTTTAATAAATCCTAAGAGTTTGATTGGAGGTAAAATCACCATTATCTAATGCTATTTCCCCATTCTCTAACATATTCTCTATCAAATTCTTGATTTTCACATATCTTCATAGATTATGCCCATTGACCCAATGATATTCACATAATTTATTTTCATGGTACCAATCAGGATAAGGAATGCCTTATGGATAATGCTTTGGTATAGTCCAACTAATCATATCAGTAATAGCAAGTTTAAAAAATACAAACTCAATAGGCTCTCCTAGGTCACTAAAGACATGATGCATAGGCATAGTTCTCATTGGAGGAGGGGTTTATAATGGTAAAGGTTATTGAATTTTTTGGATGAGTCTTGGTTATTGTTCTTGCATAATTGGTTGGAGAGGTTGTTATATAGAAGTAAGCTAAAAAGGTGGTGTAGATGATGTTTTCACTATTTGGACATGACATAACTTGGTCACTTCATTTCCCACAACATTCCTATTGTGGTTGAATTGCTTTGGTATATCTTGGTTATTGGCCTATGTTGGTTGTGATGTTTACACTTAGATTGGATGTTGGTTTTGGCCACTTCCCTAATTGGTACCTTGATTTTGATTATTTGATGTAAGCTTAATGATCCCTTTATTAATAAGGGCTTAATCAATCAACAATCCTTTATCAATGATGTCCTTGAAAGTATGTGCACATTGTTGTTCCAAATGATAAGCTATCTCACTATGCAAATTTTTTGTAAACATAGTGGCTAATTATTTATTTGGTAAACTATGGGTGAATCAGCTTGCAAGGGCTCTTCATCACTATAGATAACTTACAAAACTATCACCGAATTTTTTTTGCTTGTGTCAAGTCAACCAATGAAATCTCATGTTCGAGATTATAGTAAAAGTATTGCACAAATTTATCAAAAATATCATCAATATTTGTTACTAAATTCTTGGGTAACTTTAAGAACCACTCCAAGGCTTATCCATCCAAGCTCCTTAGAAACAACAACAAAAGTTATATATTGCTATATGCCACTAGTTGACATGTGACCAAGAACTCAGTTAAATAAGCCTTAGGGTCACCTTTAACTTTGTATTTGTTGAATTTCAATGGTTCGTATCCTAGAGGAAATCATTTCTTCAAGTACTCCATGTTGAATGGATGAGAACACACATCATTTGACTTAAACTTTTTAGTCTATTTCTCAGCTTGAATGACAAAAATTACATCCTTCATCTATTGCAATTCTTGAGATAGGAAACTTGAAAGAATATTGTTTTGGGTAGATGGTTTGGAGGCCACAAGTGGGATACTTTGACCAAGTTATGATAGAGATATTTGATGGGGTACATTGGTTTGGTTGGAAAATGGACTAGGAATATGCATATGCAGAATAGGATGTACTTGGAATTGCACATTTGGTTATGCGATATTTTGGTTTGGGTTGGCTATGAAGGTTTGACTTGGAGGATTTTGTTGTTGGGATGGAAGGATATAAATATACTATGCATGTTGTGGTTAAAAATGGACATGTTTCTGACTAATCAAACCTTGCTATTGAGTGGGAACTTGTTGACCAAGATCCTATCTCTAAACTTGTGGCACATTTTGAACCAATTATTGTCTAGTATGTACTTGAGAAACATGAGAACCTCCTTGTTACGCAAATACTTATTGGAAAGTGAAATCATGTTGAATATTTGACATCTATCACTGACCAATATTTACACATTATTGTCTAGTCATTATTTGGTTTTGGATTGGTACACTGGTCGGCAACTAAAGAAGTACATTTGCCACTTCCTAACGAGGTGGAATAATAGTTTTCCCTTATTGAGGTGGTAATACATTTGGCCTTGGATGTATTGATACACTATATTGTGCCTAATGTTATGGAATATTACTCATCACTTATAGAGGAGGACTATGACTCATTACATTTTATTATTGAGGCTTGACATTGGTTTCTAGTTGATAACCTAATCCTGTTGGTTGCACACTTGATGAAGTAACTGGTTAAGGTTGGGAAGTAGGTAGTGAAGGTTGGGGAGTAAAATCTCTCAATACTTGGTATGATGATCCACTCATGGTACTATCTATAGGCACATTTTTTTGACTAGTTGTTTGTGTGTTAGTACCACTTTTATTTGGATTGGATGTTGCTTGCACATTATCCCCTATATTTTTCTCATTATTCTATGTAGAAATAAGATACACTTCCTCAATAATGGGCATATGTATAAATTTGTCTACCAAAGTGTTTTTCATGAATGGTTCTAAACTCTGATTGTCTTGACTAGTTAACTCTATCAAAAATCCTATTAAAGGAACCAAGTCAATAAATGTTTTACTCACCATGGTCATCTGATTGAAATTGTGTGCTAGATTTAGGTAGGTTTGATATGCCATCTGCATTTGGTTAAAGTGGTCTTCCATGAGGTTTCTAAATCTATTAGTAATATTAGGGTCCTAATATGTTGTTTGGACTAAAGCCGAAGGATTGCTATAAGAATCATGTTGATTGTAAATTATGTTATGGGGAATTCTTACTAGGATTGGTAAATTCTCATGGGGGATTTTTTTTGGAAACCTAGCCCCTACCTCTATAGCTCTAACCAAAATCTCTTCTTTGTTCTCCAATAAATGATTCTCAAATTAAAATGGATTATATGTTGTAGACATATTAGAAAAGTATGACTATTAAAGAATTGGTTCATTAGTTATGGGTATTGTAACTAGGTATTGTGTGGTTTTTTCTTAGTCTTGTTTTGAATAAGGTGGTGTATTAACCAAATAGTTAGCCAATGGATCTTGCCTTTATGCCCCTAATTTAGTATAAGAGGGATAAGAATCCATCTCATAAGAAATATTATCTACATAGGGTTATTTCACTATTTCTTCCTGCACCACCACATTACTAATCCCTAAATTATACATGAGTCATCTATGAGTGTAGGAATACAAGTTGGGATCCATAGTAAATTTTTTTGCAATAAAGGGTCAAAGAGTTTTTATAACTCTAAAAAGACAATGTCTAAAAGCCAATGTTCAAACTTGTTCTAGATTTATCAAAAGGATCAAAAGGTTTATGAAAAGATTTATGATAACACAAGATAGTGTTAAGTGTCTAACATTACACATCTTACATAAAATGATTAATTAAATGAACCAAAAATCAAAATGCCAAATGCTAAGGTCGAAGTGTTTCAAATTAGTCTAATCTAGGAAATTAAAAGTTACTAGGTCTTTTGACCAAAATGTAGCACCAAAAGCTAGGCTCAAACAAAGCATGTGATAGGACTCTTGGCCAAACAAAATCAAAAGATAGACTTTGAAATAGATGAAAATTTTAATTTAATGGATTTGAAACACTTATAATAAACACTAGGAATTTTATTCTTAGAAATGGAATTGATCAAATAGGTATAAGGCATGAAATAAAAGGAACTTTAGAGATAGTTTGTTTTCTCACCAATAATGGTATAAAACTTGGTTTTTTTGATAAATAATCTAGACAAAAAGTGAAAGACATAACTATGCTAGAAAAAGGTTCAAAAATGTAGGAACAAATTTCAACTCTATCCAAGAGGGCTTATGAAACAATATCTAATTTTTTTTGGGCAACATAACAATGCTAGACTACCTAAAAGATGTGACAAAATACTTGTTTCAAAAACTCTCAGGCAAAGATAATTCCTCACAAATTTGACAACATAACACTACCTCTCTTGACTCAAAATATTGTGGTGCATAGACTCAGAGTACAAGTTTTTAGCACAAAATAACTTAATTATATCAAGTGGTGATAATGATCATGAGTCTTAACTGACCTTCAACCCAAATTGGAAATTTAACCTAAGTTCCCTCAAGTTTAGTGCAAATGGTGAACCCACTTAACACATCAACCCTATGAACTTATAAAAGTGCAATTTCAAATTTTAATTATAAATTAAGGACTTAAACTACTTTGGAAAAGGTCTAGACTCAATTAGGCAACATAACTGTGCAAAAGTGGATGATATAACTTCAAGTTTTGATGAATTTTAAACAAAGAAAAATGATGATTTCACATGTGCAGCATAACACCTCCTTGTTCAAACAAAATTATGGATCATTGGTTTGGTTTGTATCATTTGTTTACACCAAGTTTTGACTCTAAAAAAGACTTTAATCTAGGATAAAATGATCCTAAACTAAAAACGTTGCTTGGTATTGTTGAAATCCATCAATATACAACATTTGAGAGGATTTTAAGTGTTCATCCAAAAGTAAATGTGCATTATATAGTAGGGTTTTTACACACCCCATCTCTCAAATGATAATACTATGACATGGACCTTAAGGCACACCTTCAACCAAGAACACTTCCATGTAAAGTGGGGTTTTTTCTAAGCTCTATAAGTTTTTGAACATTCTAAGGGAATCAATTGCAAACTGACTTTCATGTCAAACAATGCAAAAAAAATCATAGATTTTAGGTCTAGATCACTTGGCTTGTTGTAAAAAGTTCTAGTATTATTTTCAACCACTACATCCTATTGTTCTCTTAGTGTAGTGTGATGTCCATTTGTGCCATCATGTCCCATGTGAAACTCTAATATAGAGCCAGATGAAGTCAATGCTAGAAGATAAAACCCCATGTCAAAAATTCCCTAAAGAACTTATGGGAGGTAATGAAATCCCCCTCAAAAGCTAAGTTTACATAAAAATAAAGAAAGCATAAAGTAGAAATACTCTTGTTATGATCCTGGTGGGCAGATTCACTAACAGTCTGGGCTTTTGGTGTAGCAGTTCATTACATTTGGTATCAGATCAACCACCTATGTTCGAGTCATATAGCAGGTGGGTTATGCCGGCATTGCAGTGTTCATCCGAGGCTCGTACATGTAGTGGATCTCGTGTATATGCACAAAGCCAGCCCAGAGTCTGGGCTTCGAAAGCATGGTGGGATGTTATGATCCTAGTGGGCAGATTCACTAACAATCTGGGCTTTTGGTGTAGCGGTTCATTACATTTATACCACTTGTAATGTTATTGATATTCAATATATGTATAAATACCCTTAAGGTAGGGAAACACCATATAATACTCCTTTAGGAAGGAAAAACTCCACAATGTCTCTTTAAGGGGACAACCTCCAATATCCTCTTACAATAGAAGACTCAATGCTTACTTGATATCCTTACCATGATAATAATCTCCTATATATATACATCTATCTAACCCATGGATGGGTAACCTCCTAATCCAATGTAGGCCGACCATTACCCAATGTACTACTTCCGTAAGTTACTCTATTATCCTAATAAAGTGTACCCATATAACTAAAGGGATGTGTGCCACATGTCGGCATCTCCATCAACCCATATACATCAATATATCATATCTCTAGGTACATAGCAACTCTAGGGTCATTATTAAAGTCACCCAATATTTTTATGAGTTTTTGGGGAGTGCTTTAGATGACATTCTTTCTATGTTTTGGAATAGGCAATTTGAAAATAAGGAAAGCATTTTTTATTCCAAGGGTTACTTAAAGGGGATAAATGGAAGGACATACATGCAACATCCTTGTATTTTGTGAAAAAAAAGTGCTAATTGAAATAATGAAAACAAAATTGACAAGTGTGTTCATTTTTAAGCCTAAATGAAAGATTTGATGGTGTTCATTTGACCCCTTGGTCTTAAAATTGTAAACTTTGAAAACTAATACTAAAAACTTACTTAAGCACCTAAATATTATATTAAGAACCCAAAATAGTGTTCATAGTTCATTTTAAAGCATGAAAAATTTTATTTAAAGACATTTTAGCAATTTTCCAAGTTGGTTCTCCAAGAAAAATGTTAGGACAATCCCACAACTTTAAGAGTTATATTATTATAACTAACCACTAACCATTTAGTCATAATATCATGACTTTGAATGACAATATCACTACTTTAAGGACAATCCCACAATTTTAAAAGTTGTGATATTGTAAATCACAGGTGTTTTGGTCACAATATCATGACTCAGTTTGATGATCTCGCTAGTAGCAAGATAATCCTACCACTTCATGAGTTGTGGTATTGTCACTTAATTACTAACTGTTAGATAATGCCATGACTCAATTAAGCAACCCCATGAGTTATAGATCAATATTATAAATTTTAAAGTAGTGGTATTGTTAACCCTACATAAGAACACAATTTTAGTCCAAAAATAAAAATGACTAAGCATAATATCGCTAGTTTGAATGATAATATCATGAGTTGGAATACAATCCCATGACTGTGTCCAATCAAACCTACAACTTATAGAAAAATCTATTTTACTTAATTTTTTCACTCATTTAAGCCTCCCACTCCAAGATTCTACATAACAAAGGTTAGTGAGTTTATTAAAGGATTATTGTGATCAATTTTGTGAAGTTATTCATGTCCCACTAGGTGTGTCATTATGTGAATTAGGAATTTGACTAAGAAGAGGAGATTAGTATTGTGTTAGTGACAAAATGAACAAAACAAATTGATAAACAACACACTAAACTAAAAGCTTCATGCCTAGTTACTAGGGTGAGTTTAATAATTAAAAAAAATTACAAACACAAAAAAAAAGTAAGGAACTACAATAATCCTTCACCTTCTTTGGATGCTCCAAATGCTTGTTGTAGTGGCTTTCTTAGCTTGTGCTCATGAAGTCTTCATCAAAGGAGGCTTGGCTATCTCCTCTTCTCCTTGGCACTTTGTGGCTTTGGATTGGATTGGCTTGGAATAAATTTGTCATGGTAACACTAATTACAATAGCTTTTGGAATCATTTATGATTTATAACTTTTCATTATCAAGACTTAAAATGCATGTGGTAAGCCCTCCTATTTATAGATTTTTGAGATTGATCATAATTAACCTAAACCATCCATCTCAAGATTGAGATGTGTATCTAAGGATTAATCCAAGTTTACAATTAAAATTAATAAATAGGCTCATAAATATTTGGTATAGAGGGGAAACTAAGAGGCATGGAGGGCATTGATGAGGCATGGCAGGCATGAATCTTGATATTTATGGCATTTATGGCCTAGGGATGTCTTCCCAAGAAATGAGGTCACCTCATGATGCAAATATTCAATATTCATTTCCAAAACAAATTATTCAATAATTTTCCATGAAATTATTGATTAGTCCCTAATTTTTTAAACTATCTCTTAAGCATGATTAAGCACTTTGTGCACAAATTACTCAAATTGATCAAAATGCCTTGTTATTGGTCCAAATTTTGATTAGATTAAAATTGAAAGTCAATTTCATATGAATTAGATTCATTATCCCATTTAGGATGTTATCAATAGCAAATAACAAAGGCACGTGTCTTGTGCAAGATATTTGATAGGAAAGAGCAATCCAGAGCACCTAGGTGCAAAATTAACATTTTGACTCAAAATGATTTGATCAAAGTTAGACACTAGAGTGAGTAAAGAAGAGCAGAGAGGAACAAAGGCATCAAGATAATGTGTAGAGTATGATAAATTGTAGATTATACCTATAACAAAGAATAGAGATATGGATTCATGTATGAATCTAATTTGTAAATTCAATTTTTAGCTCACTGTAGTTCTATGTCTTTATGATTTACTATTTGATAGACTTCATTGGCTTTTACTCTCTGTCTCTATCTATATATGACTTTGCTCAATATCAAAATGCAATCATTTCAAAAACATTTTATTTATCCTATATATATATAGAATTGATCTAGGGTTTGCTTCTTCTTTGTGTTCACACTCAAACTATAAGCACACCACACCAATTTTGCAATTTAGTTGATTATGACTTGAACTATAAGTTCCCACATCTCAATTTTGTTAGCCAACTAGTTGTCATTACACCAAAGGATCAACCTATTAGTGTCCTATACAATGGCCAAAGCTAACAGATCCATGAGAGGTGGTTAAACCACGATAGTTTATAACAAATTCCATGCATCATGACATAATTTCAAGTTTATTTAATATTTATAGCATTTGTTAGACTCAATTTTTGATTTTCATAATCTTTAATATAGATTTGATCAGTTAGATCAATCAATCTTGTTGTACGTGTCAAGATATAGAGTTTATATGCAAGTTCCTACATGTTCCTATAACTAACTCCTTATCTAGACATGAATTTAAATGTTGGTCATTTATCTTGCATTTGGCACCATGACCTGATGGTCCATATTCAAATATCTTAACTTTAAAATACATCCATATAATCTCTAGATCCTAACTCTTGTATGTAATTCAATCTTTGAATATACATGACCTTTACCTTGACTTGGTCATTAAACTTAGACACTTTGACCTCATCTCATTACTTCCTACATCTTTGGATCACTTTTTCTCCATCAATCTTCTCAAACCTGCTAGGTCTTTAACTTCCTACTATGTTAATAAACATCAATTACTTTATAGAATTTGAGTCCATTTGCTACATTAGATCTGCTTTGCATGATCACCTATGCATTGTTAGATCTTTTTATAAGCTCAATCATTGACTTTGATAGTCTCACTCTCATTGGTCCTCTATTTGATAGACTCATGTTCTTGTGACACTTGGCATTAGCATGTTCACTTGGAACACCTTTGACAATTTGAATTTGGTTCACTCTATTGGATCATCTACATACGATGAAGCATGGGATGTTTATCAAGATTGGACATAACATAAAGTCTAAGACTTAGGAAACATTAATTCCTTTAAACACCACTCAAACTTGTAATTGCTAGGTTGAGGGGCTAGTTTTGTAATAACAACAAAGCCTTAAGTTATATCTTAAGCTACCAGGTCCAAGCTATAGCTAGTCACCCTCAAAATAGAAAGTGTAATTTGACACCATGACTTAAAACCTTAGGGTTTTACTAAGAAACTCTATCCAATTTGAGATAAAATATAATTTAATTTTGAGCTCATTCCTTCTTAAAATAACTTGTAGTCCATATATTCAATATGCTCATGAAAAATCAATAATAAATCTACCATTTGTTTTTTTTGTAAATGTCTATAGATGAGCTTTTTAAAATCATGACAACTTTGGATGACCTTGTATAGATTTTGTCTAGGTCTGGAGACACCTCAATTATGCCTAAAAGGTTAACTTTGTCCTTACATAACTATTGTCATGCTTAGTCACGTGACCTAAAAATTAGTGGATGTGATCCTCTTACATAGGGGATTCCATCCATATATCCAATTTCCCTTGAGGCCTTCATATATTAAATATATGACATCATAAAAATGTCTTTGAGATTTTTATTGCAAATTGTAACTTTGACTATGTTGGAAAATAGTGTCAAAATGCCTTAGAACCCTACTTTGCTCAATCATATCTTTTATTATGCTACATCACATGACCTAAGATTTAGCACATATAAATTAGGATAAAAAATGAATAGACCCATGTGATCATTTTGTATTAACACCTCTATTTGTGTAAGCACTGACATCATTAATATGCTTACTTGGCTCTATTTAGCCCTTTTGCAAATTTGACTAAGTATAGAAACTTAGTGAATTATGTCTTAGTATCCAACTTTGCATCCCCATAACTTCAATTGTGCTTTATCACATGTTTTTAAATATGGTTCATAGTAACTAGGGACTAATTTGATCATAACCATGTGACCAACTCCCCTAGACTCATCGACATGTGTTAATGGTGACATTATCAAAATTCCTTCTAATATCTTTTATCATAGACCCAAAATGTCTAGATGATCAATGTGAAAAACCAAATGAATCCAATCATGCACACTAGCATTCTAATCATTATTGACCTCTGATAGGATGCCTTTCACATCCTCAAATAACCATACTCATCACTAAGAATCAATGACATCCATAATCTCCCTTTTGACATGAATGACAATCATATTTCCAATAATCTCCCCTTTGTTATTGATGGTAAAATAAATGCTCTAATCTTCTACTATTCAACTCCTTCTCTAGCATTGCTTATATTGGCATCTGATAAGTATGAATTTAATTTTTTCATACCATACTTTCTTCCCCTTAGGCAATGGCACATTTTCCTAATACTCAACTTGGACACCTACTCTGCTTCTACTTTGACATTTGAACTTTTTTCTCCAAATTTTTGCAAAGAGCATTTTTCTTTTCTTCTTCCATAGAGAGAATTTGAAAATTTTATCCCCCTTTAACATCAATGGCAAAGGGACACTAGCTAACTATTTGTCTAGATATTTATCCCCCTTTATCAGATAAAGTATTTTGTCCAAGAATCTACAAATTTTAACTCATTAGTAATTTTTAGAAGTATACATCCCTGAGTTGACATTTCTTCTTCCAAGGATCAATAAAGCTTCTATGACAGTCCCCCTAGACTCATACACTATCACTAGTAATTTAGTGACGTGGTTTGGGAGCCACCACTCCTAAATTTTGTCTCAAATATTCAAATTAATTCTTGGGAAGAGGTTTAGTGAATATGTCTACAATCTTGTCCTTATTTGGCACATATTCCATTATGACCTCTTGATATGTGACCCTTTCTCTTAAAAAGTGATACTTGATTGATATGTGCTTAGTTCTTTAATGCAACACTAAACTGTTTGATATATTTATAATACTTGAATTATCACAAAGAATATAAATAGGTGATTTATACTCAGCCTTGATGTCCTTGATTGTTTGCTTCATCCACAAGACTTGAGTGCAACATGCCACTACTGCTACATACTCTGCTTCTATTTTAAAAAGAGTAATTGACTCTTTTTTTTACTCAACCATGAAATAAGTTTGTTTCCAAGTAAAAATACACCACCACTAGTGCTTCTTATTTCATCCATAATTCCTACCCAATTGGCATCTGTATATACTATCAAAGTGAAATCTACACTTGTAGGGTACCATAGGCCATAGTCAATTGTGATCTTGATATATATAAAGATTCTTTTCACTACATTAGCATATTACACTTTAGGAGTAGCCTAAAATATAGCAACCATGTAAATTTATTGCATGATATTTGGTATTGATATAGTTAGGTATAGCAAGCTACCTATCATTGATCTATACATAGTCTTATTTACATCAAGTAACTAATCCTCTTTGCTCAAATTGCATCCAATTATCATGGGAGTACTAATTGGTTTATTATCTTCCATTCCAATTTTATTGAGCATCTCCTTTGCATAATTAGTTTGGGATATGAATATTCATTCATCAAATTATGCTATTTTTAAACCAAGGAAGAAGGAAAGTTATCCTAGCATAGATATCTCAAATTCACTTTGTATTTATGTATAAAATTGTTTGCACATTTTGTAATTGATACCACCAAATATGATGTCATCTACATAAACTACAACAATCAACATATGCTCACCTTATAATTTGAAGTACAAATTAATATTTGGACATCCATTGTTTAAACCTTTTTGTTGTAGGTATTGGTTTAATCTTGAATACCATGTTCTAGGTGGTTGTTTTAGACCATAAAATGTTTTTTTCAATCTACATACATAATTTTCTTCATCTGAAAACTAAAAACCTTTTGGTTGTTTAATATAGACTTCCTCTTCTAGGTTGCCATTCAAGAAAGTAGACTTTACATCCATTTGATAGACTTTGAACTTCTTGTAAATAGAGAATGTTAGAAACATTATTTTAGCTTCCACTCTAGCAACTAGAACAAACTTTTCCTGAAAGTCTATGCCTTCTACTTGTGCATATCCCTTTCACACTAATCTCCCTTTATTTCTTATAACAACTCCATCCTCATTAAACTTATTTTGAAAGACCCATTTTGTTCCTATCACATTCTTATTTGAGTGTCTTGGAACTAATTTCCATGTTTTGTTCTTTTCTATTTGGCTTAGTTCTTCTTCCATGGATTTTAGCCAATTCTCATCCTTGCTAGCTTCAACATATCTCTTAGGCTCAATTTTAGACATTAGAGCAAAACTTACTTTCTCCTTGTTCATTACAACACTTCTCCTTGTTTGAACTATTTCATTCTTATTTCCAATTACCTACTCTTTAGGATGATCCTTTTGAACAAATCTTAGAGGTGATTTTTCATTCTTTTCCTTGGCATCTTCACTATCTTCTTTTTTTTCAATATCTACCTCTTCATTACTAGTTTCCTTATCAGGTTCAACATGTTTTATGCCTTCTTTAACCTTGAATTTTATGCTCTCCACCATCTTGTGTATCCTCTTATTGTAACATATATAGGATTTACTTTGAGTGGAATAACCCAAAAATATTCCTTCATCACATCTTGATCCAAAGCTTCCTAGTTTGTCCTCCTTTATTTTGATGTAGCATTTGCTTCCAAACACTTTGAAGTACTTAATAGAGGGAGGATTTATATACCATAGCTCATAAGGAGTTTTATCACTATTTATCCATAGTTGAACTCTATCCAATATGTATACTATTGTTTGGATTACTTTTCTCCAATATCCATCAGGTAACTTGGCCTCCTTTAGCATTGTTCTAGGCATTTCCTTGACTATTCTATTTTTTCTCTCAAAAACTCCATTTTGTTGTGGAGTCCTTGATACAGAGTGTTGACTTTTGATCCCATACTTCTCACAATACTATATGAATTCATTGAGGTGAATTCTCTACCTTTATTAGATCTTAAGCATTTGATTTTTCTTCCAATATTATTTGTAATCATGTCTCTAAAGATCTTGAATCTCTCACAGGCTTGAGATTTATCCTTCAAAAAGGTTACCCATGTCATTCTTGAGTAGTCATCTATAAATATCATGAAGTAACTATCTACTTTAGATCATCATGTCTTGGTAGGACCATAAAGATTACTATGAACTAATTGTCGAGGCTTTGTAGTTATTTACTCCTTTGTTTGAAATCTAAACTTTGTCTACTTGCCTAGTTGATATTCCTTGTAATTAGTATATATAGGTTTGGTTATCTTGGTAATGTGTCTTACACACTTATTTGAGCTATTATCAAACTTGACATGACTAATTATTTTATGCCAAAACCAACTCTCATCAGTCTTTCCCATCAAGCAACTATTACCATTTACTTTAACAAGATTATAGATATTGCTCTCAGTCTTTTTCCCTTATACAACTATTTTTATAGATATTTTTAGCTTGTAGACTTATACATAAAATTTGACCTTATATCCATTGTCACACATTTGGTTGACACTTATCAAATTATCCTTCAATCCTTCAACATAAAGGACATCATTTGTAGGCAATTTACCATCTATGTTCAAGGTTCCTTTACCTTTGATCTTTATTATTGCATTGTCTCACAAGTTAATAGATCCTTATTTAAATTTACTTAATTTGGTGAACTTGATCTTGTCACTAGTCATATGCTTTGAGCAGCCACTATCTATCACCCACAAATTTTTCTCCTCAGCATGGACTGTAATTTGATAAATCATGGATTGATTTTTCACTCTCTACACATCCTTGGATTTATTATTTAGCTTCTTATAAGAAACTTGTGACCCTTTTTTCACATTGAGAAGCATGTCTTTCTTTACATTATGTACTTTTGATATTACAAAGATAGTTCTATAATGTTTAGCTATGTGACCATAGTTTTGTAATTATAACACATTACATTTGTATCTACCAAGGGTGTAAATGAATTTTTTCTTACAAAATTGATTCTCTGTGTAGTTATAACTCTACAATTAATAGATTTATGAGAAAAATCATTACAACTATAATAATAAATATAAAAGGACAAGGAATAATTGGTCATAGAATTTAGTGGTATAGCATGAGGAATTCTTATAAATTATGGCTTCTTCAAGTTTCTCACCTTGGTGTATCCATAAAAATCATCTACCTTTGTCTTATTTTTCTCTTCGATCTTATTTTTGGGTTTAGATTTCTTCACATCAGCTATGTTTGAGTTTCTCTTTGTATCCTTGAAAGATTTCTCTTTATTTTCTCTTGATTCTCCTTCTTCTTTAAAGTTTTCATATACGTTAGTAGATGTACTAGTTGAGGAACTTTTTCCCTTCTCATAACCAATACCTGATCTCTCTTTTGAGGGCTTCTAGGAGTTGATTAGTTCATCAACAATGTCTAATCCTCCTATCAACTTTAGAATTTTATTTATTTGACCTTTGGATTTTTCAAATTCTTTTCTCAAAGCCACTATTTATACCTCAACCTTCACACATTCATCAAATTTAGATTGTAGTTCCATTTTGACTACATATTTTATTATTTTAGCCTCTTCAACTTGTGTCTTTAGGCTAATTATCATCTAATTAGATTACTCAAGATTTTTAGATATTTTCTCAATTTCCTTTTCTCCAATATTATTTTGTTTTGAGTTCTCTTTTCTTAGCTTTCCAATCTCATCTAGAGCACATATGAGCTCACATTCTAGATCCACTTCTCCTTCTTATTATTCATCCAAGTATTCAAATTCATCTTGATTTAGATTTATAGAAGTTGATCCTACTACCATGAATAAGGATTCATTTCCCCTAGCCACAAAATCATAGTCATAATCATCATTTAAACTATCACTATCTTCCATTGAGTCACTATCTTCTTTCATGTACAGACCTTTATTATTTCTAAAGAAGTTCTTCTTCTTGGGATAGTAGGGTTTTACCTTTTTGCTACTGTCTACTTGCTTAGATTTATCTTTTTTTATTATGAGGTCATTTAGCAAAAAATGTCCTAACCTACCATAGTTAAAGCATTTTAAGGGTAACCTACCTCTATACTTTCCATATCCTCTCTTTATTCTTCTAACAGAGTTAGCTTCTTCTTCAATAGTCTCCTTCGATTTAGATGTTAATATTTCTTCCTTTGCTTTCTTGGCTACTTTGAATGTATCTTATTTCTTGAAGGTGTCTATCTTTCCCATTCTCATATCATAGGATGTGAAGGTCCCATGTAACTCATCAAGAGTGAGTATATCAAGATCTCTTGCTTCTTCTATTGTAGAGGTTTTAGAATCACATCTTGATGGCAAATATCTTAAAACCTTTTTGACAATGATTGACTCTTTCATTTCTTCTCCAAAGCCTCTAATTGCATTGACTATTTCATCTACCCTAATGAGGTAGTCTTCAATATTTTCCTCTTCATTCATATTAAGACTCTCAAAATTTCCTTTGTAAGTTTGTAGCGTGTCCTGATTTACCTTGTCATCTCCTTCATAGATTCTCTTAAATTTGTTCTAGATATCTTGAGAATTTTGACACTACATCAATTTAAAAAAATCTAAGTTTGACAATCCACAAAGAATAGCATTATTTTCCTTCACATTGCTCTCATATGCCTTCTTGTCAGCCTAATTAGTAGGAGTTATAATAGGGGTTGTATATCTATTTACTACAAACATCCATATATTAAACACTAATGAGATAAGTATGCTTCCATTCTTATGCTCTAGAATGCATAGTTAGATCCATCAAAGAGAGCTATTTTATTTGATGAAGATCCTTATTGACTAACCATTATGTTCACTATTCCAAGATCTACCTAAGTTGATTAAACTTATTTCAAAGGAACCATTGGCTCTGATACCAATGTTAGAACACAACTAGATACTAAGAGGGGGTGAATCAATATATAAATTAAAACTTGTTCTTTAAACACTTTTAATGTAGATTAAAATATGTATGTGAATCAAATAAAATATGTAGATATTACACACACAAAAATACGCATGACACCAGATGTATATGTGGAAACCCCAAAGGGAAAAACCATGGTGAGAATAGCTGCCAGAATCTATTATTCTAGTTTAGTTTCATAGTCAAAGCCTCACTAGAAAAACCTCATTGGTTACACCTTTAAGGGCACTGAACTTAAGGAGACACCAATGCCCTAGTTTAAAATCACCAATTCTAAGGAAGCACTGACTCCCTAATCTGATCACCCACTTAGCTTATCTGATGGCACCCACATATCAAACTTTTCTATGGAGCTACAACTCTAATTTATAAATTACATTCATACATCAATCTAGATCTTTGTTCTTTATTATAGGTCTAATCTGCAACTGATCATACTCTATACATTTTTTTGTGCCTTCCTTCCTCTCTGCTTTTTTTTTCCTCCTCTAGTTCTATGTCTATATGACTTACTTTTTGACACACTTCATTAGATTTTAATCTCTACCTCTATCTATATTCAACTTGGCTTCATATCAAAATGAAATCATTCTAGCAATATTTTCTTTGTCCTAGATATTCTATATATAAATAATTTATCTAGGGTTTTCTTCTTCTCTATGCTCACACTCAGACTATACGCACATCACATCAATATTGGAATTTAATTCATTATGACCTAAATTATAAATTCCCATGTCTTAATTATATTAGCCCACCAGTTTCCATTGCACCAAAGGATTGACCTATTAGTGCCCTATACAATGGCTAAAGCTAATAGATCTATGAGAGGTGGCTAAACCATGACACCTTGAAAAATATTCCATGCATCACACCATAATTTGCTATGCCCCTAACCTATCACACGTATGAGGATATTATTAGCCAACTTATGGCTTACTTATCCCTCTTTGACATTATATTACATTTATCTATGTTTTCTATAAATTATTAGGTCAGCCTATGGAGTAATCATGGCCTAGTTAGACTATATATAGGAGGTAGTGGGTAATTATTTATCATCATATTGTGAATTTTTCTCTTATTGAACCTTGTGGAGGTTTCCCTCTCGAAGTGGCTTATCTATTATCATATATTTGGATATATTTGAGTCCTATTTGGATATAATTCAGCTGTTATACTTAATTCTTGAAGTAATTTCATTACAAGTGGTATCAGAGCTATGATTTGGGCAATCTTGTGGGTGAAACACTAAATTTTTAAATTTTGTGATATATAAAAAAATGGTTGCAAATTTCTTTGAAATTGTTTTACTGGAGGTGCGAAATCATCACATTAAGCTTCCATTAAAATTTCAGCTCATTTGGATCTATTTTTCAAAAGTTATCTCTATTTTATGGTTTTTCATAAAATTGCTCTATCGTGCATAATTCAAAGAATTTTTTCTGAGTTGTTTACATTTTTGGAAAGCTTAGAAAAATTTGTCTACATTTTTTTTGTTTATTTTTAATTGAGGCTGAAATAATTCCAAAATTTCTTGGTCAAAGTTGGGTCAAAAGTGTCAATAAGGGTCGACATCGTAAAACCCTTTTATGGTAGGTCCACAAACTCGAGGCCAATGAAAGGGTGCTGAAACTCTAGGAAAAACTTCTAACAAGGATGAGATGGATTCAAAGGGGGGTGTAATAGACCCTTTGTACCAGGGTTTTCTAACATAGATGACAAAGTGAGCCAGCTTGACTATAGTGTGCAAGGCATTCAGAGTGAGGTGCAAGACATACAATCTAATATGCAATCCATACAAGATAGTTTGGGATATATCATGATGGCTTTGAACACTAATCAATAAAATCATCAAGCTAACTCTATTTCACAAACCCACTAGGGTGGTTTTCCTAACCAGTCTACTTCAAACTCAACTCCATGGCCACAGAAGAACCTATTACCTAAAGTGGATATGCACAAATTTGATGGAAAAGATCCACTCAATTGGCTCAACCAAATGGAGAGTTTTTTTGACCTACATCAAATTCCAAGTGGATAGAAGGTTACCATGGCATCCTTATATCTTGAACCTAATCAATTCATTTGGTATCAATGGTTGTGTGCTCAAAAGAAAAAGATGAGTCTCAATGTCACCTGGTCAATTTTTACAGAGCAGCTACAATTACACTATGGTAATAGTGTGACAGATAATTACTTCAGCCAACTGGCAAAATTGTGACAAACTAGCTCCATCAATGATTATATTCATCATTTTCAGAACCTATCCTTATGTGTGGAGACAATTTCTGATGCAAACTTGAATGACCTATTTTTGGGTGGACTCAAAGACCACATTCAACATGAGGTACACATGTTTAATCCACTTAATATTTCTAAATCTATTATCCTAACACGTAGAGCTGAGGAAAAATTCATAGCCAATAATAAGTAGCCATTCACTCACTTTAAAGATCATAGCATATCATCATCAACATTTCCTCCACCTACTAGATTGACCCCTCACCAAATTGAAGAAAAGCGTACAAAAGGATTATGTTTTGGTTGTGATAGCAAGTGGAGTAAAGGACATAGATGTGATGAGAAGAATTTATTCTACATTAAGGGACCAAATGAAGATGAAGAAGCAGATGATGCCTCCAATGATGATGAGGAAGATATAAAGGAGGTACCTGAAGATTCCCAACCTACAGTCTCTTGTCATGCACTTACAGGTATTAACACTCCACAAAATCTTAAGGTGGTGGGTTTCCTCAAGAAACAGAAGGTGATAGTGTTGATTGATTCAGGGAGCACACATAACTTTATAAACCATAAGTTGGCCACTTGATTGAATTGTTTCATCTACCTAGCACTAGAATTTTAGGTCATGATTGCAAATGGTGGCACAATTAATTATTTAGGCAAATACCATAGTATTAAGCTTATTATGGGTGGGTACAATATTGACTCTCCTATGTTTGCTATTCCCATGGGTAACACAGACATTA
Organism: Torreya grandis; assembly: GCA_037957365.1. Lineage (NCBI taxonomy): Eukaryota > Viridiplantae > Streptophyta > Pinopsida > Cupressales > Taxaceae > Torreya > Torreya grandis. Next base: position 2,012,445 of record JARHVA010000629.1, read on the forward strand.
TTTTGGGAGTCCAATGGCTCACAACCTTAGGTACAATTGAGATGAACTTCCAAGAACTATTCATGCACTTTCATTCTAAAGGTAAGAAAATTGAACTACATGGATTACATGCAAAATCTCCACAATTGGTTAGTTCACATCAGATGACCAAGATGCTAAAAAAGGGGGTAGAGAGAATTATTATACGATTATGCTCCATAGATGTTCAACCCCCAAAGGTATCTACACATCCTGATCTACAAATAATTCTTGAAGACCACTCATCTATTTTTGGGGCCATGCCAAAAGGACTACCACCAAAAAGAGAACATGATCATGCCATTCAACTAATTCCAGGTAGTCAACCACCAAATATCAGACCATATAGATATCCATATGCACAAAAGAGTGAATCTGAAAAGATGGTCCCTGAGATGTTAGAGGCAGGGATCATCAAGCATAGCCAAAGTGCATATTCATTACCAGTGGTCATGGTGCAAAAGAAGGATGACACATGGAGGATGTGCCCAAATTATAGGGAACTCAACAAGTACACCATCAAAGATAAGTTTCCTATTCTAGTAATTGATGATTTACTTGATGAGTTGCATGGTGCTAATTATTTCACAAAACTGGATCTTCGCTCGGGGTACCATCAAATTAGAATCAAGGATGAAGATGTTCATAAAACTACTTTTAGAACACATGAGGGCCATTATGAGTTTTTGGTAATTCCCTTTGGTCTTACAAATGCACCATCTACTTTTTAGAGCTTGATGAACACTATTTTTAGGCTTTTTTTAAGGAAGTTTGTGCTATTTTTCTTTGATGAAATATTGATTTATATTCAGACATGGGAAGCACATCTGCAACATGTGAAACAGGTGTTGATAGTTTTGGAGAAGCACCAACTTTATGCAAAGCCATCTAAATGTGCTTTTGGAGTACAGGAGGTAGAGTGCCTTGGTCACATTGTTTGCCATGAAGGGGTCAAAGTTGATCCTCAGAAGATCAAAGTGATAATGGAATGGCCCATGCCAAAAACTCTCAAAAAGCTTTGAGGTTTTCTTGGACTAATAGGTTACTATAGAAGATTTGTGAAAGGTTATGGCAACATAGCAGCTCCACTCACTACATTGCTAAAGAAGGATGCTTTCCAATGGAATTATGATGCCACCAAAGCATTTGAGAAATGAAAAGTAGCTATGTGCGCCACTCCAGTTTTGGCTACTCCAGACTTCTCACAAACATTCACTATTGAATGTGATGCTTCTAGGTCTGGATTGGGGGTAGTACTAATGCAGGAAGGAAGACCCATTGCATTTGAAAGTCATTAATTCAAATGTAAGAATCTAAAAAAAACCTATCTATGAGAAAGAAATGATGGCTATTCTTCATGCAGTTAAATAATGGAGGCCTTATCTGATGGGTAGACACTTTAAGGTGAAAACGGATCATGATAGTCTCAAATAATTTTTGGAGCAAAGATTATCATTTGAGGAACAAAAAAAATGGGTAACCAAAATGTTGGGTTATGATTTTGAAATCATCTACAATAAGGGTAAAGATAGTGTAGTAGTAGATGCACTATCTAGATGGGATGCATCCACAGAAGCATTACTTTATGCAATGTCCATATTGCAAGCAGATTGGGTGGATGAAGCTAGGTTAGAATGGGAGCAAGACAAGGATACACAGGTTCTGATTCAGAATCTCCAGCAAGGTAATTTATCCTCTAACAAATTTTAATGGAAAGGTAATGTCCTATGGTATAAGGGTAGGTTATACTTGTGAAAAACTTTAGAGCTTAAGCATAAGATTCTTACAGAGTTGCATGCATCTCCACTTGGGGGACACTCAGAGTTCTTGAAAACTTATCATAGAATTAAGAAAGAATTATTTTTGGAAGGACTCAAGGGAGATGTACAAAATTTTCTGGAAAAATGCATGATATGCCAATAAAAAAAAGGTGAAATAGTTAAGACCCCAGGTTTGTTACAACCATTAGCAATTCCTAGTCAAAGGTGGGAGGAGGTTTCCATGGATTTCATCACTAGGTTGCCTTATTCTGAAGGTAATAATGTTATTTTGGTCATTGTGGATAGGCTTACAAAATATGCCCATTTTTGTGCTCTCTCACACCCATTTTTAGCAAGAATAGTCACGGCTATTTTTATGGAAGCAGTTCTCAAATTACATGGAACCCCAAAAATAATTGTAAGTGATCATGATCCTATTTTCACTAGTAATTTTTGGACTGAACTATTTTCTTGTTTGGGTACTCAGCTAGCTCATAGCTCATCTTACCACCCCCAATTTGATGGACAAACTGAAGTGGTTAACAAATGTTTAGAGGGGTATCTCCATTGTTTTATATCAGATACACAAGAACATTGGATTAAATGGCTACCACTTGTAGAATGGTGGTATAACACATCTTTCCATACCTCTTCTAAAATGTCTCCATTTCTATCACTATATGGTTACCAACTAACTTCCATCACTTCTTCATTAAAGGTGCACACCAAGGTTTGAGATGTGGAAGAGCACATTCAACATCAACAAGAGGTTTTGGCTAGTTTGAGAGAGAATTTGGCCTTGGCACAAAATATGATGAAGCAATAAGTAGATCAACACTAGAGTGAGCAAAATTTTGAGGTGACTGACTGGGTATTTATTCATTTGCAACCTTACAAGCAGATGTCCTTGAAGTAACAGAAAAAGGACAACAAACTTGCTCCAAAGTATTATGGCCCTTATCAAGTTCTACAAAAAATTGGAAGTGTGGCTTACAAGCATGAGTTACCTCATTCATCTCACATACACCCAGTATTTCATGTTTCTTGTTTGAAGAAGGTCATTGGACAGAAAGTTTCTATTTAGACAGAGCTCCCAGAACTAGATGAAGAAGGACGAGTCATTTTGGAACCAAAGAAGATCCTCCAAACACATACTAAGAGGTTGAGAAACAGAGAGATTAAGGAATATTTGATCAAGTGGAAAAACCAAAGTAGTGAAGATGCAACTTGGGAAGGTGAAGAATTTTTGCAACAATATCCATAGTTGTTCAACATTGAGGACAATGTTAGTTTGAAGGGGAAGGGCATGCTACGCCCCTAACCTATCACATGTATGAGGATAGTACTAGCCAACTTGTGGCTTACTTATCCCTCTTTGACATTATATTACATTTATCTATGCTTTCCTTAGATTAGTAGGTTAGACTATGGAGTAACTATGGCCTAGTTAGACTATATATAGGAGGTAGTGGGTAATCATTTATCATCATATTGTGAATTCTGCTCTTATTAAAGCTTGTGGAGGTTGCTCCCTCGAAGTGGCTTGTCTATTATCATATATTTGGATATATTTTAGTCATATTTGGATATAATTATTCTATTATACTTAATTCTTGAAGTAATTTCATTACATAATTTTAGGTATCTTTACTATCTATAACATCTATTAGACTCAAATTTTGATGCATAGGCTCATTAATGTATATTTGATCAGTTAGATTGATCAATCTTGTTATCTATGTCAAGCTATAGATCTTATACACAAGTTACTATGTGTTCTTACAACTAACCATTTGTCTAGGCATGAATTAAAATGTTATTCATTGATCTTTCCTTTATCACCATGATCTGATGGTCCATATTCAAATAGCTCAACTTTAAAATGTGTGCATTTGATCTCTAAATCCTAGCTCATGTACATCATTTGATCTCTAAAGATGCATGACATTTAACTTGACTTGTTCATTAAAATTCAAAATTTTGACCTCACCTCGTTGCTTCCTACATATTTGGATCACTTTCACTTCATCAATCTTCTCAAACCTACTCAGTCTTTAACTTCTCACTATGTCAATAAACATCAAACACTTTATAACATTTGAGTCCATTCACTCCATTAGATATATTTTACATGATCACTCACACACTATTAGATATTCTAACAAGATCAATCATTAAATTTGATAGACTCACTTGCATTGGTCCTCTATCTAACATACTCATGTGCTTGTGATGCTTAACATTAGTGTGTTCACTTGGAGCACCTTTTGACAATTTGACTTTGTTTCACTCTACTAGATCATTTATGTATAATGAATCATGGGCCATTGATCAAGCATATACATAATATAAATTCTAAGACTTAGGAAATATTAAGTCCTTTAAACACTACTTGAGTCAGGGATTACTAGGTCAAGGGGCTAGTTTCATAATGATGATAAAGGCTTAAGTTATAACTTAAGCTACCAAGTCCAAGATATAGCTAGTCACCATCAAAATAGAAAGTACCTATTGATGCCATGACTTAAACCCATAGGGTTTTACTAAGAAACCCTATCTAGTCTAAGAGCAAAGATAATTCAATTGTGAGCTCATTCCTTCTCAATTAATCCTATACTTCATATATTCAAGATGTTCATGAAAAACCCATAATATATCTACCATATATTTCTTTTGTAAATGTCGATATATGAGATTTGTAAAATCATGAAAACTTTACATGACCTTATGCATATTTTTATAAGTATGGAGACCATCTCAATTATGCTTGGAAGGTTAACTTTGGCCTGGCATAATTTTTGTTGTGTTTAGTCGCATGACCTATAAATTAGTACATATAATCCTCTTAAATAGGGGATTCCATCCATATATCCAATTGCTCTTGAATCCTTCATACATGAAAGATATGACATCATAAAAATTCTTTTGAGATTTTTCTTACAAATAATAAATTTGACTGTGTTGGAAAACACTATCAAAATGCCTTGGAGCCCTACTTTACTCAAGCATATCTTTTATCATGCTACATCACATGCCATGATATTTAGCACATATAAACTAGGTAGAAAAATGAGTAGACCCATGTGATCACTTTATCATAACACCTCCATTTGTGTAAGTGATAACCTCATCAATATGATTACTTGGATCTATTTATCCCTTTTACAAATTTGGCTAAGTATAAAAACATAGTGAATTATGTCTTAGTAACCAACTTTTCATCCCTATAACTTCAACTATGCTTCATCAAATATGGAACATAACAACTAGGGAATAATGTGATCACAACCATATGACTAACTCCCCTAGACTCATCCACATGTGATAATGGTGGCATTAGCAAAATGACTTGTCATATTTTCTATCATAGACCCAAAATGTCTAGATGATCAATGTGAAGAACTGAATGGATTCCAATCATGCACACTAGCATTCCAATCATTCTTGACCTATGATAGGATTCCTTACACATCTTAAAATCAACATAATTATCCTTGAGCATCAATGAAACCCATAATCTCCCTTTTGACATCAATTAAAATCATATTTCCAAAACCTTTCATGGGTACTCGCATGTTACTTAATAACAAGAATCATCATGCTACGAATGATGGTGTCATGGACTCTTATAATACAATCCACACTATTCAAGTTGTTATTCCTAACCAAACTTTAGAACAAGATTCCCCTCCTAACCACTTTACCAATCCTAATTTATCTTTAACTAATAACATCAAGGTTCACAAACCTTTATCCTTAGTAGAATTAGTAAAACATCTACCAAGGCCTCTACCCATGATAATTTGATCTTACTCATCCTTTGAAATATTGATATGATCCCAATAAATTTTGTTGGTTTCACATTAGTTGGGGTCATCCTCATGATACCTATAGGTAGATTCATAATTTGGCTATGGATTTCCTTCTTGGTCCCAATTTTGATCATGATTTTATCATTCATTAATGCCAACAAGCCTATGACATTACGTTCAAATCCAATGCAACATAAACTAAATCTCAAGATTTGAATCAAGAAAATGCTCATTTGGCCATCTATAAAGATCCTCTTCCAAATCACCAAGACACCCAAGAAAAGCCTACCCATTATACCAATAATGTTGAAAATCTTATTAAATTGACTCCCAAAGAAAATGTGGTTAATATGACTAACATGAGAAGGGTGGTTACTTTCATTTATCCTCAACCCATCTACACCGCTCCATTATCTTGCATATTTCATGTTATCTAAGATTCTTCTCTAACTCACTTAATTGAGTTGGGTCAAGATGACCTTATATCTTTTTATGAACTTATTCCAATAGTTCTTATGGATAAAACTTCCCATACTATATGTATCATCCCTCTATCTTCTTCACTTGATACCAATGACACTCAAAATTCTATCAGCACTTCTTCTAATCTATCTCATACCCAATCTACATCAACTGCTCCATCTTCTCAACATAATATACAAACTTGTCCTCTTATTAAACCTTCTACATCTCATCAACATAAATTCACACATACTTTGGCTCCTCCTTCTAAGGACCTCCTTCAACACTATACACCTATTTCCAACAATCTCCTTATGTGTTATGATGAGTGGGATTCTATCATGAAACTCACTAATCTCTCATCTCAAATCCCATTTATCAAACTTATGAGGATATATATGCATAATTATAATTTTTTTATGTAAAATTTATTCTAAATTAACATCCCTCATCCTCCCCTAACAAGACGTGAAGCCACCTTATCTAGATAAGAAGATAGAATTTTGCAATAGTATGATGAAATGTCCATACATATTGATGAAATAATGGACACTTTTGTTTTCATAAAATTCCCCATTACTTATATGATCCATGATGATATTCTAATTCATGCTAATGATACTCCTCTATTTATCAATGTCCAAATTGGTGATATCCAAGTCAAGCATGCCTTGATTGATGAAGGTTATATAACTTGTGTTGCCTCTCTCAATTTTATCAAAACCCTTGGATATTTTGAATGCACTATTAATTCCACACACAAAACATGTCAAGGTTATGATAGAAGGTAAATTTATCCTTTAGGTTATGTGTGGCTCCAAATTACTATCCCACCTATCACCATTCACATGAAGGTGATGATATTTAATTTTCCTCTATCTTAAAAAAATTTCTTGGTAGATAATGGACTCATTGTATGAGATCAATTGCCTCTTCTACTTACCAATGTATTAAATTCCCTCACAATGGATCCATCTATAGGATTCAGGGTGACACTAATCCTTAGAATTTTACATAATTACAAGACCATGGTGTATTCAAGATTTCTACCCTTAAACCCTTACCAAGTATTTTATTTCATGAATCTAAATGATTTAATTTTTATATCAATTCCACCTGAGGTTACAATGATCATCCCAAACTCAATGGGAATATACCCCCTAACCTCTTAGATTTTGATGATGATGAGCCTAATGAGATCAATCTCAAGATTAAAACATTTGATATCTCACCTCATCTCATTTATTGTCTTCCTAATTTGAAATCTCATTCTCATCAACCACCTTGTGATTACATCCTCATTATCTTATCTAAGAGTCACCATTCCATTCATCACACCACATTAGATGACAAGGTCATCCTTACCTACACCATTCATCTTCATACACCTGATTATGATGATGGTTATACATTAGATGATCCATTATTAGGATGTCTAGTTTAGGCCCAAGATGCTGAGATTATTCATTATCATTCATATTTCCTTCAATATTTTAGTATATGTTCTTGTTTTCCATCTTATATCATTCTCAATTTTAATAATTTTCCTCTTTATTATAGGACAGATATGGTGACACCTCTAATTTTTGAAGAACCTCATAGCAATATGCTTATGGATCATGCTATGATTGGTACCTATAGTTTTACTAGATATCATGACCCCTATATCCTAATTATCCTTAAGATGTGTGTGAGTCTCCTTTAGCCTTTAATGGACCCCACCCCTCCATCAATAGAGCCTAGTTTGGATCCCATTCGCAATCCCACTTTAGCTAAGTCTCTTCTTACTTCCAATCCTATTTCTCATTCATTTGAGTCTCGTATAATCTCTCCATTAAAGCCACCTTCTCTTTGTGATGGTTTTCTCCCTTTACCATAGCTAGATCCTTCATCCATCGAATGGGTTGAGAAGCCTTATTATTATCAAAGTTGTTGCCAAAATCTGGATAATGCAAATGCAATGGAGACGTGATCACACGAGATGAAGCAAGTGTACACCACATAGATGCTAAAGCAATTTGAAATTATACAAGAAGCTAAATTGCATAAGAAAAAATGGAGAAAACCAAAATTTGATTAACATGAGATGGCCAAAGTGAGGAATACATATAGGAGAGTACGTAAGTAACTCCTCCACAAAAGGTGGACAAGGCACCCCAAAAATAGACTATAACTCCTCCATGAAAGGTGGTGACAAGGTGCTAAGAATAGAGAAGTAACTCCCATCAAGGGAGTTACTTATGACACCTATGACACATCTATGACACACACCTCCACATAAGCTAGCCTATCCCACAAATGTAGGAAAACTCCATGTATGCACAAGAAAAACAATTTCCCTAATAAAAAAATAGGGAAAAATAAAAACCTACACTAATACCCCCTATAAGCACAGCTTAGGTGGGCAATGTGGAAATATAAAATGGGTCCCAGCAACAAGGCCTGATGAGGTACCCATGTACAAATGTAATCTCCCATAAGATAGAGAAAAGGAGAAAACCCATAGGAAAAAATTCCCCCCCCCCAAAAGAGAGACATAAAAGAAAGAGGAGGCTAGTGGCCCCCCAAGAAGAGCTCATAGATGAATGAACTTGCTCTCAGTGAAAGGTTTGTTGAAGATGTTTGCAACCTACTCTGAAGACTAGCAAAATATCAAGTCAATGACCTAACTATAAATAAGCTCCCAAATTAAATGCACGTGAATCTCTATGTGCTTGGTCCGCTAGTGTTGAACTGGATTCTTGCAAATTTGAATGGTACTCTGGTTGTCACAGTAAATGATGGTGGGCTACCTGATAGGAATGCCAAACTCAAAAAGTATCCTCTAAAGACAAATAATCTTAGAACTGCATTAATAGCTCCTATGTACTCTACCTCTATGGATGATATAGCAATAGCATTCTGTTTCTTGCTAGACCAACTGATAGGACCAAATCCTAGAGAGAAACCATAACCAAAAGTGGACTTATGAGTCTGTGAATCACCAACCCAGTCTGAATCTATATATCCAACCAAGTCAACCTCTATGCCAAATCTATAATGAATACCATATCTATGTGAACCCTGTATGTAATGCAATATCCTCTTAGCTACTTTTTAATGCACTCATGAGGTTCCTGCATGAATCTAGAGACAAGTCCCACTATATATGATATGTCAGGCCTGGTGTGAGTTAAGTAGATGAGACTACCAACAAGTTGTCGATATCGAGTGGCATCAACCAATGGTGAAGAATAGTTAGCCTCAAGCTTGACTCCTAATAGAAAGGGAGTTGGATATGGCTTGCAATCAGCCATGTGAAACTGAACCAATAAGTCAAGAGCATACTTAGGCTGTGCAAGAGAAATCCTTGAATTTGAATTTGAGATCTCAATGCCAAGGAAGTAGTGCAACAAACCCAAGTCTATCATGTCAAATCTATCTTAGAGAGATGCCTTCACTGGTATAATAACTGATGAAGAGCTCCCAGTGATCAAAAGGTCATCAACATATAGAACCAGAATTAGGAGCAAATCATCCTGCCATAAGAAGTAGACATTGGGATCAGAATGGCACCTAGTGAAACCTGCTATGAGAAGGAAGGAATCCATCTTGGCATACCAAGCCTGATGGGCCTGTTTGAGGCCATAGATAGATTTCCTAAGTCTACATACTAAGGAAGAATCCTGAACAAATCTTGGTGACTGCTCCATGTAGATCTCCTCCTCTAGGTCTCCATGAAGAAAGGCACTCTTCACATCCATCTAATGCACATCCCAACCATGTGTTGTGGCAATAGCCAAGGTGAGTCAGATAAGATTCATCTTTGCAATGGGTGCAAAGGTTTTTGAGTAGTCAACACCTACCACCTATGAGAAACCCTTGGCTACCAATCGTGCCTTATACTTATCAAACGACCCATCTACTGCAAACTTGGTTTGATATATCCACCTACATCAAACCATCTTTCTTCCCTTAGGAAGTGAAGTCAAATCCCAAGTGTGATTTTTGATTAAGGAAGAATAATATTCCTCCATAGCACTATCCCACTCAGGTACCCCAGATACCTCTCAAAAAGTCTATGGATCCAAAACTAAAGCAAAAAAGGCATGTGGATCTCTCTGAAAATCATCCCTAATATGTTTGTCATCTACAAGATCTCCTGCCCAAGTGCTAACACTCTCAAGTGTTTGTCTAGCCCAAAGTGGCCCAAAATTGGGTGAGTCAAGTGATATCTCCTCATCCTCTGATTGACTAGAGGTGGATGACTCTGCATCACTATCCTTGTTGTCTGAACTCAAAGAAGAAGATGTCTCTAGCTCAAGAACCTATTGTGGCTAATCTGAATCTGATGAGGAATCATCATGAAAAAGTAGATCTGATGAGGGAGAAGAAGTGTCAAGTGTTGAGTCTCTAGGACTCTCCTAAAAATGAACACTTCTCTTGATGAACAACTCATGAGTGACTAGATTTAGAAGGTGATATCCCTTAATACCATCCAGATATCTTACAAAGATGCAAGGCTTGGACTAACATTCCATAGATTTGCATTTCTTCTTCAGAATGTGGGCCATGGCTGGGGATTTGAAAACCCTAACGTGCTCAACATCAGGTTTCTTTCTATGCCAAGCTTCAAAGGGTGTTATCCCTTTCAAAGCTTTGTGAGGAACCCTATTTTGAATGTAGTAAGCACAATTGATGGCTTTCACCTAGTACTATGGTGCTAAGGATTTGGAGTGAATCATATAGCTACCCATCTCTTTAAAGAGCCTATTTTTGTGTTCTGCAACCCCATTCTATGAAGGAATGTAAGTGATTGTGCACTGCAAATCAATCCCCTCTATGGTGCACAATTACTCAAACCTATTGGTGACATACTCTCCTCCATTATTAGTTTGAAGAACCTTGATAGATTTATCACTCTATTTCTCAACAAGAGCCTTAAAGTCTAGAAATTTTTCAAACACTTCAAACTTTTGTTTGAGAAAATACATCCAAGTGTACCTAGAGAAATCATCAATGAAAGTGAGGATGTACTTGGCCCTTGTGAAAGATGGTTTGAGAAAGGGTCTCGATACATCACTGTGGACTAACTCCAAATGTTTTGAAGCCCTCCAAGCTTTGCTTTTGTCAAATTTTGCTTCAGGATGCTTCCCAAGTGAACACCCCTCACAAATTCCTTTTGAGAATTGGACACGAGGCAAGCCAATGACCATGTCATTTTTGTAAAGTTTCTCAAGATAGCAATAGTTAAGGTGGCGAAACTACTCATGCCACAATTTGCTAACTCCATCTGAATGAGTCAGCAATGCTATTGGAGAAGAATCTGATGCAAAATGTGAGAAGGTGTATAACTTTGTTTGGTGGTATGCCCTACCCACTGCCACTGTAGTATCACTATGCAACACCTTGATAGCCACTGAATCTGGTGAAAACTCAACTCTCATGCCTTGACCAATGTGAGTGATTTGGTACACTGATAGGAGATTGGATGAAAGAGAAGGAACACTTAGAATATTATTGAATATTCCTCCTTCCATTTCAATTGACCCTCTCCCTACAATAGAAACTGATGTGTCATCACCCAAACTAATTGAAGTCATGCTACAAGGCTCTAAAGATGAAAACTCAACTAGTGAAGAGCCCATGTGGTGAGAAGCACCTGAATCAATGACCCATGATGATGTAGAAGCTATATCAGCTACAAGGGCCTTGCCCTTTTCTTTCTCCTTACCCTTGCCTTTTGCCTTGGTAGAATCTTGGGTAGATGAATTTTGCTTGATGGACTCAGGAACACCTATGTTGTTCTTCTCTAGAAGATGAGTTAGGTGATCTATTTATTTCTTCATGCATTTGTGTTCATCATGCCCTATATTTTTACAATAGGCACACTTAACCTTCTCCTTCTTAGGTTTAGCATTGGAGGATGAAGACTCAGTGTTGTTTTTGGCAAGATTGGTGTTTTCTTTCTTCTCCTGGTCCTTGTTCTTTTTCTTCTTCTCCTTTGTTGAAGTCTTATCCTTACCATTTCTAGCTATCAAAGCTTAGGTTTGAGTAGACTTCATTGTGACCATTTGAATTAGCTTATCTTGCTCCCTAGTCAAGTTGGCAATGAATGAATCCAAAGAAGGCAATTTCCATGTAGTGCCAAGGGTACTTTTTGTGGCATGGAAAGTGGAGATAAAGACTGGATAGCTTGGACCTAACTTTTCAAGAATAAAAAAGATGAGTTGATTATCTTTCTTCTCTATCCCACATTCTTTCAATTGCAATCTAAGGGCCTTAAACTTAGTGAAGAAGTCCTGTAGGGTGTCAATGTTGCTAGGACTTAGACTTATGAGTTCATTTTCGAGCTCATGACCTCTCATCTCATCAAGCTTCCCAAATAAGTTTTATAAGGTGTCTCATATGTCATTGGGAGTCTTTGAGGATTCTAAATAGAAGAGAAGTTCTAGAGACATAGACAAGCTCAGTAATCTATAGGCTTCATCACTATGGTTGTACCACTTGACTTTTTTAGCATCAATGTTGGGTTCTACTTTAGTACCCATGGTGATCCTATAAAACCCTTTGCTTCTAAGAATGATTGACATTTTAACCTTCCATTAATGATAGTTGAAGGGTGTTAGTGGTTTAAATTGAAAAGAATCCATTTTAAGCTGAATTTAGGTGAAGTTGTGTTCATTGCAAGTTGTGAAATTATGAAAGCAAAGATTTGTAAGTTATGAAAATCAATCACTCCCCCTCAAAATATTTATCCCCCCCCCAAATATGAAAGTGCATGCTCAAAAGATGTCTGGATCAGCTGAGAATGTGTCTTAGAGAAATCAGTACAAGACTTAAGCAAATAGGACGTCAGACTTAGCCAAAAATGCGTCCCGAGAGACCCAAATTTTTGGCACTTAATAAACTAATGTGTTTTTGATAAATAACAAGCCTAAACTATGGATAATTTAATTATAAACACTTTTGCAAAAAATGGCACCCAAATTTGAGCTATCGTTTGCAAGATATTAAAGGTTCAATTTTCTCGTAAATTAGTGTTTTTGCAAAAAAAAAGCACTAAAACATTTTAAAAATGCCTGTTTTGAGAGAGAAAGTGGCATTCCAACCACTTTTTGGATTTATCACGAAATTAGTAATCTAAATGAGGTTTTTTTGAGGGGGAATTGGCCTCCTACCAACCTGGGCCTCACTCTTCGTCTTCGTAGGTTGAAGATACAAGTTTTTAAAAAACCTCTAAATTGCTCTTTTTAAAATTGTTTTCAACTTACTTGTTTTCCAGCATACTAAATGACACTATGAAGTGATTAAAGTTAGAAAACATTTAGAAAATAAATTATCAATGCCCAGTTCAAGTTGCCACATGGGACGCCAAGCAAGGAAGGGGTGCCATTTTTTTTTATAAAAAAAAAAGCACTAGCAGAAAAAACAAATGAATAGCAAATGTGGCAGAATGTTTTCTCCAAAAACAAGGGCACATTTTTAATTTAATGGGAAAGAAAAGGTTAAACAGTCTACAGACTTCAATGCACAACAGGTTTGGGCAGAAAAAGACCAAAAAAATGCACCATTTTCAAAAAAAAATAGACCTGACTTTGCTAGACATTGGGCACCATACAGCTGATGGCATGGCTATAGAAAGGACTACTGCAACTACTTGGCATGCTGGACAGATTGTTGCTGCTACTTGGCATGGAGTTCCAGAAGCTTGGTGTAGACCAAAAGAAGGTTGGCACAGAGCTGTAGAAGCTACGCCTAGATTGAATGAGTGAAGTGTTACTCCTCCCTTTGCTCACAACAATGGCGCCCAACAGCTTGCAACAAAGTCAGCCCCTCCAACATCTAAGAAGCAAACTAGATAGCATAAATCTTATCTTTTTCCTATAGAATGACCAAAAGAAATGAAATTATTTTGCCTTTGCTAAAGCCACAATAGATCTAGACAAGATGTCTTGGCAAATTCTAACTCAAAAGTAATTTTTTGAACAAGTTTTCGTATGGATTTGCATGAGTTTTCAAAAAACTCTACCAAAACAATGGAGTTAAGAAACAAAAGAAACTACTAAGAAAGCAAAGTAAGAATTTTAGAATAGCATAACCAGACACACAATTACCAAAGTGGCTCTGATACCATATCAGAGTTGTTGCCAAATTTTGGATAATGCAAATGTAATGGAGACGTGATCACATGAGATGAAGCAATTGCACACCACATAGATGCTAAAGCAATTTGAAATTATACAAGAAGCTAAATTGCACAAGAAAAAATATAGAAAACCAAAATATGATTAACATGAGATGGCCAAAGTGAGGAATACATATAAGAGAGTACGTAAGTAACTCCACAAAAAGTGGACAAGGCACCCCAAGAATAGACTGTAACTCCTCCATGAAAGGTGGTGACAAGGTGCTAGGAATAGAGAAGTAACTCCCATAAAGTGAGTTACTTATGACATTCTTATGACACCTATGACACATCTATGACACATACCTCCACATACGCTAGCCTGTCCCACAAATGTAGGAAAACTCCATGCATGCACAAGAAAAACAATTTCCCTAATTAAAAAATAGGGAAAAATAAAAACCTACACTAATAATTATGAAATTCATAAAGTTCCTAGTCACTAGACTAAAAATCATTCCCTATACCAAACTCCTTCATCTTTTGTTACACTTCTTATGATTACACCTACCAAGACTACTCACAGGAATATATGTTGCTTCTAAAATAAAAATAATCATTCATCCACACATTATCATAAGTTGTGATAATATATTAACACCTTACATCCCACTAATCCTCATCCCTTAGATAATCCTATACCCCCCCAAAGAGTATTACTTGAGTATCTTCCTAAGTATGGAGAGGTATATTATGTTTGACATTAGAATGGTACACATCACATTCATCATTATTTCATACTTCAATAGCATCTGAAGAATCACCTCCTAACCATTCGTACACCTTCTACCATTCCTCCCATAGGTCATTCTCACAAGAAGGATCCCCCTTCTTCACCCAAGGTTCCACCTCATGTGGTTCCATCTCATCCTATGATTCCTTCTTCACCTACTATTCCTTCACTTATGAGTCCCTCACCCATGTAACTTCCCTTACCCATGGATCCTTCTCCACTAATGAGTCCCTCACATGTGGCACCTTCTACACTGATGATCCCTTCATCTCCTATAGAAACTATGGGCAATTTTTTGACCCACATACAAAGTTTTGATTGGATAATCTTGTATCAGGGTTCTTGTTGAGAGAGTGGTCCAATGGTTGAATAAATGAATAGATTTTTGGATCTAATGAATGGATTAATGGGATAATGTAGAGTAAAAATCTTTTAAAACACTTTAATCTTACTTAAACTGTATTTTGTCAACTTTTAAGTTATAGGTCTACAAAGCAAAGAAAAAAGGTTCTTGAGTAGGCTTCAAGATGATGCCAAGTAGCTCAAAGTCATGAAACAATTCTACATAAGCTTTAGGTTTTCATATTTCATTCTGGGCCTCAAGGATCAAGTAGCATTTTAAGCATGAGTTTAGAAGAACATACAAACCTTGGAAAAGCTAAGTGAAAAATATTTTTCTAGGATAAGTCCTTCCTCTGGAAAATTATTTTGGGTCTTTATTTTGCTAACTTAAAATATTTTGGATCTTTTATTCAGCTAATTTCTAATCTTTCCTTCAGAAGATTTATTTTTGGTTTTTGGCTAAGTATTGGGGATTGTTTCAGACATTTTGTCTAAAATAAAACTCTTGAATGATCATTTTTCAAGGAAAGTCCTAGGCAAAAGTTTTGAAAGTTATCTTTCTAGGAAATTGGTCTAAAATAAAATCCTGAAGGGTTATTTTCAAGCAAAGTGTCCAAAATAAAATCTTGATGGGTCATTTTTCAAGCAAAGTGACCCAAACAATACTCCCAAAGGTTAATTTATTTGGGAAAGTGGGCCAAGCAAAAGTTATGAAGGGTCATTTATTTGACAAAAGTTTCCTTAAACAAAAGTCCCAAAAGGTCATTTTTAAAAGAAAGTCCTAGAAAAAAATCCCAAAGGGTCATTCTTTCAGGAAAGTGTCTAATATAAAAAGTCCAAAGGAAATGACCTAGGGAATTTGTGTTCCATTAGGGTAATGGTGGATATGCAAACATCAATTTTAGGCTACAAAAAATATCCATTTAAATTTAAAAAGGTCTAGGATGGTCTTGCAAGTGTCAAATTCAAGGACAAAAAATGACCTTTGGTTCTCAAATGTCTCAAAGATGTCTGTGTAAACATCAAATTAAATATCAGTAATCATCCATTTGGGATCAAAGATTTTTGGTCATGCAAACATAAAATAAGTTCATGCAGATGTCAAATACATGCATGTGGACATCAAAGTGAGTCCTCATGAAGTAATCATTTGATTTCAAATATTTAGATCAATGATTCACATTCAATCATATAAAAGATCTAATGGTGAATGGTGATTGATAGGTTAATGTACCTAGGAAGACTAATAAAGTGCATTCAATCATGCATCCAAGATCAATGGTGAATATAAGGACAAATAAATTAGTGAATATTGAGGGAAAATACATACATGACAAGTGGCACAAGCATGTTCAGTTGGTAGAATATTAATGATCAACATTCACTCAGATGAGTAGGATATAATAGAGTGAGATTTTTAAATGTCTTTGATCTAATTTAGTTTCTGATAGCCAATAAATAGAGGATAATCCTAGGACATTTTTTATATAAGTTGATGAGCCATTTTTTAGTCGAGACAAGTAAATAAAAATAATTTGAGTTTAAATACAGCCTAAGATTGAACCAAGATTTATATTTTAGGATTGAAGGGAGCTACTGAAGATTCATAAATGTAGAATAGGTCTTTTAGGACATAATGTAGACAAAAGGTTAGTGATTGAGTTTCAAACTGAGATCAAATATCTGGCAAGTTCCATCTCATCAACATAAATCTATAAGAAAACCAATTAATGTGATTAGTTTTCAATCTATATAATGGCATGGCTCCATTAGTTTTGAGGCATAGAGAATTGCTCCCCATCAGCAAATTAATTAAAACATGGTTTCAGGTCCTAAAATGAATATTTAGTGATTGGAAAGAGGTAGTTAAGCATTAAATTATTTTTTAAGGCCTTTGAAGTTGTGTCATCTTGATAAGATCCTAAGTTAGCATCCCTGATAGTGTTGTAAATATTGTCATTGATGTCAAAGGTCTAGTATTATTGGTGATAAAGGCCCCATTGCATTTAATATTTGTTTGTAATAGAAATATCTTGGATTATGTGAGTTAATATTTATTTAATATTAATAAATATATTTTTGGTTGCATATGAGACAAAAGAAGGGCCCATGGAGAAGTCAAAGAGCCACGGGGTAAAGAGAAAAGAAGGATGGGACACATTTTCCCATGAAGAGTCATCTTGGGAAATTTCAAGAGTCACCAAGTGAAGACAAAAGAGAAAGGGTGAAATTTCTCATGAAGGAACACTTTAAGGAATATGAAAAGTCACCAAGATGAGGACAAAAAATGGAAGGACGTTTTTGGTCATGAAGGGTCACCACATGACTTTTCAAAAGCTTGAATATGAAGGGTCATACAAGTTTGGTGCAATTATCCATGAGGATTGAAATGTCACAAAGGGGGAAGGACAAAGGTCATTTGGAAACCTATAAATAAAGGCTTGAGAAGCCATTTGTATTATGAGAGATAGAGGTTGATTTGATATTGTAATATCTAGCTTAGAAGAGCAATTATGAGAGATGAATATGATTTGTATTTGTTATATCTAGCTTAGAAGAGAAAAGATGAGAGAGAGGAAAGAGATATTGTATTGATCTATCATTTCTTGAGATAGCAACATTGAGAGATAGGTGTATGTTATACACAAAGGGGTTGGTGTTCCTATGGGTTGGTGCTCACAAATTGTTGTTGGGCTGGTACCCGACAAAGGGGTTAGTGCTCCTATGGGTTGGTGCTCATGAATTGTTGCTGGGTTGGTGCTCGACAAAGGGTTTGGTGCTCTTGTGGGTTGGTGATCATGAATAGTAGCTAGGTTGGTGCTCAACAAAGGGGTTGGTGCTCCTGTGGGTTTGTGCTCACACATAGCAGCTAGGTTGGTGCTCAACAAAGGGTTTGGTGCTCCTATGGGTTTGTGCTCACACAAAGGGGTGTGGTTCTCCTATGGTTTGGAGCTCATGAATAGTTTCTAGGTCAGTGCTCAAGAAAGGGGTTGGTGCTCCTGCAATCTTAGCTTGCAAATATTGTTTGGGTTGGTGCTCATTCATATACTTGAGATTCTTCTCCATGGTTTTTCCCACATTGGGTTTCCACGTTATATCTGGTGTCTCTCTCTATCTTATGTGGTGTTTATAGTTTGAGTTTTATTACATATCTTTAATGTTTGATTAAGTGGAATTTGGTTAAGGAAAAGATTAAAAAGATATATGATATAGTGATTCACCCCCCCTCTCAGTATATCCCATACTTAATAATTGGTATCAGAGCAGGTTCCTTCAAAAAGGGTTTAACAGCTTGAAAGTAGATCAAAGAAAAGCTTAAGATGGCCAAGCAGCTAAAGAAGGAGAATCAAGAGTTGAAATCTGTGGTTGAGTCTCTTAAGGAATAGGTGTGTATCTTGGATTCTAACTTGGCTATAGAAGTAAAAGAAAATAAGATATTTATTCAGGATCTTAAGAATCAGTTAGAGGTTGCAAGTTCAATTTTAACATCAAAAGAAGAAGAGTGCAATCAGTTGAAGGTTGAGTTAGGTTCTTTAAAGGATAATCATGAGAAGTTTATAATCAAGGTTGAGAAAGATCATGAAATATTAATCCAAGAAAGAAGGATGTGAGTTTTGAAGGCAAATCAAAGAAGCCAATCAGGTAGCCCAATGTTTTCAAGTTTTCAAATTCTTTTCATGGTCGTTGTTTTGTTTTTCATCATGTTGATCATAGGGCAAGGGACTGTATGAGGAGAAGCAATCAGTCAAAGGGAGATCTTAGTCACATTCAAGAAAAAGGTATGAAAAATATTATTTGCTTTTGTTGTCATGAGGTCAGCCATATTTTTAAATTATGTCAAAATAAAGTAAAGATATATTCAAGGTATGTCAAAGGATATAGAGCCCCTAGAAAATATGAGAAAAGACAAATTCAGGTTTGGAGACCTAAAATAGTAAAGGTTGATCAAGTTGAGTTTAAAAGTGAAAATGAATTACTTGATATAGTAGATAAAGAATCAGATAGGAAGGATTGTGCAAAATCTCTTGTTACATTTGAGCATGAGCTTTGTTAAGATAAGATAGTTACAAAAGTTGAGAAGATAAAAAACATCATAAATGATAACGTTAGAAGGTCAAAAAGGTTAAACATACTAAAACAGATTCTAAAATAAAAACACAAGATCAAGGAAGAAATAGAGGAGATGTGGGAATCTCCTGAGATTTGTTTCTAGGACACTTTTGTGTGGGGTGTCTCTTTTAGGCTTCAAAGAGACATTTTTAAGAAAAATTGAAGCATGGTGGATGATATTTTATCTTGGCTATGTTGCATGACAAGAAGGTGAGTTGGCAGATTAATTTGTATATCTTCTGAGGGAATAGATTTTTGAAGAAAATTTTGCATCAGTATTATGGTTTGAGGCTATTATAATGATTCTTGCATATGCAATGTTTAAAATTTTTAAAGTGTTTCAAATGATTATGGTCACAAGAAATTAGAATGTTGAAAAAGAGCTAATAGTTTCAAAAAGAAGGAAAAGAATAATCATGTAGATTCAAGAAGGATCAGAATTTCAAAGCTCCATTCATTAGGAAGAAGATTCAGATGTGTTCATGGCAGAAGATACAACCTAATGATTCTATGTTGGTGCAAATAACTTTGCATGTGAGAAATAATGATCAGCCATGGTTCCTTGATAGTGGATGTTCGAGGCATATGATAGGAGATAAGAGTAAAGAAGATCAATGGTGGTACAGTAAGATTCAGAGATAAAACCACTACCAGGATAGCTAGAAAAGGTTCTTTGAGTTTGGATTATGGTAGAAATAAGACTAAGATTGTTTTATATGTAAAAGGTCTTAAGCATAATCTATTGAGTGTTAGTCAAATATGTTATCAAGGATACACATTAAAGTTTCATAAAGAAGGTTGTGAGATTAGAAGAAAAGATTCAAATGAGTTGATTGTAGATGATCAAAGGATAGGGGACAATGTATATGTATTGTTAGATGTCTTCTCAAAGGCACAATCAAAGGACACATTCAAAGATCTGTGAGAAGAGTTGGGAGTAATTTCTATTACTTCCTGCCATTGATGTTTAGCATCAATTGAGGGGGAGCTAAGTGTTATCTCCAGGTAGGCCCTTTGCCATTGATGTCAAAGGGGGAGAATAATAGGTATAGGTATAGGTACAAAAAAAATAGGTACAAGGAACATATACAGGTTACTACAATAAGGGGGAGTCACTATATGTTTTTAGATGACAATATGTGTAGGTGACAAGATTTGGTAGTTTTAGGATTGAGGTTGCCATCAATGACAAAGGGGGAGATTGTTTGAAATATTGTCATTGATGTCAAAGGTCTAGTATTATTGGTGATAAAGGCCCCATTGCATTTAATATTGTTTGTAATAGAAATATCTTGGCTTATCTAAATTAATATTTATTTAATATTAATGAATATATTTTTGGTTGCATATGAGACAAAAGAAGGGCTCATGGAGAAGTCAAACAGCTACGGGGTAAAGACAAAAGAAGGATGGGATGGATTTTCCCATGAAGAGTCATCTTGGGGAATTTCAAGAGTCACCAAGTGAAGACAAAAGAGGAAGGGTGCAATTTCTCATGAATGGACACTTTAAGGAATACAAAAAGTCACCAAGATGAGGACAAAATATGGAAGGACATTTTTGGTCATGAAGAGTCACCACATGAATTTTCAAAGGCTTGAATATGAAGGGTCATACAAGTTTGGTGCCATTTTCCATTAGGATTGAAGGGTCACAAAGGGGGGAGGCCAAAGGTCTTTTGGAAAGCTATAAATAAAGGCTTGAAAAGCTATTTGTAATATGAGAGATAGAGGTTGATTTGATATTGTAATATCTAGTTTAGAAGAGCAATTGTGAGAGATGAATATGATTTGTATTTGTTATATCTAGCTTAGAAGAGAAAATATGAGAGAGAGGAAAGAGATGTTGTATTGATTTATCATTTGTTGAGATAGCAACATTGAGAGATAGGTGTGTGGTATACACAAAGGGGTTGGTGCTCCTGTGGGTTGGTGCTCAGCAAAGGGGTTATAGCTCTTGTGGGTTGGTGCTCATAAATAGTAGTTGGGTTGGTACTCAGCAAAGGGGTTGGTGCTACTATGGGTTGGTGCTCATGCATAGCAGCTAGGTTGGTGCTTGGCAAAGGGGTGTGGTGCTCTTATGGGTTGGTGCTCATGAATAGTTGTTGGGTTGGTGCTCAGCAAAGGGATTGGTGCTCCTACAAGCTTAGCTTGTGAATATTGTTTGGGTTGGTACTCATTCATATACTTGAGATTTTTCTCTATGGTTTTTTCCACATTGGGTTTCCACATTATATCTGGTGTCTCTCTCTATCTTATGTGGTGTTTATTGTTTGAGTTTTATTTCATATCTTGAATGTTTGATTAAGTTGAATTTGGTTAATGAAAAGATAAAAAATATATATGATATACTGATTCACCCCCCCTCTTAGTATATCTTGTGCTTAATAATTGGTATCAGAGTAGGTTCCATCAAAAAGGGTTTAACAGCTTGAAGGTAGATCAAAGAAAAGCATAAGATGGCGAAGCAGCTAAAGAAGGAGAATCAAGAGTTGAAATTTGTGGTTGAGGCTCTTAAGGAATAGGTGTGTATCTTGGATTCTAAGTTGGCTATAGAAGTAAAATAAAATAAGATATTTATTTAGGATCTTAAGAATCAGTTAGAGGTTGCAAGTTCAATTTTAATGTCAAAAGAAGAAGAGTGTAATTAGTTGAAGGTTGAGTTAGGTTTTTTAAAGGATAATCATGAGAAGGTTATAATCAAGGTTGAGAAAGGTCATGAAATATTAGTCCAAAGAAAGAAGGATGTAGGTTTTGAAGGAAAATCAAAGAAGCCAATCAGGCAGCCCAATGCTTTCAAGTTTTCAAATTCTTTTCATGGCCATTGTTTTATTTGTCATCATGTTGGTCATAGGGCAAGAGACTATATGAGGATAAGCAATCAGTCAAAGGGAGATCTCAATCACATTCAAGAAAAAGGTATGAAAATTATTGTTTGCTTTTGTTGTCATGAGGTCAGCCATATTGCTTAATTATGTCAAAATAAAGTAAAGATATATTCAAGGTATGTCAAAGGATATAGAGCCCCTAGAAAATATGATAAAAGAAAAATTCAGGTTTGGAGACCTAAAATAGTAAAGGTTGATCAAGTTGAGTTTAAAAGTGAAAATGAATTACTTGATATAGTAGATAAAGAATCAGATAGGAAGGATTGTGCAGAATCTCTTGTTACATTTGAGCATGAGCTTTGTCAAGATAAGATAGCTACAAAAGTTGAGAAGATGAAAAACATCATAAATGATAAGGTTAGTAGGTCATAAAGGTTAGGCATGCTTAAACGGATTCTCAAAGAAAAACACAAGAAGATCAAGGAAGAAATAGAGGAGATGTGGGAATCTCCTGAGATTTGTTTCTAGGACCCTTTTGTGTGGGGTGTCTCTTCTAGGCTTCAAGGAGACATTTTTAAGAAAAATTGAAGCATGGTGGATGATATTGGGTCTTGGCTATGTTACATGACAAGAAGGTGAGTTGGAAGATTAATTTGTATATCTTTTGAGGGAATAGATTTTTGAAGGAAATTTTGCATCAGTATTATGGTTTGAGGCTATTAGAATGATTCTTGCATATGCAGTGTTTAAAAGTTTTAAAGTGTTTCAAATGTTTATGGTCATAAGAAATTAGAATGTTGAAAAAGAGATAACAATTTTAGAAAGAATGAAAATAATACTCATGCAGATTCAAGAAGAAGGATCAGAGTTTCAAAGCTACATTCATCAGGAAGAAGATTCAAACATGTTCATGGTAGAAGATACAACCTAAAGATTCTATGTTGGTGCAAACATCTTTACATGTAAGAACTAAAGATCAGCCATGGTTCATTGATAGTGGATGTTCGAGTCATATGACAAGAGATAAGAGTAAAGAAGATCAATGGTGGTACAGTGAGATTCAGAGATAAAACCACTGCCAAGATAGCCAAAAAAGGTACTTTAAGTTTGGATTATGGTAGAACTAAGACTAAGAATTTTTTATATTTAAAAGGTCTTAAGCATAACCTATTGAGTGTTAATCAAATATGTGATCAAGGATACACATTAAATTTCATAAAGAAGGTTGTGAGATTAGAAGAAAGGATTTAAATGAGTTGATTGCAGATGCTCAAAGGATAGGGAAAAATGTATATGTATTGTCAGATGTCTTCTTAAAGGCATGATCAAAGGACACATTCAAAGATATGTGAGAGGAGTTGGGAGTAATTTATATTACTTCTTTCCATTTATTTTTAGCATCAATTGAGGGGGAGCTAAGTGTTAACTCCAAGTAGGCCCTTTGCCATTACTGTCAAAGGCAGAGAATAATAGGTACAAGTATAAGTGCAAAAAAAGGTACAGGGAATAGATATAGGTTACTATAGTAAGGGGAGTTACTGTATGTTTTCAGATGATAGTATGTGTACATGATAGGATGTGGTAGTTTTAGGATTGAGGTTGCCATCAATGACAAAGGGGGAGATTGTTGGAAATATTGTCATTGATGTTAAAGGTCTAGTATTATTGGTGATAAAGGCCCCATTGCATTTAATATTGTTTGTAATAGAAATATCTTGGCTTATGTGAGTTAATATTTATTTAATATTAATGAATATATTTTTGGTTTCATATGAGACAAAATAAGGGCCCATGGAGAATTCAAAGAGCCATGGGGTAAAGACAAAAGAAGGATGGGATGCATTTTCCCATGAAGAGTCATCTTGGGGAATTCCAAGAGTCACCAAGTGAAGACAAAAGAGGAAGGGCACAATTTATCATGAAGGGACACTTTAAGGAATACAAAAAGTCACCAAGATGAGGACAAAAGATGGAATGACGTTTTTGGTCATGAAAGGTCACCACATGACTTTTCAAAGGCTTGACTATGAAGGGTCATACAAGTTTGGCAGCATTTTCCATGAGGATTGAAGGGTCACAAAGGGGGAAGGCCAAAGGTCATTTGGAAAGATATAAAAAAAGGCTTGATAAGCCATTTATAATATTATAGATAGAGGTTGATTTGATATTGTAATATCTATCTTAGAAGAGCAATTGTGAGAGATGAATATGATTTGTATTTGTTATATCTAGCTTAGAAGAGAAAAGATGAGAGAGAGGAAAGAGATGTTGTATTGATCTATCATTTGTTGAGATAGTAACATTGAGAGATAGGTGTGTGGTATACACAAAGGGGTTGGTGCTCCTATGGTTTGGTGCTCACAAATTGTTGCTAGGTTGGTGCTCGATAACAGGTTTAGTGCTCCTGTGGGTTGGTGCTCACAAATTATTGCTGGGTTGGAGCTCAACAAAGGGGTTGGTGCTCCTATGGGTTAGTGCTCATGAGTAATAGTTGGGTTGGTGCTCAGCAAAGGAGTTGGTGCTCCTATGGGTTGGTGCTCATGAATAGTAGCTAGGTTTGTGTTTGGAAAAGGGGTGTGGTGCTCATGTGGGTTGGTGCTCATGAATAGTTACTAGGTTGGTGCTCCTGCAAGCTTTTCTTGCAAATATTGTTTGGGTTGGTGCTCATTCATATAGTTGAGATTTTTAATTTTTGATAGTGACTATTTAGTCCATAATTGTATGGTAGATAGTGGGGCTAGCAGCACTATCATGTCTAAATAAATTATAGACAAACTTGGTCTTATCTATGAGTCAAATACCAAAGGATTATTTCAATTATATGGCTCACCAAAAAATATAATAGGCATAATCAAATATATAAAACTAACATTACATGATTTCCCTAATGTTATCATTTAACAAGATGTAGTTGTAGTGGACTTGCCTCCCTATTTTGCCATGTTCCTATCATGAGACTTTACTTCAAATATTAGTAGATATTTGTCGGTAGATTGGACCTATTTAATGTTCAAAACTAGGTATGGTACTAAGTTAACAATACATTTTAAACCTATATAAATATTTTGTTTAGAGCTATCTATGCCAAGTATGGTGAGCATTAATTGTGCTATCTTAGACAAAGTACTAAAAAATAGTGAGGTGGAATTTGAGTCACCTTTGTATGGAGTCACAAATCATTTCCTTAATGAAAGGGCCTCTAATTTTCATGAACATGATCCCTAAAATTTAATTGAAGAAGTACTTGGTGTCTATTGTATCCATGAAAATGATACACCAATTCTAAAATTGATGAAAGATGATCATCCTATTGATGGACTGTGGTAAATATATTTTGATATATCTAGGAATAAACATGACATTCGGGCTAGAATGATGTTAATTTATCTAGCCAATCAAAGGTAGTTATCTTATCTCAATTTTAAGATTGGTTATTCCAATAATTTTATTTAATATGAATCACTAGTGCATAGTTTGAAATGGGCAAGAAATATGGAGGTCAATTCTTTGCAAGTTTTTGGAGATAGTAAACTCGTAGTTCACCAAGGGGACTTAATATATATAAGAAAACACTACTTAGGTCTTATAATCATAGATTATGCGACTTAGTTAAATAATTTAAAGCTTTTAATATTCATGCCATATCAAGAAATAAGAACAAGCATGCAGATAGGATGGTTTCCATTCGATCACAATTCAGTATCTTAGATGACAAAAAATAAAAAGATTCAATCACACATCAACGTAGGTGTGAGACCTTGTATCCCAGACAAAAATGATAATTAGAATGTATTTGAAGATGATATTTATATTGTCATATTCTTATAAGAGGAAGTTGAATTATCCTCAAGGAACCAAAACAAGCATTTTTAGCAGTATGGTGACTAAATTGTGTAATTGAAGACAAACAAGTTGCCTAAAGGCTTGGTCACCCTCAAAAACATATTTAGTAGAGATGATGAATTTAGAAAAGAAAAGTTTTATTTACCAACCAAGGAAGAACATTATACACATGTGGATATTTCCATTTGCAAGAGTTTAAAGATGGGAAAAGTTTGCATATATTTAGAGAAAGAAACTTTTATTGAGTTATGTTCAAGTTTTGCAGATGTTTTTACATAGAAGTAAATTAAACTTAAAGGATTTGATCCAAGTCTAGATCAACATACCATTGAGTTAGAATATGATATTAGGCTAGTTAGACATAGACAAAGGCTTATTAACCCAAAGCTTGAACCTTTGATGAGAGCTGAGCTACATAAGTTCATTGAGTCAGCTATAATATTTCTAATTAAACACTCACCTTGGGTGGTAAACCTTCTTATAGTATAGAAAAATAATAGTGAAATAAGGTTATGTGTTGATTTATGTGACTTGAAAAAGGCCTCTCTTAAATACCAATCTCCATTATCATCAATTGAGTATATATTATATCTAGTTATAAGTTCAAAAAGGTTCTCCTTATTAGATGGCTATAGTGGATATAACTAGATTTTGGTCAAAGAAGAAGACTAGTTCAAAATAGCCTTCACCTTAAAGTTGAGGACATTTTCATATATATAAATGCCTTTTAGTTTATCTAACATTGGAGCCACTTTTTAGAAGGCTATGGACATGAAACTTTAGGGTCTCTTTAACAAGTTTATTCTTGTTTATTTGGATGACATAATAGTATTCTCTAATAGTAAAGATGAGCATATGATTCACTTCATACAAGTGTTCAAAATGTGTAGGTAATTTGGAGTGTCTTTGAATTCAAAAAAGTGTGTTTTTTGTGTTCATGAAGGTAGGCTTCTTGGACATGTAATTCCAAAAAATGGTAAAAGCATAAATCCTAATGGAATAGAATCAATTCTTGCACTTTTATTGCTTAAGCACAAGAAATCCTTGAAAATATTTTTAGGCAAGATCAATTTCATAAGGAGATACATCTTAAATTTTTATACTTTATCTAGGCTACTCATAGCCATGCTAAAGAAGGGTCAATATTTCAATTTTTTCAAAGAAGGAGTAATAAGTTTTGAATAGATCAAGAAATTTATAGCCAATGATCCTACACTCCTAAATCCTAACTTAACAAAGGATTTATTCTTATACACCTATGCTAACATTGACACAATTTCAAGTATTCTCATGTAGTAGAATAAAGAGAATTTAGAACAACCAATAGCTTTCTTTAGTCAAGATTTTGAAGAATATGAAACAAGGTATTATTTTGTTGAGAAGCATATACTTTTATTCATAAGGTATATTAAAAAGTTTAGGTACTTGTTGTCCAATAATAAGATAGATTTGATGGTTGTGCATCTAAGTGTCAAAGATTTTCTTCTGAACAAGATATAAATTACAAGAGAGCTAGTTAGATAACCAAGGTCATGGAATATGATGTTGAGATCAAGGTCACAAAGCTAGTAAGAGGTAAAGGGCTTTGTGAACATCTAGCCCAAGACTTGCAAGAGACTAATGGGATGGTTATGGTGTTAAATAATGAAGAAGTTATAACTAATCAAACCTCATATTTTAGTTGGTTCTAAGATATGGTAAGATACTTATAATATGGTTTTTATCCTTCTCATCTAACCCCTTTGAAGAGGATATATTTTAGATTGGATTCAGTTAATTTCCTTCTTATTGATAATGTGTTGTTCAAAAAAGATATCAATGGCATATTGCTAAGATGCATAGAGCTAGGTCAAACACAGAGACTACTTAAAAAATTCCATGATGGATATGGTTGAGGACATTATTTATTAAGGATTATAGCCTACAATATCATGAGAGGTGGGTTTTATTGGCCAAGTTTATTTGGTGATTATCATGCATGGGTCAGGAAATGCAGATAGTATGCTATGTTTATTAGAAAGGTGAAGCTTGTAGCATTACGTTTCCAAATAATTTTAGTAAATCAACCCTTTGTCCAATGGGTATTATACTTTATTGGTCTTATTAATCCCCCTTCAATCCTATAATACAAGTGGATCCTAACTACCAAATATTATTTTACTAGATGGATAGAGGGAGTAGCATTAAAAGAATCCAATGAAACTAATGTTTTAGACTTCTATGAAGGTTTACTTAATAAATTTGGGGTCCCTTCAATACATAATTTTTGATAATTCTATGGCTTTTTTAGGATCTAAGATAAACTAGTGGGAAATTCAACATAGTATTTTTTTTAGTACCTCATCAAACTATTATCCACAAGGCAATGGCCTTGTTGAGTCCACTAACAAGATTTATTAAAAATCATCAAGAGGACTATTGAAGATAATCAAAGATCATGGCATCTCAAATTGAAGTCAACTCTATGGGATAATAGGATCATATATAAAAGGTCCATAGATAATTATCCATACAAGCTAGTATATGATAAGGAAGTAAGAATGCCTATTTCTCTTGAATTCCTTACTCTAGGATTAATGTATCAACTTGAGATTTTAGAGAATGATTCAATGGAAATAAAATATGTTGAGCTCATGGAGATAGAGGAGACAAGGCATCAGTCTATGTTGGACATGGAAACCCATCAAGCAATGGTAAAGAAATATTTTGATAAAGAGGTTTCCAAAAAGGAGATTTGGTCCTCAAGTGGGATGAGGTAAAGAAATATTTTGATAAAGAGGTTTCCAAAAAGGAGATTTGGTCCTCAAGTGGGATGAGGATAGAGATAAGCCAGTAAGGAACATAAAATTTGATTCTTTCTAGAGTGGTCCATATATATTCTCTATCTTCAAGTCCCACAATGCTTTCCAACTCACAAGGATGAATGGTGAAGAGCTTCCTATCCTAGTCAATGGGATACATCTAAAGCACTACTATTAAGGAAGCTAAGTTCCCTATATATAATTAGTTGTTCTTGTTTTATTTTTTATCTAAGTGTTTTCTAACACATTAGTTTATTTCCTTTCTATCTTTTCCTAAATAAGTGATTTATTTTTGTAGTTGTTTGATAGATTAGTCGTATTTGTTTTATTAGGTTAGTTTCCCTTTTAAATTTGTTTTTTCCCCTGTATGTTAGAATTATTTATCTTTGCAATTCAAAATGTTATCTTGAAGTCAATGTAAATGGTCCATGTATCATGTAAATGATCTAAGAGTCATGTAAATATTCTAAGTTCTTAAGCATAGTAGGCATGCTTCCCAGTTGAGTCACCAAAGATGTTGGCCATTTTTGACCCACATATAAAGTTTTGACTAGACAGTCATGTAGTAGGGTTCTTGTTGAGAGAGTGGTCCAATGGTTAAACAAATGAATAGATTTATATATGGAATGAGTGGATTGAAGGGATCATGTAGCATGAAAATATTTTGAAACACTTTAGGCTTTCTTAAATTGTATTTTTTCAAATTCTAAGGGAAAGGTCTATACAGCAAAGAAAAAGGGTTTTTGACCATGCTTCATGATGAAGCAAAGAAGTTCAAGGTCATGGAATAAGTCTGCACAAGATTTAGGTTTTCATCATTCATTCAAGCCTTCAAGGATCAAGCAACATTTCAAGCATGAGTTTAGAAGAACATATAGGCCTTGGAAAAGCTAAGTGTAAAACATTTTTTTAGGCTAAGTCCTCACTCAAGAAAATTATTTCAGGTCTTTATTTTTCTAAGTTTAAATCTTTCAGATATTTTATTTAGCTAAGTGATAATATTTCCTTTGGGATATTTATTTTAGGTTTTTTTGTAAGTTTCAAGAATTGTTTCAGACATTTTGACTAAAAAAAACTCTTGGAGGGCCATTTTTTAAGGAAAGTCCTAGATAAAAGTTTTGAAGCATATCTTTTAGGGAAATTAGTCCAAAACAAAACCCTGAAAGGTCATTTTTCAAGCAAAGTGTCCAAAATAAAATCTTGAAGGGTCATTTTTCTAGCAAAGTGGCCCAAACAAAACTCTTAAAGGATCATTTCTTTGGGAAATTGACTCAAACAAAAAAATTTAAAGGTCATTTATTTGACAAAATTATCCCTAAACAAAAGTCTTAAAGGGTCATTTTTCAAGGAAAGTCTTAAACAAAAGTCACGAAGGGTCATTCTTTTAGGAAAGTGTCTAACACAAAAAGCCCACAGATAAAAGTATGAAGGAAATGACCTAGGGAATTTGTGTTCTATTATGGTAATGGTAGCTATTCAAACATCAATTTTAGGCTATGACAAGTAGCTATTTAAATTTAAAAATGTCAAGGATGGTCTTGTAAGTGTCAAATTCAAGCAAAGAAAAAGATTGTTGGTTTTAAAATATCTTGAAGATGTCCATGTAAACATAAAATTAAAGATCATAAATCATCCATTAGGGATCAAATATTGATGATCACATGAACATCAAATACATTCATGTAGACATCAAATATAGTCACATGGATGTCAAAGTGAGTCCTCATAAAGTAGTTGTTTGATTTCAAATATTTAGATCAATAATCTAAATTTGATTATACAAAATATCCAATGACAAGCAGTGATTGATAGTTTAATGGGCCCAAGAAGATAAACAAATCATGTTCAATCATGTATCCAAGATCAATAGTGAGTGTAAGGTAAAATAAGTTAGTGAATCCTAAGGGTAAATGTGTATATGACAAGTGGCACAATCACATTTAGTTGTTAAAATATTGATGATCAATGTTCACCCAAATGTGAAAGATCTAATAGAGTGAGATTGGTCAATATGTCAATGATCCAAATTAGTTTCCAATAGCCAATAAATAGAGGCAAAGCCTAGGACATTTTTTATGGAAGTTAAGCCATTTTTTAATCCACAATCGATAAATATAAAGAAGTTAAGTTCAAAGATGGCCCAAGATTGAACCAAAATGTATATTTCAAGATTGAAGGGGGCCATTGAAGCTCTGTTAATGTAGAATAGGTCTTTTAGGACCTAACATAGATAAAATGGTGGTGATTGAGTGTCAAATCAAGATCAAACATCTAGTGAATTCCATCTCATTGACATGCAATATATAAGAACACCAATGAATGTGATTCATTTTAAATCTATAGAATGACATGGCTCCATTAGTTTTGAGGCATGAAAATATAGTCCTCATTACCAAATTAATTAAAATATGCTATAGAGTCCAAAAATGAATATTTGGTGATTAGATAGAGGTACTTGAGCATTCAAATACTTTACAAGGCTTTTGAAGTTGTACCTTATTTATAAGACCTTGAGTTAGCATCCTTAAGATTGATAATCCATATAAATTGGTTGGGCCTCTTTTTATGCATCTTAGAGGTACTTGAGCATTCAAATATTTTACAAGGCTTTTGAAGTTGTACCTTATTTATAATACCTTGAGTTAGCATCCTTAAGATTGATAATCCATATAAATTGGTTGGGCCTCTCTCTCTCTCTCTCTCTCTCTCTCTCTCTCTCTCTCTCTCTCTCTCTCTCTCTCTCTCTCTCTCTCTCTCTCTCTCTCTCTCTCTCTCTCTCTCTCTCTCTCTCTCTAATATAGGTTTCTAAGCCTTGAAATGAATCCCTCATCAAAATTTGCATTATAGCACCTTTTTATGTAATAAAGACTAAATTCTATCATTTTAAATCTATTGAAGTGTGTTCCATGAATTGATATACTATATTTAAGTTAATTTATGTTCCTTGTCTATGTATAAGTTTCCTCACCTTCATGAAGTGCTCAATAAGTTCTCACAGGTAATTATAATTACAATTTATAGTTTGTTGTCTAGCTTCAAAGTGCATATTTTCCCTCTCATGCTAATTTGATAATATATTAATGTCTTATCCTAGAATATTTGTGTGATATTGATATTATTTGGTCTTGAAAGTGTCTCATAGTGTGTTTTGTGTGAGTTTGAGTGATCAGATTGTTGGTGCATCACTTGTTTTACATGATTTTATAAGATATTGTCAAAATTTCTCTCCCTTTTCTAAGCAAGTATTAGTTTAGGTGATAGATCTAGAAGGAAACTGACATTCTTTAGAGGTTTGATCCATTATTAGGATACCCACAGTCTAGGATCAGTCTCATGTTGGACTAGATTTGAGTAAAGACTTGAACAAATCTTCTACTCAGCTAAGGTGTAAATCTAGAACACCAAAAAAAACTACTCTCATGAATTATCCCAAGCATCCCTTACATGATATCTCTCATTAGCATGGTCCTTCAAAAATTATTACATTTATCATTGAGGAGATTGGATGTGAAGTATTTTATCAAATTTTATTGAAGATCAATGAGAAATCAGTTGCAGTTCACATTCAAATTCATAAAGACTTATCAAATGTTATGAATAATTTGTGTGGACAAATATATCAGTACTTATGAACACATGCATGGTGTTCTTACATTTTCATTTAGATTAGATGTGTGTTCCAACTTTGCATTTATCTATTTTATATCATTTAACATTTGTTAGAGGTACAATCACTAAAGTGTGGGATGAATCAGTGAGCCCATATAATCTAAATTCAATTTCAATCCTTTCAAACTCTTAAATAATTACCACAGTAATATCATGAAGCATACATATCATTAATAGTAATGAATAAGAGAGACAATGCAAGATCAAGCACATAACACATGACATATGTGGGAAACCCTCTTGAGAGAGAAAACCCACTAGAACTTGTAATTGGACTATTATCCTATAATAACAAGAACCAATTTAGACCAGCTACAAATGATCATGGAGCTACTATCCCTTATTTAGTAAGACTACAATCCCACAAGGTGCTAAAACACCTATCTAGCTGAGCAATCACAACAACTAGAATTTTATCAAGTTTCACCTTGCAAGGAGGCTACAACCCCTAGATGTTGAGTACACACAATAACACTTATGAATATAACATCTCTTAAATATTAATTATCTACCAATATGATGGAGATACAAAAAATATCATCTCCCTTTAGCTTTGTACACTCAATGCATTTAAATCCACCTTTTGGATCAATCTTCACTCCTAAACAAAAATTCTATCACCACATCAATAACATGACCAAATGGTCATACACACAGTCCACACTCTGATCTATCTCTCAAATCATCCACCAAGCTCACACAGATAAAATATATCCTTCATTCACACTCAAAGACATCTAAAACATCCTTTTGGTTCAATATATACCTCTTCATTCATCCTCAACCTAGAAGAGAACTAGTCTAACATCATAAAAATGACCTATAGGTCATACACATGGTAATCAAACTATTCTTATCATTAATCCATCCACTAGGCACATGCACTCTCTTATGTTTTTTTCACCAATGTTATCTATACTTGTCAAATCCTCTCACAAGTCTCAAAACCATAACATTTGGTTTCACTATTTATAGAGCATTCATTATCATCACCATCTTGGTCAGCCAATAGTCATGATTAACCCTTAATGCATCTATCACATCAAGACACATCTTAATACCATCCATATAGGTCATCTATAGCACCCATGGGTCACCCTTAAGAAGCAACATCTTTTAATTAAGCCATAAAAGCCCTTATAGGTCTCATGGAGACCTATTCTGATCCGGGCAACAATTCGGGTGACAGTTCCACGCCAATTGATGATGAAACTTCTAGGAGCCACAAATTTTGCACTGTAGCTCTAATTGACTCTCCATTTGAACCGTTGGAAAGCTAAGAATGAGAAGAATGTTGTGAGATGGCATGGAGCTTTGATTGATAAAGTTTCACCCTAAAAAAACTAACGAAAGTGCCCTAAATTTTAATTTTAGTAGTGCAGTCTAAAAAGAGTAAGTTTCTAAAAATAGTAATTCCTCAAATTTTGTATTGTTTTAAATCTTGAAAGTTGAACCACTTAATCTCCCTTGAGATTAGTGACCTTTCACATCCTCCCAATGCTTTCAAAATCTATATAAATGAAGAGGTAACCTAAAATGTGAAGACAGACATCTCTTCCCAGAGATAAGCATATATTTTTATTGCGATCTTGAGTAATACTACATCTCTTCTCAGAGAATTCATTGTTACTATGTTATTTCTATTCTATTAAAATATTTATCAACCATAACATTTTAGTTTTGGATCATATTCACTCATTTATCACTTCATCTAAAAAAAAGAACATAATAGCACTTTAAATTGCATAGGTCCACTCCACATGACCCCTTAAACATTCTCAAATTCTTAAAATCATCATTGCACTCTTATTTGCAAGCTCAATCAACTCAAACATTAGCCTTATTCATAAGAACACCATGAATGAATACATAGTAAAATTATTAATCATTATTCATATTGTATATCAATTGGTTGATATTATAAATACCACATAGATCATACAAAATGAGTATAAAACACTTTCCAATAGCTAATTAATCATGAAATATCCAAAAAAAAACAAAATAATCTTGAAAAACTTTCTTGGGTCACTTGTAGAACACAATCAATCATATAGTCAACTTATTAAGCTTTGTTCATACTAAATATAGATTGGTCACACCTCCAAAATCCATACATATAATCCTCATGGAGTCTAAAACACTCTCCAATAGCTAAATCATCATGAAACATTGAAACAACATCAACACAAGCTCAATTATCATTCTTGGGTCACTTACAGTCCACAATCAAACACATAGTTAACTTTAGATCACAATATATTTGAATGTACAAATAATCATACCATATAAATTAGTTCACTAGATTCACATGGATTCCTCTGTAATCTTTCTTTTTACAGCAACATCAAATTCATCTTGGATCAAAAGTTATAGCCAAAATATAGACCACTAGTTTTTTCCTTTGCAAAATTCAAATGCCAACGGGCATAGTTAAACCTCAAACACCATGATATCATCTCATGTCCTCACTAATTATATAAATCAAGAACCATAAATCTTATTTTAATTATCTTTGTCTTTAATGATGTTAAACTTTGATTAGGTTGACCATTGACTCCACTCACATAATCAATCTTAATCATATGATTAAATGTGAACCATTATATCTTTATCCTTTACCTTTGATTAGAATTATACCTTGAACACTTCTTATGATCTTGATACTTCCTAAAATCATAGATAAAATTCTATCCATGATCTCCTCGAGTGTTTCTCTAACTTTACCTTGTGCAAAATTGACTATGTATGGGAACCATTACAATCAATCTGAGAAGCTAACTTTGAACCTCAATAACTTTTGTTGTGTTTAGATGCATGATCTAATATTTAAACCATAAAATTACCTTTCATAGGGGAATACAACAATATATCAGGATACTCTTGAAACCTTCATATTTTTGAGATATAATTCCATTAATATGCCTACTCATATTTTCTACCACAGAGCCAACTATGCCTAGAAATGCTTGGAAGGCCAACTTTTCATATGCATATCTTTTGATGCACTTCATCACATGACCTAAAATTTAGTGAATAAAAACTAGGCATAAAACTAAATAAACCCATTGACCATTTCCTCCTGACACCTTCATGAATGTGAAATATAACATCATCAAACTTCTTGCTTGACTCTATTTAAACTTGGAAAACACAGTCAAACTGCATGGGAGGTCATTTTTGCACTTGCATTTTTTTTTTGCTTTATCTCATGACCTAAAATTTAGTGCATATAAACTCAAAACAAAATTGAATAGACCCATATGATAAACTCCTTTTGAAACTTCCACATGTGTAAAATATGATTACTCATCTCTACTTGAGCTCCTTTGTAAATTTGGCTAAGTATGGAAGATTAGTGAATTATGTTTGAGAAGCCAACTTTTCACCCAAATATATTTGGTTGAAATTCATTGAATGACATAAAAATTGAAACATAACCATATGACCAAATCCCCCTAACTCATCCACACATGTGAATACCAAAATCATCAATATGCTCACTAAAATTTCTCTACCATTGGACCCAAAAGGTCTAGATGAAAATATGGACCATCAAATAAATTCCACTCATGAAACAAAGAACTCCAATAATCATTTAAATTTTATAGGACCCATTTCACATCTTCAAATCACCATACTTATCCATGAAAATATCTAACCTTTAGTAGACAAAACTTCAAGACTTGAAAATTCATATTTGGACTAATCTCATATGACCCCTAAAGCACACCAATTTTCATCACCTATCTCATCATCTATAACATCCTTCCTTCACACACCTACTACCCAATTAGGCCTCCATCTAGACAAAAACATGAATAATTTAAAAAACACAAAACTTAAAATCTCTATGAAGATTTATTCTATAACACATTTATCAAATTAAACCTATTAAGAATCCTCAAACTTTAAATCATAAGGAAAACCACTTTTCTAGCATAGCCCAAAACCCAGAATCTAAAAATAAATAGAGTCAACAAACCTCCTTTTGGTCAACATCTACCTCTAAAAATTCTTGTACACCTAGATACAACCATTACACACTTCTAGACCAAGATTTGAGCTTTCAAATCTTTGGGAACCCATAAAACCCATTTAAGGCCTATTTGCCCTTAAGCTAAAATTGAGAAAACCAAGAGCACTCAAAAATCTTCAATTTGACTTCAACATACCTTTAGACCACAAAACCACTTGGAACAAGCTAGAATAAGGTCAACAGATATTTATAAGCATCAAATTCTTCTTGACATTTTATCAATATCATTACTCCATCTAGAAGCACCCATTTTAACCTTACACAATAGCTCCTTTATAAACCTCTAGAATAAGCTCATGAACTTGTTACTCCTCTTAACCAATGACCTTTTAATGATCAACACAATTCTTGGCAACATAGGATCATCAATTATATAACAAAATAACATTGGTATAAAAGACCAATAAAAAATTAAATACCTCTACATTGATTTTTCATTATGATCTTGAGTACATAAACTTACTTTTTTATAGGAAATATGTCT
Organism: Torreya grandis; assembly: GCA_037957365.1. Classification (NCBI taxonomy): domain Eukaryota; kingdom Viridiplantae; phylum Streptophyta; class Pinopsida; order Cupressales; family Taxaceae; genus Torreya; species Torreya grandis. The sequence goes on from JARHVA010000629.1 coordinate 2,049,512, forward strand.
CCTAAGAAAAATAGGTAGAGACACCCTACTTCATAATGTCTTAGAATATTGTGAAACAAGTAGTTGCTGGCAACTCTTCATATTCTTTCTCCTCAATGGTCATCTAATAATTTTAGTTATTATTCTTCATTTTAGGATTAAGATAATTAGCATGATCAACCACTACAACATTCTTCTCTTATAATAATGAATTGATAATACATGGAGATAATAAAGATTCATGACATACCTTTTCATCTAAAGAATCTTCCTTGCAGTTTGGAACCTCATCGCTAAGCACTGATAATTGATGATATTATCATGAAAATTGCTCATCAATAATAGAATGTTCACTTGGATCCCTACACACCTCATAACTAGCCTCAACCAATACCTTGGTTTTCTCCTTGAGCTTGGTCTCTTCATTGTTTTCTTTAGACTTGTTAACAAATGTAGTCAATATAAACTCCTATTTTTCCTTCATGTCTATCATAGAGAACAAACCATTTTTGGACTCAGTCTGATCACTCCCATTTTAATTTCTTGACTTTTGAGCTTAAATTGATCTGAAACACTTTCATCTGGAGAAACTTTCTTATCAACCTTTTGACTAGTCTAATTAGCAATGATAATCTTTGGTATTCATAACCAAGAATGACCTTTCTTATGCATAATGGAAGCTTCATGTTCTTTGAGATATCTTGAGGACCTATTGAATCCACTAGGGAATGAACTTTCCATATGACCACTCTTATGAAAATTTAAAAAAATAACATCATTCATACATTTTGACAAATTTGAACTGTGATTAATCTTTGGCCAAAAACTCCTTATATCATAGCTCCATGAATGTCCATAATCAGATGACCTCCTTCTATATATGTTAGCTTTATGACCATACTAATTACATGTATAACAATGAACATGGAATAAAATAGCATACCTTGAAGAACTTGGCTGTCTAATATACCTTCTTACATTGCTTTCATATCTTGCATTCTCCTTGACATACTCAGGCCTCTCATGCTTCTTTTTTAGCTTGTTAAAATTGTCTATCTTAATTATGACCTTTTCATACTCATATTTTAGGGAAACAATATTGGTGTTCAATTGAACATATTCAACTTATTTATCTCTCATGCTTGAAAATGTAACCTCTATCTAAATTCTAAGAACTTAGATAGTATCCTTATCCCTCTTAACTTGTTTAACCATGTCATCCTTCATTCTACATGATTTCTCTTCAATATGACTATCTATTTTTCAAGACTTTTGCCAATTTATCTCAACTCAATATTTTATTTTAAATTATTTATACATCTTTTTACCACTTAGGATCTCCTTCAAGTTGTTATTCTTCCTCCAAAGGACCTGCTCTAATACCAATTATTAGAGGTATAATCACTGAGAGGGGGGGGGTGAATCAATGAGCCTAGATAATCCAACTTCAATTTCAATCCTTTCAAACTCTTAATCAATTACCACAAGCATTTTATGAATCATAAATATCATTCATAGCAGTGAACAAGATAGATAATGCAAGATCAAGCACATAACACATGACATATATGGGAAACCTTTTAGGGGGGAAAACCCACTAAAACCTATAATTAGACTACTATCCTATAATAATAAGAACCAATGTATATTAGTTACAGTTGATCAAGTAACTACTTTCCCTTACTTAGTGAGGCTACTATCCCATAAGATGCTACAACACCTGTCTATCTAAGAAACCACAACAAGTAGACTTTTAGAAAGTTTCACCTTAAAAGGAAGCTACAACCCCCTAGATGTTGAGCATACACAATAAAACCTATGAAGATAACATCTCTTGAACATTTATTTTTTTCTAATCTAATGCAAATACAAAGTATATCAGCTCTCTTCAATTCTACATACTTAATGCATCCAAAGCCACATTTTGGATCACTCTTCACTCTTAATAGAAACTATATCACCACATCAATAACATGAAAAAATGGTCATACACATATTCCACAATTTTATCTCTCTCAAATCAGCCACCAAGATCATAAAAATAACATCTATCCTTCGCTCACACTCAAAGACATCTAAATCATCCTTTTGGATCACTCTAGACCTCTTTACTCATCTTCAACCTACAAGATCACTATTAGAAATCACAAACATGACCTATAGGTCATACACATTATCCTCAAACTCATTTTCTCATTAATATATCCACTTGGCACACACCCTCTCTTCTTACCTTCATACCAACACTATTTATACTCACCAAAGCCTCTCACAAGTCTAGAAACCATCACATTTAGTTTCACTATTTATAAAAGTATTCATGATCATCGCCATCTTACTCAGCTAATAGACATGAATTAACCATTAAGGCATATATAAAATCTATATTAAACTCAATGCCATCCACATAAGATGGCCATAGCACCTGTGGGTCACCCTTAAGAAGCAACATCTTTCAATTTGGCCTTAGAAACCCTTATAGGTCTCATAGACACATATTCATCCATTTAGAAATTCATAAATCAAAAAAAGAACATAGGACCACATTAAATTTCATATGTCCACTCCACATGACCCCTTCAACATTCTCAAATTCTTATAGTCATCATTGCACTCTTTTATGCAAGCTCAATCAACTCAAGCATTAGCCTTATTCATAATAACACAATGAACGAACACATAGTCAATTTATTAGGATTTTTTCCTATTTTATATAAATTTTTAAATATTAAAAATACCACATATATCATCCAAAAGTATTCTACAACACTTTCCAATACCTAATTTATTATGAAACATCCAAACAACAACAAAACAAGCTCAAACAACCTTCTCAAGTCACTTGCAGAACATAGTCAATCACACAGTCAACCTTTTAAGTTTTGTTAATACTCAATATAGATTTATAAAACATATAAAATCCATAAAAATTATCATCATGGACTATACAAAACTCTCCAATTCTAATTCATCATGAAACATCGAAATAACATCAACACAATCTCAATTATCCTTCTTGGGTCACTTACAATCCATGATGAAACACATAGTTAAATTTGGAGCACAATATATTTAACTATAAAAAAATCATACCATATTACTAGGTTTACTATATTCTCCATGGAGTCCTCTAAAATTTTTATTTGTATAGCACCATCAAATTCATCTTGGATCAAAATTTATAGCCAAAATACAGAGCACTAGTTTTTCCCTTTGCAAAATTCAAATGCCAATGGTCACAGTTAAACCTCAAACACCATGATATCATTTCATGTCCTCACTTATTAGATAAATCACACACCATTAATATTATTTTAATAATATTGATATTTAATGATTTTAAACTTTAAATATTTTGACCACTTTGACTCCACTCACACTATCGATCTCAATTGCATGATTAAATGTGAAACATTAGATCATTATACTTTACCTTTACTCAAAGTTAAACCTAAAACACTTATTACCATCTCAATAATTCCTAAAATATTGGATAAAACTTGATCCATATATCTCCTTGAGATTTTCTCAAACTTTACCTTGTTAAAAATTGACTATGGGAACCACTACAATCAATCTGAGAAGCCAACTTGGAACCTCAATAGCTTTTGTTGTGCTTAGACACATGATCTGATATTTTAACCATAATATCAGCTATCATATGGTAATTAAAAAATATATTAGGTTGATATTTAAACCTTCATACATGTTAGATATATTTACATTAATATGCCTACTTAGATTTTCTACCACAAAGCCAACTATGCCTAGAAATGCTTGAAAGGCCAACTTTACACATGCATATCTTTTGATGTGCTTCATTTCATGACCTAAAATTTATCATAAAAAAACTAGTAAAAATATGAAAAAACCCTATAAACATTTCCTCCTAAAATATTCACGTGTTTTAAATATAACATCATCAAATTGCTAACCCAACTTGATTTGAACTTTGAAAACACAGTCAAATTGACTGAGAGGTCAAGTTTTCCCTTACTTATCTTTTGTTTCACTTCATTGCATGAGCAAAATTTAGTGCATATAAAATAAGAAAAATAATTAATATACCCATATGATCAAATCCTTATGAAACTTCCACATATGTTAAATATGACTATATCAATATGCTTACTTGGCTTTGTTTGAGCTCCTTTGCAAATTTGGCTAAGTATGGAAGCTTAGTGAATTACATTTGAGAAGACAAATTTTTACCCACATATCTTTAGTAAAGCTTAGTCACATGACCTAAAAATTGAACCATATTATCTTAAGAATAATTTTATCAAAAACATATGACCAACTCCCCCTGACTCATCCACATGTGTGAATGCTAACATCATCAATTTGCTCACTCAAATTTCTCTACCACTAGACCCAAAAGGACTAGATGAAAACCATGGACTACCAAATGAATTATAATCATGAACACAATCACTCTAATCATTCTTTACCTTTTATATGACCCCTTAAACATCCTCAAATCACCATACTCATCCCTGAACATCTCTAACCATGCTAAAATTGAAGATCAACCAAGCCTCCTTCAAGCATACTAGGACAAGCACATTACACACTTGATCATTGTCACTTAGACTATCAAGGAAATTTATCCACTAACTTGGACACCTCAATGACATCATTGACAGCTCTCCAACAACATTATGTGAATTTATTATCTATCTTACATAGTGACTTAACTTTATATTGCTTATGATGTCATTATGTTCTCCTATGGATGTATTTTTCCTCATTGCATTATCTTTTATTCTCAAGTTCATTTTATTATGACTCCATTTTTTTAATTCATGATTTTATGTTATTTTATACACACACACACACACACAAATAATTGTTATTGTGACTTGGTTATACAAACCTTACGCCCTTTAGTCTTTCCTTCTTTATCATGTGATCAGTTATCAAACAATTTACCTCATTATAATTTCCTTTTAATAGTTAATTTTGGATCTCCTCTTATTATAACTTATTCCTATTATCAAAAAAATCTTGCACCATATAAGATGGTGTTCAATTCTCTTCCATATATGGGCTACATAGGAATACTTCTAGGTATGTGGGTGTACCTATAGTGGAAGTGACCTAATAGATTTAAGGGCTATCTCCTTGAATGTATCTTGAAATGCTTATCACCTAAAGTAGTGCTTACTTGTGGGAAAAGATTTAGAAGTTTAAATTAAATTAACCTAATATAAGTGGTTGATACACAAATATGACTTCTATATGACCATTATACTTGCACTAAGAAATAATTCATACAAACTAACTTCCAAGTCTTAAAAGATTCTAACATGAGTGTTTCAATATATAGGTGAGATGCATGAAGTTTATCCAATGTACGTGAACAATAGGATATTTTTATACACTAAGGATAATTTTACAATTAAAATATAGACCCATACACTTTATAAAAATTCATATGACTTGTTAGAATAAGAACTCTTGTATAAACATGAAAGGATAAGGAGAATAAAGGACCAAAGATTATCACTTTGCATCACCATACATCAATTTACACACTTAAAAAATTGTTCATAAACTAAAAAAAAACTTTCATTAATGTTCAAAGTCAAAATATAATGTCATTTCAGCAAGGCTTTTCCATACATGGAGTGGAATTAACTTACAAGATCCAAAATGGCCACTACTTATAAAATTAGAAAGAGAGAAGAAGAGAATGACAAGGGTCACTAATACATATGTAATGATTATAAAAGGAGTTATACATATATTATAATGATTTTTAGATAGAACATTCAAGTTTTTATAAGACAAATGGCCCTCAAAGGCATGAAAATTCTTGAAATGTGGTGTAGAATTCTTCATTACTTGCTCAGAATACTGCCTTCACCATTTTCCCATTTTGGAACGTCCCAAAACTAACTAGGTATATATGTGATTATTTAAATTATGGAGATGTGTTTTATACATTCTCCACCATGCATTGGTTCTATCTCTATCATCATGATTCTTATGCATATGAACTATCACTACCTATAGTCTAAATAACTCCTCTTTCACTCACCCCTCACACTTGGCCTCAAATTTGGATTTATTTTTCCATTAAAATACATATATATGATTTAATTAACATTTAAATACCTCCCATAGATTTATATTCCTTAGGTACACCTTAAAATTACATGCACTTAAAGTTTCACCCTTCTCATTATCTTGTTCACTATGTTATTTTTGACTGGTTATGATGTAGGCACCTGAAGAATCACATATGAGTTTTAATAATAAAATAAATAGAAATTATGGTTTATATAAAGTCCAAATACTTCTCCCAAATTTTGTTTAATCCTTTGACTCTTCCTAAAACCTTTAAAACACATAAAACTATCAAAAAACCAATTTTATACCATGTTCGTATAGGTAGGGTACAACTCAATATGATAATAAGGTTACTTGGAGATTCCTCTTTAATATAATTTTCATTTCATATCAAAAATATTTCATTTTTATGACATTATTTATTCATTTTCTCTATCAAGTCAATGATCAGGGTTTTGGAGTGTTTTGAGTGAATTTTCCCTCTAAAGAGTGTTTATACAGGTTTGATATCCAATTGGAAAAAAAATATTAGAAAAACATTCTTAGATACCCTATCTAACATATCTCAACCTATTAGACTCTAATTCAAAGTTTTCAATTATATTTGAGCTTCCAAAACTATCTACTTGAGCTCTTTCCTTCATTTTACATAGGCCTAGGTTGGTTTAGATCCAAACATGATTTCCTTGTGAATTATTATCTACTCCAAAATATAAAACACACCTGATAACCCCTAATAATCATTTTTCAATTCATTTCAATACTCATATGTTGGTAGGTATGGATTTGACCCCCTTAAGGGATTTAGGCTTTGACTAGACCTAATATGTTTTCCTACATCTTTTTATGTTTGGTTCATCATGTTGGTTCTCAACCTATATGAATTGGTTTATTATGTTTATAAATGTCTAAAATAACTCATTAAATCTTCCTAAATGGTCTCACTACCTCTCAAATCATCCCTTTGAACTTAATTTTTTAAACTTACATGGTTTTAATGTTTTGGGAGTGCCCTATGTCTGAAATAGAATAGAGGGCACTTCCTCTATTATCCTAGAAAAAATTTAGGTATTATAGGATCATCCAAATTATTATTACCTTATATGTAAAATTTAAAATTTTATCTCATGATTAGCCCCTCCAAACACTAATAAATCTCAAGACATATTGCCAAGTGATTCACTCTGGGCAAGTTTTAATCACATGACTATATGTTCATTTGAAAAAAATTCCATGTCATGTTTATTTTTTGGGGGTATCATTAAATGATAACCTTAAATTATTAGGAATTTATATCCATGTTTTATACTTGTGTTTCATTTTCAACTCAAGGTATCCTCCCCTTTATTGACTAAGTAGACTAAGTATGCAGGTTTGCATACATGGATTGTAGTGTGCTTAAAACCCATTCTATGTTTCATGGCCTATCTTAGAAATATCATGAGGATACCATCCACACATTTAATCTATTCATATCATATTAAAATTCTCCACCACTTATGAGGGATTATTTAATGCATACCCTACTCAACTCATACTTGACTATGTTTCACCTTGGAAAAAGGGACCCATCTATAGGTAAAACTATGTGTTTGGCATTGTATATGTGTCTTAAAACATCATTTATATATTTTATCCCATTTAAAATTCATATAGGTAATTTCTCATCATGTCCAAACCATGCTAAGCTAAAAAATATAGATTCTTAGCTTACTGCCCACTAAAGTCAACTACAATTAACTGAGCAAGGGTCTTGTAGGTGGGTATCATCTTTAAAACCTATATCACATGACCTTGAGATACTTTTAAATCCTTGGAACCATATTCACACTCAAATTTTCATGATTTTCATACCTATAACCTTCAAATATTCATGTCATGATTCTAAATATGTCTGTAGTCAATTGTAGCTAGCCTTTTGGGAAATAAGGTGCACTTGTAGGTGTATGGTACAGATAAGGAGCATGCATTTGCACCTTCCTTGATTTATTTGAGTCATTGATATGCCATTTCAATTTAAAAATGCCACTTAGTATGAATATATGCCTCCCTATTTCAATTTTAGTTGTATAGGTCACTTATAAAGTCAAATCCTATAGAATATATTGAAGGTTAATAGTGGACAAATGTGTAAATTGGGGGCTTTCAAACACCACTCTCCCCTAGTCATATATTCATTTAATTTTACATGATTATACTATTATGATAGGGATATAATATGTATTCATTTACACTCACCAAAATTCTTGTAAATATTGTTATATATCCTCTCCAAAAGTGTTTACCTAGTTATTTTGGGGTTTTAGGGAAACAAGACCTTGAAAGTCAATTCTTGAGTTTGGGGATAATTTCCAACTATACTTGCCTACTTATGACTCCAAATATGTTTCTTAAGATGACTAAAACTTATTTAAACCTAATTAAGGATTTTAGCATGTTAAATATCCTCTTATGAAGCATTCCTATATCTCTACTACTGTACGACATGTAGGTGTCCATTTTAAAACATAGGGTAGTGGAAGACAATCTTTAATAACATACATGGTTATGGATTTTTAGTTAGTTTTAAAAAATTTAAATTTTTTTAACTGGATAATTAAACCTTTAAAAACTTAAAATAATATCAAATAGTCCCATTCCATGTGACTATTCTCTTGAATGGTGCATGTAGGTGCATACTAGTGTTGCAAACCTGATTACATTAGAGAATTAGCTTTCACACACAAATCTGAACTATGGAGTGATTTATCTTGATTTACCTAATCAAAAAGTCTGTACATCACCTTAATAACCTCACTACACCTAAATTAACATATTCAAAATCTAACACAACTTACTTAATTGATTATGTATGACAGTCATGGTGTAAACTAATTGTATGGTACATTCCTTGATTACCACTTAATATGAGGGAATTTAGACTAATTTTGGATGATATTAAGTGATTTTAAGGATTTTTAACATTAAATTCAACCTATCACATTCATATTAAATATGTATAAGTAAATGAGACCTCTACAAATGGTGAAAAGTTGTTTGCAACTCCATGTGATACCAACTTGAAAACTTGAGACGATTTGCCCATCAAAAAAAAATTGAAACATGAAAACAAGAATTTGGAACATGATTTAAATATTTAAATGTCCTTTGGATTCAATTCCATTGTCTATATTGTATGTACTTTCACATACAAGAAGGAAACCTATAGGGTATGGGGTTTAACAAGAAGAAAAACACAATCAACTTGTAAAGGATGATTCATAAAGCACAAGTGATAAATTCCTACACTCCAAGCAAAAATTTTATTTTATTTATTTTAATATCACCCACAAAATTCATTTGACCTATAAGTCTTCCTATTAGTCATACCAACCAAAAACCTATTGACTGGTTCTACATGTCTAAAAGGGTGATGAAGGAGTAGAATGGTTTTGGACCAAATTTGGCACTTAAAAAACATGTCAAGAATTTAAATCAGTCTTAAGAAGTTTAAGAGTCATTCCAAAAAAAAATTACATGTGTCACACTCCCCTATAGGCCATACAAGTTCCAAAAATCATTTTTAGTTATTTTCTTGATTTTTAGTTATCACCTACAAGTTTTTAGTTAAAAACTAACATGTATGATATATACCAACACATTAGACATTGGAATGAGTTTTGAAACACATGGCGACCTTGAAAACCATGCCACTTTCAATAATTAATCTAATATGACCCTTAAATTACTCAAAATGACATAAAGACTTAATTAGACCATGATCAAGGATAAAAACATATGAAATGACATCAAGTAGACTATTAAACACCCTATTACATTATAATATGACTTTATATCAAGTTTTTGGTTATATGGGGTTGAATCATTTTGACCTATGGTTAAAATGGTCAACAATGCCCTTTCACAAACTAAGCATACACATGGTTAAGACTTGAGATAACATTTAGGTCATAGTTAAGCCTAAGTGTTTTAATCAGTGTTGTCTTTGGCTAATTGTATTCCGTTAAACTAATCCTAAATCTCATTCATGTGTATCACTCTATATTTCATGATTTATCATTCCAATTACATATGGAGGAGGAATCTTAAAAGCCATAAAACATTCAAAAACCAAATCATTGAATAGAAGGCAATGATATAAAAGGCAACACTCAAAATTATTAAAAGTCAAATCATAGTAAAAGACATGATTCTAAAAACATCTCCTTTTTATAGTCAAATCCCACACTCTAAAGTTGGCCTCATGATGGATTTGAGGTTCATTGGGGTATGGTAGGCCAATAGATTAGAAGAGAAGAATAAAAATTCTTTTAGTACTACCTACTTTATCATGCAAGTACCCAATGTTTGTATTAGATCAATGGCTCTGTAAGGGGTCCTGAGGAATGGGGAACACATTGTGGGAGGGTAGGTCCATTCTAATTTTCTTATTAAAAAATAGATATATGAGTTGATCTTCGTAGCACACTTATTTGTCTATATAGCTTTGTGTCTATAACAAAAGGGTATCTTATGTATATTGATGGTCACTAGCCACTTAGTGTCTTCTCATTTCCTTAGCATGCCTTATGTCTTCTAAGATCTTATCATAATACACCTATTTTAGTATTTTTACAATCCCTTTTTCACTCCCTACAATCCTCATATTTCCCCTTAATAAATTATTTTGTTCACTCATCACTCCCCTAGGAATTTTATTTATGATTTGCATTGTAAGACCATAGATAAGACCTATCCTTCCTCACAAATTACCAAAATTTTCAAATTACCATTCAAAACATCCACTTTTACCATATTTTCACCTTAACTCCACCTCATTATTGTTCCCTTTATGAGTTACAGTGTAAGACCATGGATATGACTTGGCCTTCCTCACAAATTTTTTTAATATCCAAGTCAAAGCAAAATTACATGTGTAAAATAAGAGATAAGATGTGATTGATTGTGAGTTACACATCATTGGCATGTTTCCCATCTTGATTTAGTATGCTTTATGATTACTTCATTAATATTTCATCTTTTATCTCCTTATTGTTTTATTGCATGTAAGAATCCAACCATTTTTCTTAATTTTTTCATATTTCCCAACTTGAATTAGTGTGATTAAATTTAATACCCATTTTTGCCAATTTTATTTCTCTTTTATACTTCCCAATGTGATTTAGTAGGATTGATTGACTTAATTGATTTTTTTCTATCATTTGGTCTTTTATATGTTTTCCATTTTATTTCATTATTTTCATACTTCCCAACATGATTTAATGTGATATTACTTGTTTTAATTTGGTGTCACTCTTTCTCATTGTTTAAAAAAAACATTTTATCCTCTTATTTACCAATCTTTGGTTTCTTATACTTATTCATTTTTTTCTATTACACATTTCCTAGCATGAAATAGTGTGTAGTACATTTGTCTTTAATTAATTATACTTTGCCAAGTCTTTTTGTCTATTTCTTTTTAACCATGCATGTGTACTACATACTGCTAGAAAATAAAACACAACACATATATTTCATATAACATATACATCAAAATAAAAATACATATGCCATAAATAAATATATCCATGCATCCACAACCATAACCACAATATAAAAACATAAGATCAACATCCAACTATCAAAATAAGATATCTCTATTATAAAAAAGTTCACTAGATTAGCTTTTGTGCTTAGTCATGTGCTTATTTATCAAACCAAGTCAGTTCTAGACTTGATGGAGATAGGCACAAGCATATTAAGGTATGGCACACAAAATTTAACACACTATTACACTCACATTAGTTTCACACAAGGCATAATCCTTGTGCACTCATTCAAAGTGCAATAGAGAAGGGACTAGGCTTTTATTGGGCTAGTTGGAACATGGTGCAACTTGGGTTTAAATGGGGTTTAAACATTGGAAATAGGGATTTAATTTATTCAAGGTGAGTTCAATAATCATGATCCTTCTCAATGGCACAAGAGCTAAGGTGCAATTCCATAACTAGCTAGGTAGGTCTCTTAGTGGTGCATGCTAGGAGAATAGCTAGTATAGGGTCATTTGATTACTTAGACAAGTCATAAGGATGGCTTGGGTTTAAATTCTCATCCTCAAGGTAGTGCTCTAGGTGTGGGTCTTAGATCCTTGGTGCACTTAGGTTCCAACACTTAACCTATTTATAGGTAGGTTGAAGTTTCTATATGGCATAAGGACATCATTAGCAACTAGGGATAAATCTCCATATCACAATACATTCAATTAAAGAACTATATCATTATTATTATAAAAATAAGTCATAACACAACACTATGCTATCTATATTTCAAGAATCAAAACATTAGTTATTCAACCACATTCTTTATTTACCTCATAATTCGGTGTACAAGGCTCAAGATATAAAAGTAGAGAATATACTCTTTCCCAACACTACTCATTCCCAATGACTCATAGGGAATCTTGGGATATAAATTCAAGATACTTAATCTATCATATTTATAATAAAAATTACTTAGGTTAGCTCTTTATTTCAATAGAGCTTTGTTACATTCAATATCCTCTCCCTTCTCTTCAAAACAAGCCTCCTTTTATAGTTAAAGGGGCATCCTCTCACTAGTTTATATGGGCATGTGTCAAGTGGTGAGAGTTGTTTGGGTCACTATCCCACCAGATCCACTACACTACCCAAGTTTGATGAGTACATGCCATAATTTGATTTATCATTATCCCACCTATTCCACCACTCTGATGCCTTTGCTTCTCAAGCCACCATGTATAATTTCTTTTAGATATGTCCTTTAAAGGTCAGTTCCATGCAACTACCTACCAAATAGCACAAGATCCATGGGAATTCTTCTAGCTGGTTCCAAAATTACAAAAAGGAACAACCATCACACAAGTTACCTCGTACTGAGATCTATCAATTTGGCATGCTCCACATAGTTGGTACAAAAGCGGGCCCAACATTACCCCATAAGAAACTACTAGTCTACCCTAGACTAGTCTTTTAGCTCCTTTGGTGCACAAAACTTTGGCCCATCCTAATCTAATTTTACCTTAAATTTCTCAAAACCCTAAAAATTACCCTTTATTTCTTTAGTGGTGCCATATGCTTTAGTGTGTGCAACCTTGAGAGTAAGCACATCTATGATTTCTAGTTCCTTAATAAAGGCCTCAATCCTTTCTTTTGCTCTTTTTAATCCACTATCTAGGGTCTCCCCCTGCTCACTAGCCTTTATTTGGAAGGTACAGAAGAGTGCCTCTAGGTCTTTCTACTAGGTCTTCAATTGGGTGCTAATAGTATTGACCTTTTTCATTACCTGAGTGCATTTGGTTCTACTCACTGAGAAGGAATGCTGGAATAAGGTATCCTTTTCCTTGTTTTCCTTTTTGTGGCACACATCAATGACTATTATTTAGGTGGATAAGCTACAAAAAATAGCATCTAATTCTTTTATTGCCTCTTCTAGCTTGACAAAGAGGTATTTTACCATGTCCAACTTTTTATTCAACTCTTTTTATAGGACCTCACAAGGGTCTTCTTTCTCCTCGAGCACTAGCCTGATCCTTGGTAGCATCTTCTCTACGAGTGCATAGACTTGGTCAACTTCTTTCATCCTTGATGTATCCACACCATCCAAAAGGGATGGATATACCTCTTTCATTCCCTCCACTCGATGTTTGAGATAGAGATTTTTTTCCTTAAGCTCCTTCTTAGTTTCTTTTGCTGTCTTCCTCCAGATATTAGAGTGAACATCATTGATGATGTTATTGCATGTCATCAAGGAGACCATCTTGATCAATGAATTTATAAGTCACATAGGGTTCATTTCATGAGGATTAAGAAGGTGGTAATCATTCCCTTCCTCAAGATTCTTAGCACTCTAAGTTACCCTTATCAAAACCTCAAATTTGGGCTTATCCATGTAGCAATCTAGCACCTAAGAAACTATGTGGCATGTTAGGGTTGTATTAGTCCTTGGTGGCATGAACTCCATCATGTATAAGTCCTCATCTTCTTAAAATTACTAATGTAATTGCTCCTTATTACCTAGTTTATATTATTCATTCTCACCTAGCTCTTCTTCTTTGTTGGCACTGGTACCTATGTTAGTGCCTTCTTCTTTTCTCCCTTCTTCTTTTCCTTCTTCTTCTCTTTCTCCAGTGCTAAATCCACCATCATGTTCTTCTTATAGGGCTTATTCTATAACATATCCCCCCTCATTAATTTCTTCTTATCATGACTCTATCTCCTCTGTTTGATTTTCTAAGATACCAGTATCATCTTTTTTATCTTTAGGCACCCCTTCAAAGCCAGAGCACACATGTTGTGCATCTTATTCTACTATTCTAGTGGAGGTACTAGGTGCCTTTTCTATCATTCCTTCCTTTCTTGGTTCCATTCTCATGGAAACCTTCTTCTCCTCCCTTTCCTATATCATCCTTTCCCTTTCCTCTTAGGATGTTTTCTGCTCATTCTCCTTTCTCCTAGCCTTCTCTTCTTTGGCCTTTCTCTCTTCCTCCTCTCTCTTGGCCTTTTATTTCTCAACCTTCCTTTGCATGGATTGTGTTGCACATTTATTTTCTCTCACTATTATTTCCTCAATCTCTAATTTATGATCTCAATTTGGGACATGCCCTTGGCCTTTATTTCCTCATGCTTGCAGTGAAACCTTAGTACCGTATCAATATGACCTTGGTCCAAGCTTATGTCCATTAGTGCACTTGAATGGGTTACCTCCTTACGATATTTTCCCATTTCTCTTTCATTACTTCCTTCTTGCATGTGTGCCTTACACTCCTCTATTATTTTTTCTTTAGCTTCTACCATTTCAATGAATTCTTTTGGTACCCCTACCTTTGGCATTTCCTCCTTTTGTTCTTGTAGCTCATGCACCCTCTATATTTTGGCTTTATTGAGGTTGAGTTTCCTCAATCTCCACCTTCACTTATTCAACTCAGTGTGAGGTGGTAGGGAGGGGGTCTATTCACTTGATGAGGACTCTTCATCCTTGGGTACAATGTAAGTGCCCCTCCCACTCTCTTCTTCCTCCAACTCTTCTTCTTCCTCTTCCTCAGATATAACAATTCTGATCATGGAAGAGGGAACCTTCCCCTTATTTTTTTCCTTTGTACTTGGGGAGAATTTACATGCAAATTTCATGTGCTTCTTGGAAGAATATGAAGAAGATGCTTCCCCTTATAAATTAATCTTTAGCTTTAAATACTCCTCTATTTCCTCTAAAGTCTCCCCTTTCTTCTTCTTTGGAGACTTTTTCTTTTCGATAGGCATTGGGGTTCCCTCATCCCCAATCTAGACTGGGGGTGTTTTCTCTACTTAGTGCTAGACCTAACACTAGAATCCTTCTTATATGGCTTAATCTCATATAAAAATATATGGATGAAGATAAGGATGGTGAATTCTTATATGGGATCGATGTCTAGTCGATCTAAAGCATCTTCTTCATCTTCTATAACTCTTCTATCTACGTGAGGAAACTAGTGCCTCAACCTCCACCTTTCTACATCTAGTTCCTTAATAGAAATTTCCATATATTATACATTTAAAATTGAGTGTATTGTGTCCCTAAATTACTCTTCTAAGAAGGTAAATGGGAGATTCAACCATTTTCAACCTATTTCCATCCTTTAATGCCAAGTGCACAATGTGGTAGTGTTACATTATGATAAAATTTATCATTCTAAAAATATCTATGGGATCCCATGGGGAATAAACCACTCCATTCTAAATGTTTTAATATAATTCTTGCACTAATGTATTATTCACATCTTATACTTGGGGATGAAGGTGGTGGGGCAGGTGTAGTTCTTATACTTTTATGTAGGGGATTCTTGGTGTTCTAGGAAGACCCAAAAATTATATTCACTCTTGTCTAAGATCCCAATCTCTTCCATCATGATTAAGATGAGGATGGACCCCCCACCTAAAGGTCCCCTTAGAATTATGTAATTCTAGTACATTCTTAATCAACTCCTCTATGTTGAAATTTTTTATATTAAACTTTATGACATGTAATAGGCAATGTAGAGGTATGCCTTTGAAACATCTATCCATTGATCACCTAGATATAAATTCAAACTCATGAGGCACAACACCACCCTCATGTCAGGGTCATCACACTTATTAATAGGGAGTGAAAAACCCCACTTGAAGTAGGTGAGGAGCTTTGTGATGCACTTCACTTCTTCATCATTATCCATTAGTTAATGGATGTCTCTACTAGTGTCTAGGAGCCTATCCTTTTAATTATTTGCATAGAGATCTTCATGTGCCATCTTACAAAATATATGTAGTCTTTGTAGATGCATGAGAAAAGGAACTAGACAAGTTACTCTATCTTTCTAAAGGAAGGGAACCCATAGAGCTGAGTTACATTGGAAGTGGTCAACTTGTCTTGAATCAAGACATCAAATAGGGCATCACCTTATAACATCTTTATCCCTATGTCCACAATCCAATCTTGTGCCAAGTCTTGCAAATGACTTGATGTTCAGTTGTATTCCTTGAGTTGGTAATTATGTTGAAATGAGCACCAACTTTCCCCCACCTAAACCTCTAGGGGAAACTGCATATATTGGTATGACACCTTTATTAGTGCTTTGGTACCTATCTCAATGATGATAACAACTTCAATCAAATACATGTTTGATTTGGCAATAGACACTTTTTTAATGATATTCACCCTTTTGGGTTCTATCTGTGTTGGTGTAGAGCTTGTGGTATTCATCTTATTCACCATTCTAAATCAACTTGTGTTAAACCTAGGGAGGTATGGCTTACCAAATCCATGAATGTTGGTTGGTGCTTTGGTAGTTACAAGACCTATGATTTTTCTCTCAGATCTGAGCTTTGTTGGATATTAATGGTAGCCTGGGTGATAAATCCTCATTCTGACTCAATTATTTACTCAAATCTCTCTCTCCAACCCTTCACACTATCCCCACTATGAATGCACATTTTCTCATTGTGCTTCCATTCACTCTAGGTGCCTGAATCACTCAAATTCTCAATATGGTAGTGTTCTTCCTCTCTTCAAATTTTTGGTCCTTACTTAGCTTTGTTTTAAGTTTGAGTTACTGTAAACTTTTTAACCTAAAAAACATTCGGTGCTTGCTATTTTATAGCCTTCATTTTCATCTAACATCATTAATGTATCCTTAATGACATAGGTGCCTCTATTTTTTGGAAGACATGAAAATCTATGAAATCCTTAAGAATCTCTTGTTTTTTATGCATTAATTGCATATCTTTATGTTGGCCCTATCGCCTCATTAAATGCTCTCTAATGGATATTTTAGTGAAGTGACATGTGGTTTAAATAGTCACTTTCCACTCATTTCTAAGTGGATGCTAGCTATCTTACACATTCTTCTTTTATGTTTGTAAACTTTGGTGTGACCTTTGCCTTCCTTGTGGTAACCTTCATGTAATGCCTCACATGTGCATGATTCAACCTCTTTGGTTCCACTTTATTTTCTATTTGTGATCTTATTTCAAGTGTGCTTCCTTTCATTGGTCAATTTCTTACACATCATCTTGCCTTGGCCTATCCTACCCCATATAAATCCCTTACACTAGCCCTCTAACACTTTGTTCATCTTTGGATTATCTTACACACTATTAGATTATGTATATTCACTTCTTTCCTACAATCAACCATGTTGAGCATATTCACTTCTTGCCTTTTAAGGTCTTTGGTGCCAAATCAATTGATGTGCTTTCTTGAAACTCTATCACAAATGTAGTGTTATAATGGTCTATTGTTGGGCCTCCAAGTGCCCTACACTATTTATCTTATGCATATACATGTTTTTTTACTTCTATTTATGTTTGGTAATTTTCACGCACCCATGACTAAGATGTCTAGCCTCATGCACCTAGGGGAAAAAGTGATCAACTCACCCAATTAGAATTATCCATGAAGTGATAACACATAAGTTATTACAACTACCATGCATCACTCATTACCTCTATACAGTATACAAGGTACAAAACAAAAATAAAATAATGGTTTGGGTTATGCCAAACTTTATTTTGGTCAGCTCAACTTCAAACCAACTAGTGACCAAGAAGTAAAAGTTTTCATGGTGCAAGAACCAACCTACTACCTATATGGCTTCAATCAGTTGCCATTAAAATACCTAGGGAGCATTTTGTTAGATAACATGCATAATTAGCATACACCAATTTCTAATATGTGGTGGATGATGCAGGGGCCCATCTACTATATTTACAATTTTCCTAGGTACTTAAAGTATTTGGAATCATATAGCAACACCAATGCTCCTTCAAACAAATCTTTGAGCTTAATATGTTTGTCATGATAGCACTTTCGGCATGCCTTCTCATCTAAGTACTCTAAGTCTTCCAATTTTGTGCTTAAAAATTATTGGTCATATAAGTGACCAATCCATGTAATGCATAAAGATGGAACCATGAATTCCATGGGCATAACTAATTTAGTGCCAAATACTAGTTGAAATGGTTTAGCCTTGTTCAGGGACTTGTAGGTTGTGTGGTATACCCATAATACCATTGAAACATGATCATCCTGATCTTTAAAACTATTGTAGCATATATTTGTTAGGCACATACCTAAGATCTTGTTGAATACTTTAGCTATGTCATTGGCCTAGGGATGATAGGGGTAGTTTTGTGGATCACCACCATATATTCAATCAAAAGGATACACGCCATCTCATTGATAAAATGGGTACCCTGATCACTAGTCAAACTTAGCAGGCACCCATACTAGAGTATTATATTTTCCCATATGAAGTGCATGGTTATTGTGATTATGTAGTCTTGGGTTGATGTAGATTTAGCTAACTTGGTCAAACAGTTAATGGTCACTAAAATATATCTATCACTTATGCACCATGTTATGAGAGTTATTGGCCCAATGAATTCAAAATCCCATTTCTTGAATGGCACCTAGGAAAGGATGGGGATGAGAGGCATCTCATCTTGATGGTTAGGCTTCTTAGTACACTGACATACATCACATGATTTAACATACTCATTAGCATCTTGGAATAAGCTTGGACACCACAATCTTAATTTTTATACCTTGCATGTCATTACATCTCTAGTGCAATAGCCTCCTATAATCCTTTCATGCACTTCCTATAGGATGGAGTCCCATTCATATTCCAAAACACACTACTACAAGACTTCATCCCTACTCAATTTTCATAACTCCTCCTTAATGAGTTAGAAGGGGAAATGCAAATTGCAAGTTATTTCTTTTCCTTAGTGGTTAAGGTCTAGGTTGTAAACCTAGACATTAGGAAAGTGTTAATCTCCACTAGATATTCAAGGATGTGTTAGACACTATATATTTATGCATCTAGTATGTCATCCTCAATCAACACCATTGCATCACTAGAATTAATGTGGGATAAATGGTCTAGCCCCAAGTTATACTTTCCAAGTTTAATGATAATGGAGAACTCTTGAAAGAGAACAATCCATTTTCATATGCACTTGTGTAAAATAAGTTTGTTTATGAGGTACTTGAGTACCTCATGATCTATGAAAAATATGAATGGGGTTGATAATAGGTATTGCCTGAATTTTTGTAAGGCTAGACCATTTCTAGTGCCTCACACATGGTGGTGGTGTAATTCTACTCTACCTACATCAATTTCTTACTTGAAAAGGAGATGGGGTGGTCCATCTTACCCTCACTTTGTTTCACCAATATAAGACCAATAACAGAACTTGAAGCATTTACATGGATGTGGAAAAGAGTAGTCTAGTCTAGAAATTATAAAATTGGTGCACTATCCAGCTTTAGCTTTAGTATTTCAAAGGATTCTTCTTGTGCCATGCCTTAGTAGACTGGGTCATCCTTACATAAGAGCTCTTTTAGAGGCATTGTGATCTTTGAATATCTCTGAATGAACTTCTTGTAGTATCCATAATGGCCAAAAAAGGTGTGAACATATTTTTTCATTGAGAGAGTCTAGAGCTAGATTATGATGGCTATCTTTATTAGATCAACAAGCAAACCATCCTTATAGATGATGTTCCTAAGCAATGTCTCAAATGGAGTTATGAATATGCACTTCTTTATATTTAAATATATATAAATTTGCTTGTACCTCTTAAACATGAGGCAACAAATTATCATAGTGGTCTTTTACAAGGATATACATAGTCTAGTCATCAAGATATACTTAAAGGAACTTATGGATAAAGTCCTTGAAAGTAGTGATCACTACCCTAGAGCATACTATTATTACATTCTTGAGTCCAAAAGACATCACATTATAATCAAAATAACCTCATTTTGTCAAAAAGGTAATTTTAGGCTTATCCTCTTCCTTGAGTTGCACCTGATGGTATCCCAGAAACCCATTAGTGAAATTATAGATTTCATATACCGTGACTCCATCCAAGCCCTCATTAGTGAATAGGGTTAGGAATGGATCATTGATACAAGTAGTGTTCAATAACCTATATTAATGTAGATTCATATGCACCCATCTTTCTTGATGTTGATGACCATTGGGCTCACCCATTCAAATTCTTTGTATTGGGTAGATGATGCTAGCTTCTAGTATTCCATCAATATTTGTCTTTACCTTGGTATGAATATTAGGATTCATACAATATGGGTGCTTCTTGACTAGCCTCGCACCATCCCCCATCTTGATGATAATTTTACCAAGGGAAGGGTGGGTACCTTTCATGTCTCAATAAATACATGGGAACAAGTCCTAAAATCCATTTAAGAGGTCTATAATTCATGCCATCTTTGGCTCAGACTAGTAAGCATCTATAGTGTCAATCTTTAGCTCACCTTCTACACTGATATATAGTTTAGTGGTCTTGAGTGGCATATGGTAGGGTTAATTTCTCTCTTGATGAGAGTATTCAACTTGTCCTATCCCCTCAATTACATCAAATTAAATATGTGTCATATATTCTTCATCTAGAGCATTATCATCCACAAGACACACAAGTTTTTGTCTTTTTATTAGAGCCTTCTAATTATGCTCTTTCCAAGTCTCATCATCTTATTTATTAGAGTCACTATTGAGAATCACCTCTTTAAATAATGTTAGAAGTGTTAGTACTTTCTCCCCAAACATTTCCTTAAGACACTCTTCTAGGATGACAATGTCCTCAAACACTACCCTATAGATGACTTGCAGTGGCTCCAGTAACTCTTAGTTATGTAAAGAAAAGGAGAAGGTGTGTATAAACCTCTCTTTGAGTATCTCCTAGTTTCCTATCTCATGATTCATCTCATTTATAATGTATCATGGTCACACCCATGTTTTCAAGGCCCTATAAAAGGCATGCACCCACATGCCTCTTGGTACATGCTCGTCATAGACAGTCAAGGTTTCTTCACACAGGCACACATGTACGATTTAGTTAGAATCATTAGAATAATTAGGTATTCTTATTTCCTCATTACTCTTATCAAACATAATGCATATTTCTACCTTCACATCTCAACATGTGGGAAAGCTAGGTCTATGCACTACCCACTAGTGAGCAATAGTGCTCTTTAAGGTATGCCTTAGTGTGTCCATTTAATCTATTTCCTTAGGGATGTAAGCTTCAATTTTATGGACATATCTTTCTATGATTTTTCTCTCTTCATACTTTGGGAGCACTGTAAGCTTCTATTTACTTAGTCATAACACCCTTTTCTCAATATTTCTAGTATGGGGAACCCATATCTTATTATTGTAAGTAATCCTAATAAGTCATATTTTGGTTGGCCTTGGCTCAGCTACATGCACTAGGTAGTACCTTCATTTAGTGACCTTATAGGCCTCTTCAACCCATCACTTGTAGGCTAAATTATTTGTATTATAGGTTGATTATCTATCCTCCCATTTGAGCATGCCTTGGTCATTAGGGTTAAGCTTCTCAGTGCCCTATGCCATGATGTTATAAATATGGTTGATCTCATCCTTGAGATCAAGGCTTTCTACATATAGGGGCCCTTGATCACTTACTAGAGGGATCACCACCCTTTCTTTGCCATTCTTAAAAGTCATATAGTGCCTCATAAAGTGCATGTTTACATTATTATCATAGCACCATGTCCTTATTGAGAGTTTTGGATAGTTATATTACTCTATCAAATAAATGACCTCAAAGTGATCTTAGAACTTATAACCCATGATATTTATAATGATGCCCTTCAAAATCACAATAGATTGTACTTGGATTTTATTATCCATGAATAACATATGAGGTGAAGGCCTTAAAGGTGACCATCCAATCTTCTCCCAAGTAATTTTGGTCAAAATATTGACCTCAATGCCTATATCTACCAATACTTCATAAACTAACCATCCATTGATCATGGCATCTATTAACAATTCTTGATCATACTTGGTGTTTTGAGTATGCCTTATTTCACGTACCCACTCCATATGCAATGTCATAACTTATATCATTTAAGGTATATCCTCTTATGCTTTTTATTTCCCTACATGATTTAAAATCAAGTATTTAAATAGGGGAAACACCCCTATAATTTGAAAGAGTCATAGGATCTCTATCAACTATTTCACTTAAGCCTCCTAGTGGTCTTGCTTCCTACATGAAGCACTAGCCTGTGCCTCTAGATCCCTGGCTAGTTAGAGATCTCTCTAAAAGTTTTGTATCATGTTTATGTC
This sequence comes from Torreya grandis, assembly GCA_037957365.1. Lineage (NCBI taxonomy): Eukaryota > Viridiplantae > Streptophyta > Pinopsida > Cupressales > Taxaceae > Torreya > Torreya grandis. The sequence continues at coordinate 2,072,217 of JARHVA010000629.1, forward strand.
TTATTTAAATATGTCCTTTTTAATGCAGGGTCTAGATATATTGAAAATTTAGGCTCAGATCGTGTTATGTACTTAGTATGACTTGACTTGCCATACTCTAAGTGTAGTTTTTGGGTCAACACAATGGTTGGTTGAGTGTTTAACCCACTCCTAATTGTGAATTTCACCTTAAAAAAATCCTTGTGAGTTGTTTATGGCTTAGGGGACCATTTTTACTCTATGGACTCATGCCTAACCATTATGGCACCTCTATCTTTATTAGGCCAACCTTGAGTTATCCTTTTGTATAAGTCTGGGCACTCTTCCACTAAATGTGGTCCTTGATAGTACCTATACATTAGGTGCATGGGGTCATCATAATGATAATAGTCAATCCACCCATAATTGTAACATAATCATGGTGGGAATCTTCCTCCACCACATCCTCCTCCTCGCCCACACATGCCTTGTTAGTTCCCATAACACAGATTGTGTTGGCCATAGCCTTCATTTACCTTGACCCACCTAACCATGGACTAGTGTCATCACCTACCTTGTGCCTCATTATATGTTTTGGTGAATCTCATTGATGACTCGATAGTCTACTATTGAATGTGTATAGGCATCACACATTTTGTAGTAAATGGTGGTGTTTACTTAACTAGCATGTTATAATAGAGGATAATTTTGAGAGTCATGTAGTCGATGACAAACTTCACAATTGATAAGTAGGGCATTAAAATTTATTCATGGGAAATTATTCTTTCTACTCCCCTCCATCTCACATTTATTACACCATAACCCATTTTAAGAGTCATGTGCCAAACGAAAAGTCATCTTCTATAGCTGGGAGGCCATTAACGTGATCTATGCCTCCATGAATGGGCTGATCTGGTATCATTATTGCCTACTACCTTGGACCAAAGTATGGATTTAAGCACTTCATAAGGTTCCATGAATATCTTTATGGACAACACTCATCTAAAGGGCACCAACATGCCTCCAACAAACCATTATGCATGTTAGGAGGGGTGGATATCATATAAAAGATTAGAGAGAAGAGTTTTAAATCATGCATCATATAAGCACATGCTTTTAGATAACCCTTGGTTAGTTTCCTTGAGTATTGAAATGCTATGCCACTCAAATTAAGGGATATCAAACTCTTTCAATAATTCTTCCTTCAACATATTTTAGTCAACCATAGCCTAATTCTGATCGAATTTCCAATACCAAGTATGGGTATGATCCAACAAAGTGGTCATGAACTAGGTTACCTTATGCTTAGGATGAGTGATGCCTCAAGCATGACATTGAAACTCACACTTCATCACATACTCCATGGCACTCTTGATGCCATGATACTTAATAAAGTGCATTACCATCTCATAGTAGATCTACTAAGGGGATAGTCTCAAGTTATAAGGCACATATCCCACTTATGTTTGTGTTGGAGGTAGCCCTATAGTGCTAATTGTATGTTGGGGAATTGAACCTATCATTATCAACTACACTATTAAACTTATCAGTGTATTACTACTCACTTATGGTGTCATGCCACTTCTTATAGGATACTTCCCAATTGGTATAACTAACATCCTTTGTATAGGATTGTTTACACTTATGTTAATGGGTCCTAGATTGGTACTTACTAGGTTCATCATATCCTCACTTAGTTTTTTATATTGAATCACTTGATCACTAACAAATTCTTGATACAAATGTTGAATCTTATTAAATTCAACATCAATAATAAGTTTAGTTACCATTCTTCTATCTTCTAGTGGAGAATCTAGCATATGAGCTTGCACTTCAAGTTTAAAGGGGGTGGGAGCTTCTATTACATCCTTAATTACCACATCTTGCAAGGACCCAATGCATCCTACACCCAACTACTGAGCCTAATTTCTTGTTTCTTCCTCTATTTATTTATACTATTTTAATTCAAAGGATCCTTCTTTATGCCCTTCCCACATGCTATAGGTCCTCTCGACACTTCTAGGTTCTCGATCCTCCATCAACCTACACCTTTGCTTACTATAGTTCAACCTCTGAATCTCTCTAGTGTTAAGTTGTTGGTCTTCTTCCATCATGCCTCAAATACACTTCCCCTTCTCACTTTTTGTGATTTTTCATATCTGTAAGTATTTTAGCCTTCCATTCTTATGGTTTCTATACCATAATCCACTAGAAGATTCTTTAGTTTGGTGTCAAGTCCTTTGATGAATATGCCCCTTAGCTCATGAATAAAATCATTATCTACTTCTTCAAGGTATGAGAAGATCGATACTGTAAACTCCAACATGTATCTATTCAATTTATCTCTCCACCACTTATATACAACATGCATCCAAACATCATCTAGGCTTTCAAGCCTCTCTATACACTTTGTGATCTACTTGAGGCATTGGTCATAGATTTTCCTTCTATAAGTAGTGTATGTTACTAGCCATTGATACACATGCTCAAGTATCTCACAAAATAACACCTCATATAAAGCATCATATAGGTTGGCTTTCACGCATTTCCTCAGCTCTTACCCTTTACATGTGGGATGCTTATGTGCTAAACTATCTTCCACTTGCTCTAACTAGTGCTTGATATTCTTGAGTGATAGTCAAAGCATCACTCTATTTCACCATTATAATAATGAAATTTAACATGTGTCCTAGCAACAAAACCAAAATGTTGTAAAAAATTTTAGTAGATTAGATTTTATGCTTAGTCATGTAATTAGCTATCAAACCAAGTCAGTTCTAGACTTAACAAAGCTAGGTGTGAGCATAATAAGGTATAACACACAACATTTAACACACTATTACACTGGCATCAATTTCACACAAGATGCAAGCCTTGTGAACTCACCCAAAGCATAATAGTGAAGGGACTAGGCCCATGTTGGGCTAGTTAGAACATGGTGCAACTTGGATTTCAATGGGATTTAAACATTGGCAAGAGGGGTTTAGGTGGCCTTTTGATGCTAGGTTATTTGAGGGGAGTTCAATAGGTTTAATCCTTATCAGTGGCATAAATCCTAAGGTAATAGTCCATAACTAGCTAGGTAGGACTCTTAGTGGCACATACTAGGAGAATAACTAGTATAGGCTCATTCGGTTACTTAAACAAGTCATAGGGATGGCTTGGGTTTAAATGCTCATCCTTAAGGTAGTGCTCTAGGCATGGGTCTTAGAGCCCATATGCATTCAAGTTCCAACACTTAACATATCTATATATAGGTTGAAGTCACTATATGGTACAAGGATGCCATTAATGACTAGGGATAAACCTCCATATCATAATACATTCAAGTAAATAACTATATCATTAGTATTATAAAACTAAGTCATAACATAATATTATGTTATCTATATTTTAAGAATCAACACATTAGTTATTCAACCACATTATTCATTTACCTCATAGTTTAGTGTACAAGGATTAAGATATAAAAGTAGAGATTATACTCTTTCCTAACACTAATTATGCCTAATAGCTAATAATAAAGCTTTGGGTGATACATTCAAGATACTTAATCAATCATATGTAGAATACAAATACTTAGGTTGTCTCTCCATTTCAATAGAGATTCTCTACATTCAATCACCTTTCCTTTCTCTTTAAAACAAGCCTCCTTTTATAGCCAAAAGGTTTTCCTATCACCAAGTTAGATAGAAACATGCCAAGTGATGAGGTGTTACTAGGGGTTACTATCCTGTTGGCTCCACTATGCTAGCCAGGTTGGATAAGTGCATACCAAACACTAATCTATTGATGGGGTTTTTATCCCCAACTTCTCCTCCACTTTAACATATTTTATTCTTAATCCACCATGTAAAATTTCCTATAGGGATGTCCTTTGAAGGTTGGTGCCACATAACTACCTACTAGTTGGTACAGGATCCACTAAAATTCCTCTAGCTAGCAAAAAAAGTACAAAAAGGAGAAATTATTACATAAGGTTGCCTCATGTTGAGATCTATCAAGTTGGTATGGTCCATGTAGTTGGTACAAAAGGGGGCCCAAAAATCTCTTTACACACACACACACACACACACACACACACACACACACACACACACACACACACACACACACACACACACACACACACACACACATTGTAATGAAATTACTTAGATATTCACACAAAATGATTTCATATTATGTAGAATAAGAAAATATGAGAGATCACATAATGATAATTGATAATAGAATAGAATACTAGATAATATAGCAAAGCCACTTTGAGGGGGAAACCTCCAAAACTATACACTAATAGCAGAATACTTAACATAATACATAAATACTAACCAATACCTCTTATATATAGTCTATTTATCCAAGGTTATTCCATAGGTTGACCTAACTAATAACATAGAGAAATGTAACAAGTAAATAAAAGACGTATGTAAGCCAAAAGTTGGCCACACATATCACTAGACACACCAATGTAAGGGTGTAACAAGCCCTTCCCCTTCAAAATAATGTTGTCTTGAATGTTGTGACAACTTTGGATGTTGTTTCATAAATGCTTCATCCTCCCAAGTGGCATTCTCACATGTAAGATTATTCCATTTGATCAGGTACACTATAATTGCTCTAGAATGCAGCTACTTGGTGTGCCTTTGAAGGATCACCTTAGGATCAAGAACAACTCTACATTCCTCATCCAATTTTGGTAATTTTATTTGAATGGCAAGTCTATATCCAATGAATTTTTTAAAGCATGATACATGAAATATTAGATGTGTGTGAGTGGATGAAGGAAATTATAACTTGTAGGACACATTACCAATTTTTTGCAAGATCTAATAAGGCCCATAGTATTTAGGGGATAAGTTGTTATCTTTTTTTCATTACTTCAATGACATCTATTTGTATGGATGTAATTAAACAAAGACCCAATCACCAATATCAAAATTCCTCTCACTTCTGTGTTGATCTACCTATTTCTTCCCATGATTCTAGGCCATAGCTAAATTTCCATGCAAACTTACAAGGACCTCTTATTGATGGTGAATATGTTCTTCAACTACACAAACCTTAGGATAGACCTTCAAGGTTGAAGTGATGGATGGAGGGTGGTATATATATAGTACCACAAAAGGAGACATTTTTTAATAACTATGAATAGATCTATTATACCACCATTCAATAAGTGGTAGCCACTGAACCCATTTATCTTATTTATCATAAACAAAATAATGGAGATATCCTTCTAGATATTTTTTGACTACCTCAGTTTGTCCATTAGAATTAGGATGATAGGATGAACTATGAGCCAATTGGGTGCCCAAACATGTAAATAACTCAGTCCAAAAATTACTATTAAAAATGGGATCTCTATCACTAATAATGATCTTAGGGGTCCCATGCAATTCTTGAACTATATTGAGAAAAGCAACAGCTACTATACTAGCAACAAATGGTTGGGATAATGAACAAAAACGAGCATACTTACTGAGATGATCTACAATAACCATGATAATATTTTTACCCTTAAATCTTGCTAACCCTATAATGAAATCCATAGATACCTCTTCCCGATTCTGGGTAGGGATGGATAAAGGTTGTAAAAGGCCTGGGGTTTTGATGGTTTTGCCTTTGTTTTGTTGACAGATTATACATTCAACCACATATTTCTAGACATCCCCCTTGAGACCTTCTAGAAAACATTTCTTGATTCTATGATAGTTTTTCAAAAATCTTGAATGACCCCTAATTAGATTTGCATAAAGTTCTTGAAGGATTTTTTATTTAAGAAGAGAATTCTTACATAGGTACAATCTATCTTTATATCATAATGCATTACCTTTCCATGTTAATTTTTCAAATCCACCTAAAACTTGATAAAGATTTTGAATCATGGGTAGTACAATCATGTTCCCATTATAATCATGCTTCTTCTAGCCAATCTACCTGTAAAATAGTTATAACATATATCAATGCCTCAATTGATTCATCTTTTCTAGATAGTGCATATGCCACCACATTATCCTTACCTTTTTTATAGACTATTTAAAAATCATAGCCTAACATCTTAGTTACCCATTTTTTTTGTTCTTTAAATGACAACCTTTGTTCTAAAAAATATTTGAGACTATCATTATTAGTCTTTACGTAAAAGTGACGACCCATCAAATATGGTCTCTATTGTTTGGCTGCATGAAAAATGGCCATCATTTCCTTATCATAGATGGGACTGTGATGATTTTTAACCTTTAGTTGATGACTTTCAAATGCAAGTATTATACCTTATTACATGACTAAAACACCCATACCATACGCAGATGTATCACATTCAACCACAAAAGTTTTAGAAAAATTAGGAGTGGCCAATACTAGAGTAGTGCAAATATCCAATTTCAATTGTTCAAATGCCTAGGTAGCTATATTAGTCCACTAAAAGGAGTCTTTATTTAAAAAAGAAGTGACTGAGGCTATAATACTACCATAATTTTTGACAAACCTATGATAGTAACCAGTAATCCCCAAAAATATTTGGATTTGTTTGAGTGTCTTAAGAATTGGCCAATCCACCATTGCTTGGATTTTTCTAGGATCCACTTTCACTCATTCATATGACACTAGATGACCCAAATATTCAACCTCACCAGCCCTAAGAGTACATTTGGAAGGTTTGGCATACAATTGATTTTGCTCCAAAATGGAGAGTACCTATTTCACATGTTGCAAATGGTCTTCCCAATTTTACTATAAATGAAGATATCATCAAAGAATATTAGAACAAATTTATTTCAAAATGAATTAAAAATAGTATTCATCAGACTCTAAAAAGTAGATGGTGCATTTTTTAGACCAAAAGGCATAACCAAAAACTCATAATGGCCCTCATGAGTCTTGAAAGTGGTTTTGGATATGTCTTCATCATAAATCTAGATTTGATGATACCCAAAATGTAGATCTAACTTGGTAAAAAAAAGAGCACCATTTAATTTATCTAACAAATCATCAATGATAGGAATCAAAAACTTATCTTTGATAGTGTACTTATTGAGTTCTTTGTAGTTAGGGAACATCCTCTAAGTGTCATCTTTCTTTCACACCATGACAACTAGTGAAGAATATTCATTTTGGCTATGGTGAATGACTCTGACATCCAACATCTCTTGTACCAGCTTTTCAATTTTACTTTTATGAGCATAGGGATACTTGTATGGCTTGATGTTGGGTGGTGTACTACCAAGAATAAGTGTGATAGGATCAGCATGTGTGTGGCTAGGTGGAAGTCCTCTTGGCATGTCTCCAAAAATATGATAATGAGCATTAATTATTTATTTTAGATCAAGAAGTGGAGATGGCTAAGTTGGTTGTACTTCCATAGAAAACAAGCAAGCTATAAATCCCTCAGCACACTTATGGAGAATCTTTTTCATTTTATGGGAGATAACAAGTTATGGAGATATAAACTTTAATATCCTTAGCTCAAATGTTCTTTATTCAGAATGAAAATGCATGAATAATTATTGAAAATTCACCTCAATAGTGCTTAAAGTGGTGAGCCACTTGACTCCTAGAATAATATCAGCTCCACCCATGGGAATAGCAAACATAGGAGAATCTAATAAATAGTCTCCCCTGACCAACTTAATACTATGATATTTTCCTAAATAGCTAATAGTACCACCATCTACAATCATAACTTAAAATTTTGGAGCTAGATAAATAAAACATTTCAAATGAGAAACCAAATTACTATGAATGAAGTTGTGTGTGCTTCTAAAATCAATCAATATAGTGACCTTCTATTTCTTAAGTAAACCTATCACCTTAAGAGTTTGGTGAGTACTAATACTTGAAAAGGCATGATAAGAAATAGTAAGCAAAAAGTCTTTAGATTCCTCCTCAACAACTTTTACATCCTCCTCATGTACTTTTTCATCATCTTCATCATCATTGGCACCTTCAATGTAAAACAAATTCTTTTTGGCACAATGACGGTCTTTTCTCCATTTGCTATCACAACCATAACATAACCCTTAGGCTCGCTTCTCCTAAATTTTTCATTGTGTTAATCTGGTGGGTTGTGGAAATGATGGTGTGGAAAAGTTAAGATCAAGACCAATAGTGAAAGTGTTCTTTTTGACCATCTCTTTTTCTTCTATCATGTGTGCCTTAGGGATAACTTCTACTATAGATGTTGGGTTAAACATTCAAACCTTAAATTGGGTGCTATATTTGAGGCCACCCAAAAATAGACTAGTCAAATTTTTATCAGTGATATTTTCCACTCATAAATTGAGATTTTGAAATTGATGAATATAATCCTTCACAATTCTTATTCGCCATAGCTTGACTAATTGGCTAAAGTATTTCTTACAGACATTTTTTTGATAATGATCTAACAACTCCTTAGTGAAAATAGTCTAGATAATAGGATCACCAATATTTTTCTTTTGAGCACATAACTAGTGATACCAAATGAATTACTCAGGTTCCAGATATAGGGATGCCGCTATCACCTTCTGAGAACTAGGGGTTTGATGTATCCTAAATAAATTCTCAATTTAAGTAATCCAAGTGAGAGGATCCTTACCATAAAACTTATGCATATCCACTTTTGGCAACATCAGTTCATACCAGCATGGGAGTTGTTGAGAGGAGGATCTAAATGCTAAAGTAGAGGGTTGTTGGGCTAAAACTAAGATGTAAGGGTAGCTAGTTACATAGTGATATGCTAGAATTCATTATGAACCCTATTAATATCTTTGTACATCCCTAAAACATCATCTTGGACTACAACAAAGTCATCATGCCTCACCAAGTTCTTTATGTCTTCTTGAAGCTAAGAAATCACAAGATCAAAAGTTACAGAATCCATGTCGAAAGTAGGCATCTTAGGAGTTTCTTTCCCCCCTTTTCTTCATCAATTACTCAAACCTACCATCTACTAACCCTAGGAGGTTTTTGAACCCAATAAAAGTGTATCAATAAATGGTACCATTATGATTTCCTTCTCAAGATGAATCCAATGACTACCTTTGTGCACTAGGGTAAAAATTTTGGTACTAAAAAAGTGTACCAATAGAATATATCATTGCGATCATCTCATTGAGATGAATCCAATGAAAGTAATTGTGCAAGAGGAATTTTTTTTCCAAACTTTTTTTTTCAAAAACATGTCTTGAGAAATATTGTGCTAATGAAAATAATTAATTCTTCTTGGATTACAAGTTATGTTTTTTCACTCTCACCACTCCCAAAAGCCACACCTCATTAGATCTAAAAAAAATGTTGTGTAGGAAACTTTCCCAATTCAAAGCTCTGATACCACTTGTAATGAAATTATTTATATATTCACACATAATGATTTTATATTGCATAGAATAATCAAATGTGAGAGATCACACAATGATAATTTATATTAGAATAGAATACTAGATAATATAGCAAATCCACTTCGAGGGGGTAACCTCCACAACTATGCACTAATAGCATAATATTTAACATAATTCATAAAGACTAACCACTACCTCCTATATATAGTCTACTTAGCCAAGGTTATTCCATAGGCCAACCTAACTAAGAACATAGAGAAATATAAAAAGTAAATAAAAGAGGTATGTAAACCATAAGTTAGTTACACATATCCCTAGACACACCAATGTTTAAGGTCATAAAATATATATATATATATATATATATATATATATATATCATGTGTTTTTTATACAAAGTACCAAAATACATCGATCCAACTTTAAGGTTGGGCTCTATCATGTCTATCTCATGGCCTATCCATGTTGCCCATAGATGCCTCAGATAGCCCCCTCTGAATAATATGTTATAAATAGGATTTTTGAGATGTAATTCCTACTAGCTATCCCTATAGTTTTTCTACATAGGCCTATATCTATCCTAGTTTAATAGTGGTAGCCAAATGTGCATCTATTTCTTAAGCCAAGGCCTAACATGCTTGTACCTCTCTTGCTTCCACCCTTGTTAGTGGATATATCCCATCTATGTCCACTTGTAGCCACCTCATGGCCTCTACTTAAAGTCTAAACTAGCTTTCCTAAATAGGGGTAGATGGTACCATGGGATCATATAATGCGGTAGGGTCATATCACATCAACACCTTATCTAGGATATTGATTTAATAGTTTTGGGAATATTGGAGTCTTATTCATAATTTAGTTAAAGGTCTGCATTGACTAAATTAGTAAATAATATTTTAATAATTTAACTACTTGTTTGTATAATTTATTTATATTTTTAACCTTTCTATAAATATTAATAAATATGGAGAAAATAAGACTTAGCTAAAAATAGGATGAAATGGCTAAGACAGGGTCTGAAATTTGTTGTGCAGGATTGAGACAATGTCATAAATCAAGGTCTAACTTTCATTTTTTGAAAGGATAGAAGCACCAAAATAGGACACCCTAGGGTTTAGTACTATAGTCCTTTTCTACTAATATTATCCAAACTACTTGTAGAGACCTTTTTTTGGGGGGAGGGGGGGGGGGTTTGTTCACTATCCCTATGTGAGCCTACCTATAAAATCTAAACTGCTAAAGGTCTATGAAACTCCTTATAAAGATGATTTAGCCTTCAAACACAAGACTCTATTATGCTTTGATGAATCTTAATAAATAAGGAGGGTTAGTTTGTGTAAGATACATTGAACATGTATCTAAAGCCCTTATGTTGGCACACTACCTACATACCGATACTATGAAGATGGATCAAGCCATATGTAGTTCTCCCACTTGATGTGATTTGTGAAATAGTGTTATTTAGATGCAAAAATTCTAAACTGGGTGTGCTTGAGTTGTCTAGGGATTGGTATGAGAATTTGGATATACTTGTAGTTGTTTTAGATGGTTGTATACAGAGAATAGGGAAATTTAACTCAATGGTATTGCTTTTATTCTTTCTTGCTTTGTAATCTTTTCCAACCTTTTCTAAATGAACTTTGAATGGGATTTAATAGAGATCTACTGGTCATGGGTCAAATGTATTCACTCTACATTGAAAATATGAAGGATAGGAACTAAAAAGAAATTGATGTTAGAGATAAAAATGCAATTGGATAGGAGCACTAAAATCATACACCCTAGGGTCCGATGCTATAGTCCAATTTGGGTACTATCCTACAAGTGTGGTACCTAGGGGGATGGGATTATTATGGGAAATATATCTTAGCTAAGTTGGAATCATGTTTTAGAAGTATATAGATGACTAGGAATAAGTAAAAAGGTGTATAGAAGGGTCATGAGATCATGAAAGAGGGTCCTATGGGTTGGGTGTCACAAGCCACTCTCAATCTACCAATTTTGATATTTTATATGACTACATTTACCCCCCTTTATTATAGTGATGCAACAAAGCAATATACTAGGATAAAGAAAAAATAGAAAATGTACCTAACCTTACTTGTAAGGGTGAAGCTCATGAAGTTATATGATGTTAGGTGTGCATAGAGAGAGCATGTTATGAAGTGTAAATTTACAAGATAAAATAAAGAGTATATTAGTTCCTACTAGATACACTATATCTAAAATAAGAATGTATAAAGCTAGGTAAGAGAGAGAGGAATAAAAAAGAATGAATATACCTCACCAGGTATGCAAACTAATACAAAATATATTTTGATGTTGAGGGATGCTGAGTAATGCTAGATGATGCTAGATATGTGCTATACCAAAAGAAATATCATGAATGGAGTTGAGTGATCAATTCTATGAGAGTGGCTCAAGATTAAAAAAGTTGGCCCTTTAGCTCCATCATCACCCACTAAGTGAATCTATGTGATCATACATGTGTTAATTGATGTTTGGATTGTATGTCCAATCCTTTTGAGAAGGTGGCTCAAGAATAAAAAGGCTAGCTAGTCTTTTGACTCCATTGTTTCCCCATGAAGTGAAGATATGAATTGATACTGGTGTGAATGTGTATCATATGAGATGGATCTTAAATCCCATGAATGTTATATAATATAACAATGTGACATGGGTATTTGAACATGTGATAGAAACAATGCCACTCATAGACAATCAAAAAAGGTGGAGATTAGGCGTGTATGAAAGCCACTCCAAAACTAGGTAATAGGCTTATGTGGAAGCCACTCAGAAATGATGCCAATGACCTACAAATGGAATAAAGCACACAACTATTGAGAATGCCTAGTTAATGTCATAAACTATAAAGAAGAGAAATTAAATATTCCATGTACTTTGTCTCCAAATATTGGTGACTATAACATGGATTCTAATCTAAAATTTATACCAACTACCATATCTAAAATTAGAAGTGAGAACCATCATACCGTGCATGATGCCCCTTTATATATGGATTCTTTGAGAAAAAATGTACTAAAACTACTAATTCTAAACTAAACTATTATTGACAAAACTATAACTAGTCTTACCTTATTTGTTTTTGGAAAATAAGACACCCTGTTATTTGGCATTGTATTCCAAACTTGGCACTCTTATCCTATGCTGATTCTGATGATTGTTATATAATTATCATTGTCTATCTAGTCTATTCTAACTAGTTTGAGTTTTGAATATTAATCTAGTTTTTTTAAAAACTAATTTGTTGACCTGTAGGAGCTCTTATCTCTATGATAAAACCCCTATTTATTACCCCCTCTTTTGAGGGTAGGAATGAAGACCTTGTAATGACTATCCTCAAAATAAAAAGTCCTAAAAGTGTGTTATTCTATGAAGTACATGATATATCAATGATAATCGAAAAGATATCTCAAGATATAGCATGGTTTTTAATGGATATTGTTATATCAATAGGGGTATGCCTAGATAGATGTAACAATGTAATAATATGTGTAATATAGTAAATTATAAATAGAAGTCTAGTTAATTTTTAGTTGTTAATTGTCAAAGAGGAATGGAGCATGATGTCCATCATGGCATACAAAAAATCAAGAGAAAAAATGATGTGGATCATGGCATTGCAAACAATTGAAAAGCAAACAAGCAAATAAGAATGCAAGGTAAGAAGTAAGAAGCATACAAAAGTGGCTAAGGGGCAAATCAAACAAGGGACATGGGCACATGTCACTAAAATTAGAAATCAAACATACAAATCATGTTCAAATGTCACATACACATACAATTAAAACAAACAAGGTTGGCACAAGGGCCATAAGAGCATAGAAGAGTATAAGCAAAGGACATTGGAAAATTTCCTAAGGCACAGACAAGATAAAACATGAACTATAAAATGCAACAATATCTAGCTATGCAAAGCAAGAAAGGAAAGCATGTAAATACTAGAAATATAATTGCATCTAACTAATCAAATAAATAAGTGAAATTATGCAAGAAATGTAGTACAAGATTAGGTATATGCGAAGAAATACACAAGCGATATATACTAGTGAGTGTCGATAGATTAATCTATCTAAGCTAGTAATTAATGTACATCAACATGATAACTAGAGTGTATGGGGTAGGAATGACATAACCTAGATGGTTTAGTCATTTTGAAGATTCCCCTAGGGGCTAGATATATCAATGTATGTCTCGAATGTACAAGTAGGATGCCCCTCAATGGGTAGAGTGAAGCAATCAAGGATCTTGAAGTCACTACACACACTACAAGAAGATGAAGTGAAGCATGGTAATGTAGATAAATCAAAAAACAATAGCATATAATAACAAAATGTAAGTCTATTGTGGTAGTTATAAATGTAAAGCATGAATGTTGCATACAATTGAAATGTTTTTGTGTTTTTAAATTATTTGAATGTTTTTGGATTTTACATATTTTAATGTTTTTATATTTTTATATTTTTTATTATTTTTAGTATTTTTGAATATTTGAATGTTTTTGGATTTTTTATAGTAAGCTATGTATAATTAGTCATAAGAAGACTATCTATAAGAAATTGAAAAGAAGATATATATAAGCAAGATTGAGAAGGAAAGATACTAACTAATGAGTCTCATGGGAGATTCCCTATCATGGTGTCCTATATCAAGGAGAGGGATCATGCATGATCATGAAGAATAATGGAAGGGTTGAGAATGTGACTGTAAAAGTTATATGTTATAAATTATCTAAAATATTTGAAGTAAAAACCAATTGTGGGGTCCCTCGATAACTCTAAGAAGTGGATGAAACTATAGGGATCTTAAGGACCCATCCAATAGTAGGAGAAGCTCTCTAAGAATGTTATATATGTGTAGATGCATGAGACCTCAATGTTACTACCCTGGGTGTGAACACTATAGATGGAAGCTATCTAGAATTTTAAAATTATGGTTTCTATAAAAGAGGCCTCTCTAGAAGTATATGAACTCTCTGTGCTAGTGATGGAGGCCTTTATTGTCTCTAAATCTAAACTAGAGTAACAAAACTATAATTTGTGGAGAAACTACAACTAGTGACTATAAAGTAGTAGATGGCTCTGAAGTGGGGAGTGGTAACTCATACAAAACTCCACCAACTATAATAACCTGATTAGTGTGAATGAATTTCATGCATCTATAAACTATAAAAGGTATTGCTTGGAGTTTTTGAATCCATGGTCGACCAAGTAACATATTAAAAACTCTTACACTAAGAAAAATAGTAAATGGTGTGGCCACATGTGTTGGAACAACTTGTAAAATAAGTGCAATCTCACCCAATGAACTTTGTATGTTCCCATTGAATCCACTGATAATTTTGTCAATTAGGGTAATATCCTACTCTGAATATCCCAAATGTTATTATAATATCATAGTACAAATGTTTGCACTAGATTCATTGTCTATGAAAAAATTATGAATGAGATGATGATTAATATAAGCTTTGATAAAGAGTGCATGATAATCTGAATCATCATCAACTATCTCCTGATTTGAGAAGGAGATTGAAGGTCTAGGTGGAACTCTATAATTCTACACACCAATCATGCTGCTCAAAGGATGTGACTCAACTAAAGGTGCCCTGTATGTAGCTAGTGGTGGTTGTGTATGGTGGACACCTGATGTGTCCCCTGTCTCTTATTTAGAATATTATGGAAAAGGATCTAAGAAAAATTTTAGAGCCTTGTCTTGTGTTTGCTTTACTTAAGGAGGATCAAATAAAATACTAAGATCAATAAGATTGCCATCTATCAAGTCTTGTATCTTATGTTTCAAACTAATACATCTATTTGTTGTGTGGTTTGGTGCCCTGTAAAAGTCACAAAATTCATTATGATCATATCCCCATGGAAGAGGATTTATTGGATCAACTTCCCGAATAGGAGGGAGAGATATGATATTACATTCTAAAAGATGCTATAAAAATTTGGATGGAGAAATTGGTAGATTGGTAAAGGTTAACCGAAGAAATGTTGATAAAACCACTCACTGAAAGGGTTCTCAATCTACATTAACTATATGTTGATTTTGAATTTTTCTATCATTGACCTTTACTTTGTATGGGACTTTAATGTTATTTTGTTTTTTGTTTCTGATATACTTGTGTACTTGAGTTTACCCAATGAAATTAATTTGACTTCCCTTTCCTTTAGTCTATGACATATCTTAGTGAAGGAAGAGAACCTTTTGAATATTATTGACTCATGCAAAGCTAGCAGAAGACTTTGCTTGAAGAGATCTTGTAATTCTTGATTAGCCATGGGACTAGTCATTTTAGATAAGATAATCTTATATATAGGAACATAATCTATGAGAAGCTCATTTGATCTTTGTTTTTATTGTGAAATTTGGGAATAACAAACCTTTTCACCAATGTTAATACTGAAATGATCTAGGAACATGTTGGTTAAAGGATTGAATGCATTGATTGAATTATTTGATAGACTATAGAACCATTATAGAGCATAATCCTTTAAACTCTATGGAAATAACTTGGTTAGTAACCAGTCATTTGGTACATAGTCCAAACATGCTATGTGAAAGGCTCTCAAGTGTGTCTCTAGATCACCCTTGCCATCCTATAGAGTGAGCTTGGGTTAAACAAAACTTGGTCACAAGGGTGTAAAAGAAATATGACATGTTAATGGTGTATGTAGTAAATCAAAAGAATCTAAAGTCTACATTGGTTTAGAATCACCTTGATCATGATATATCACTTTAGATTGAATATATTTTATCTCTTACACAAGGTTAGCTACATCAAGCGAAAAATATGTACCTAGTTGTAGTTGTTGGTGGCATAGAGGAAGGTTGGGCTACTATAGGGGATTGTTGTGACATAGTTTCCCCCATAGTGTCATTTTCAATTGGTTGCTCTATGGTTTGATAGGATTGACCATGGTTTTATTTTTTTTCTTCTTGTATTATTTTAATAATATCATCTTGCATGTCAAGGTGTTTAGTTAAGATTTCTTTAAGTTACCTTTTATCAGTTTCATCAAAACTAGTGTATTGGACCATTGTTAAAGTAGGAAAACAAATTAAAAGTTGATTGAATTTTTTGCAATAATAAAAGTGTTATGGAAGGAAAGTATTGAATATAGGAAACTTAAATTCCTAAAAATAGAAAATTAGAAAATACAAGAAAAGGATAAGAATCTCACAAACATGTAAGGTGATACCTCAAAGGCAATGGGACATAGTATATGCAACTAGGGTTTTGAAAAATGATATTTTTAAAAATTACTAAGGAATTTTAAAAATTAATGTGAATTTTTTATTTAAATATGTAGGTAAAAAAATAAAAAAATGACTAAAAAAATTTTTATTTAAAGGGACCTAGTATATGTAACTAGGGTTTGGAAAAAAATTGATTTTTTAAAAATTATTATGGAATTTTAAAAATTAAAGTGATTTTTTTATTTAAATATGTAGGTAGAATATTAGAAAATTATTGAAAAAATCTGAAAGGAATTTATCCTAGTGTTTCTAAGGTTTTTATGTGAAAATAAAGTAAGTTGGGTTCACCAAATGATTTCACCATTTTATGAATATTGTAGTCTTACTCCTAATTTAGTTAAAGGTTTGAGTTGACTAAATAAGTAAATAATATTAAAACAATTTAAATACTAGTTTGTATAATTTATTTTTATTTTTAACCTTTCCATAAATAGTGTTAGGACCTAGAAGCACCATTGATTACCAAGCAACTAAACATGCAAAATTAAACTAGAAGTCACAAGTAACTAGAATTCAGAAACAACACAAAATATGAGAGACAATACCCAATTGTATTAATACTCTTCCAGAAGGAAATACAACAAAGAAGTTGCCACAGTCTTCTTCCTTACATCTCTAGAGCTCACACACATCTAGAGCATAAACAGTAAATCTCTTCAAGATCTCACTCTTTCTCTTACAATCCCAACACACAACTCAAACACAGAGTTGGTGTTCACCTCCAACCAGTCAGTATCCACTACTGCCAGTACACTGAGTATACCCACATACTCAACCGAGTACACAATGCACTCCAAGTAGATCTCCCATGAACTTGTAACAACCTACAACTCAAATGATCTTACTTTGGAAGGATCTACCTTGCCTTCCTCTTTGCTCTCCAACTGAGTACACACCATACTCCAAGTAGATCCCACCTGATCTTGCTCTTTATTGTGTTGTTGTCACCTTGATCTTTCTGCCACCTATAGATCAACCTAGTTCTGCACACCTACAAACCTTAGACCTCACACACACATACACCTGTAGATCAATGATCTTACTTACCATGCAGATCTCCAAACGTGGCCTTGCACACTTGCTGACCAAGATCCTACATACATGAAGAATCCTTCTGATTCTCCAAACTAGCACCCATACTTGGCACTATGGCACTAGGAGGAACACACCTTGCTCTCTTTACTCTGAACGAGCTAATATTTGCTCTCTTACTCTCTAGCACAAATTACAATACAACCCATGAGTTTATTAAATAGATCTCATGTAAATAATAATTAGACATCTAATTACAATAATTAGATCTACATAGCTCAATACTAAAATTAGCCTTCTTACATGCAAACAACTAGTTTGTTAACTGAACTATCCATGGAACTCACAGTTGGGAACCGCATAAGTGACTGACGTCGATCCCTGTCTGCCTGAGGGTGACTAACATCAGCCGATCTCTAACCATCATTGGTAGCTTCCTATCTCCACCTGACTGACATCAGTTGGCCTGACTGACACTGGTGACTATGACACTCAGCACCCTCCTCTAATGTCTGCATCAGTGAAGCTTTTAGCTCCACAACCTAACAATCTCTCACTTGGAGATAAAAAACTACAATGTACTTATACCTATACACCTATCTAATCTATTTCCTAGATTGTATCCCTCTTTCAAGATCAATCTTGAAGACCAACCACCACACAACCTATGGTGCACCTCCTATCATCTAAGTAACCTGCCACATCTGAACCTACAAACCCATGTAGTGAAGTCCTGACCCTGCATATCATGTATACCTACTGCTGGTCCCTCTCAAATACCTGAGAACCCACTTCCCCGAATTGGCTCCTAACTCTCTGACAGTTCCCACTGCTGGGGAAAACTCAGGTCTATACCAGACCTCATGTGATTTTGGACACCGAATTATCTAGCCCTTGGTGTGCTCTAATTTTACATCCTACATATTGAACCTCACTAACACCTGATTCACATCAGCTCCCTCTGGAGACAAAATCAACCTATGATCTTCCATGTCTCTCATGCCAAAGAATTTCACTGCTCTAAATTCCTCATGACATGCCACTAAACTAACCTTACCCTTAGCTCAGCAAAACCCTGTATGTCTGAACCTGCACCAAGCATACCATCCACATACAGTAATAGGATAATGTTGCAACCATCATCCACCTAGTAAGACAAACACAATGGTTATACTGACATTGACTAAAGCCCTACTTTGTCATCCACTTGGTACCACCTGTCAGTCCTGTACCACAATCTTACAGCTTGTTCAAGACCATATGACCTGGCCTTTATCTCACATGTCCATTCTCTCTATTCTTTAACTAAGGTATCCATTCATCTTTAGTGCTTTCTTTCAGCTGGCAACCCTACCAAATTTCCTATTTGGTTATGCATCCTATTCATGCCATGCTCCCACTATTTCCTGGATCCTTCTTGCTCTGCAGTGAGCAATGAGTATAAAGAAGAGGAACAATGAATTTGAGGCTTACTTACCCTTTCAATCCTCCATATGTGTGTTTGAGACTCCTTGACAGCTTGCTATCTGCCCAAAATCTGTTATAGTGACCGACCTCGGTCACCACACAATCTGCATCTGACTACTGTCAGTTTCCATATGACTGTCCTTTCTATCGATACCAATTTTTTGATTGGTGTCAATCTTACCTGGTCGCTGATGTTTGTTCCATGACTGATGCCAGTAGCCACCTTGCCTGACACCATCAGCTCTGGTCTACACATGACCAACATTGGCACCTGTTTGTTCGATGCCAGTTCCCCTTGATCGACATCGATAACTGTGTTCGCCTGTGAGTGATGAATTTTTACCCGTAAGCTTTCTTTGAATCATTTCCTTGTCCAAACTACCCTACTCAGAGGTATCTAGCCCCATCCACTAATCTCTATCTATCATCTCCTCCAAGAACACCAAGGCTTTCCAGTTCTTAAGTTTATCAAAGACATCACTCTTCCTTTTCCTGCAATAAATCCAATCCTTTCTTGTAGCATCCCACTGCTCACAAAAATCTCGATCTATGCTCTGCTAAATCTTACCATATGACTTAAGAGCATCCATTCCCTTCACTTATGTGACCAAGCCTACAAAGCCACACCTGTGCAACATAAGTGGAATCAATAATACAAGAAGGTAGGTAAAGAGTACCTGCTTTCTTACCACATGCTAATTCAAGTGCATCCTTGGTAACATTCCAAGAATCCACTATGAGAGTTCTTGTGCATCTCTCATCACCCAAATTTCTTGAAGAAATTAGCCGTATCTCCAAGACTGGGACCTGCATGACCTCCTTTAACACCCATGTGTTGGCCATTTGCAATTTTAGCCACACTTCCCCTTTACCAAAACTTTGACAAGGCTCACCAACCCCTCTAATTGGGGCTGCATGGAAAGAGGCAATAGAATCTATAAACCAAGATTCTACTTTATCCAAGGAACATCCCAGAGCATCCTTGTGTAACATCTGCTTCTTTAGTTCCTTCATGCTGATCTTCTACCAACCAACAATCTTTTTTACCTGCTCTTTCTTTCCATAACACCGTAATTGACCATTCGTGCTTTTTAATTCCTCCATTCTTAGCTTACTTTATTCTGCCATTGCTATACTCCCACTCAATCAAAAATCCCTGAGAGTGACCTGTAATCAAACACAAACCTACTCCCTGCAACCTTAGCTCTGATATTTTTTAGGAATCTAGAACAATAAACATGCTCTGATACCAACTGTTAGGACCCAGAAGCACCATTGATTACCATGTACAAGCAACTTAATATGTAGAATTAAACCAGAAGTCACAAGTAACTAGAATTCAGAAACAACACAAAATATGAGAGACAATACCCAATTGTATTAATACTCTTCCAAAAGGAAATACAACAAAGAAGATGCCACAGTCTTCTTCCTTACATCTTTAGAGCTCACACACATCTAGAGCATAAATAGTAAATCTCTTCAAGAGCTCACTCTCTCTCTTACGGTCCCAACACACAACTCAAACACAGAGTTGGTGTTCACCTCCAACCAGTCAGTATCACTACTGTCAGTACACTGAGTATACACACATACTCAACTGAGTACACAATGCACTCCAAGTAGATCTCCCATGAACTTGCAACAACCTGCAACTCAAATGATCTTACTTTGGAAGGATCTACCTTGCCTTCCTCTTTGCTCTCCAACTGAGTACACACCATACTCCAAGTAGATCCCACCTGATCTTGCTCCCTATTGTGTTGCTGTCACCTTGATCTTGCTGCCACCTACAAATCAATTTGGTTTTGCACACCTGCAAACCTTAGACCTCACACACACATACACCTATAGATCAATGATCTTACTTACCATGTAGATCTCTAAATGTGGCCTTGCACACCTACTGACCAAGATCTTACATACATGAAGAATCCTTTTGATTCTCCAAACCAGCACCCATACTTGGCACTGTGGCACTAGGAGGAACACACCTTACTCTCTTCACTCTGAAGGAGCTAATTTTGCTCTCTTACTCTCTAGCACAAATTACAATACAGCCCATGAGTCTATTATATAGATCTCATGCAAACAATAATTAGACACCTAATTACAATAATTAGATCCATAGCTCAAGACTATAATTAGCCTTCTTACATGCAAACAACTGGTTCATTAACTAACTATCTATGGAACTAGCAGTTCAAAACTGCACAGGTGATCGATGTCAGTCCCTGTCTGCCTGGGGGTGACCGACATCGCCTATCCCTAACCATCGTCGGTAGCTTCCTGTCTCCACCTAACCAACATCAGTTGGCCTGACCAACACTAGTGACTGTGACACTCAGCACCCTCCTCCAATGTCTGCATTAGTGAATCTTTTAGCTCCATAACCTTACAAATAGTAATAAATATGGAGAAAATAAGACTTAAAATAGGATGAAATGGCTAAGACAGGGTCTGAAATTTGCTATGCAAGACTAGGATAGTGTCACAAATCAAGTTTTGGCTTTAATTTTTTGAAAGGATAGGATTGCTAAAATAGGATACCTTAGGGTTAGGTGTTATAGTCCTTTTCTTCTAGTATTGTCCAAACTAATTATAGAGACTTGAGTTTTTTGGGTTTTGTTCATTGTCCCTATGTGAGCCTGCTTATGAAATCCTGATTGATGAAGGTATATATAACTCCTTGTAGAGATGATTTAGTCTTCATAATCTAGAATCCATTATTCTTTTATCAATCTTGATAAATAAGGGGGGTTAGTATGTATAAGATGCACTGAACATGTATCCACAGCCCTTGTGTGGGTACACTACCTACATACAAATACTTTGAAGAGGGATTAAGCCATATGTAGTTCTCCCACTTGATGTCCTTTGTATAATAGCGTTATGTAGATTCAAAAATGCTAAACTAGGTGTGCTTGAGGTGACTAAGGACTGGTATGAGGATTTGGATATGATTGTAGTTGTAGTAGATGGTTATATGCAGAGAATAGGGAAATTTGCCTCAATGGTATTACTTATATTCTTACTTACTTTTGTAATATTTGCCAACATTTTCTAGATGAACTTTGAATGGGATTTTATAGAGAGCTATTGGTCATGGGTTAAATTTATTCACATTAGGCCAACAAGATGAAGGATAGGAACTAGAAGGAAATGATCATTGGATCTAAAAATACAATTAGATAAGAGCACCAAAATTAGACACCCTAGGGTCCGTGTGAGGATCCTTCCTGAAAAAATTAGCATATAATCATAAATACATGAAATATACTATGAAAAATTAATAATATATTGAATGAAACAAATAGAACTAAATTAAAATAGAAAAATTATAGAATTTATGGCCTCTTCAAGGGGGAAACCTCCTTTCAAAAAGATCAATTCAATACAATTCATGGATGCCTTCATACTAGACTAAGCTCCTATATAAAGCAATCTATCACTATATAACTACTACTCCCCATGAATGTTGGATTAATATACTATTAAACTATTACATTATACTATTATAATGAGCTTGAGAGATGACTTACAAAGCATATTCATCCATAACCTTTTATTAAATAAACAAACTAAGAATATATGGTTAGGACAAAGGGTCCTAGCATGCCCTTCCCCTTAAAATCTTTAACCTCAACTATTGAAGTGAGGAAACTACTATTGAATGGAAAGAAGAGGCTCCCAAGTCAAATTTTTTGTGGGAATCCCTTGTCACTAGATGAGAAATACATTGATGACCTAATTGTAAAGGGAGTGAGAGCACTTGATGATGATAGACTCAGGTTGTAAAATGAAAGACCCTTCTGCATCAAGTTTAGGAAGCATTGTCTAAGTGTTGACATTGCATCCAAGTAATTTCCATAAGTAAAAGACATGAAAAATAGGGTACATATGTGATTAAGGTGGTAGTTCCAACTTGTAAGTGATAGGTCCAATTTAATAGAGAATTTTATAAGGCCTATCAAATTTTGGAGCTAATTTTTGATGGCCTTTGAGCTTGAAGGAGGATTTCTTGTAAGGTTGCAGATGAAGAAAAACCATATCTCCAATTTGAAAGGATTGCTCAAAGTGATGTTAGTTTGCATGTTGATTCATGTGATTTTAAGCCATTTAAAGATTATCCTTGAGGAGGTGAAGGATATTGTCATGAGTACTAAGGGTAGAATCAATAGCTTAGATGTTAGAGCTTCCTGGTAAACATGAAATAAGAGAAGGTGGATTTTGACCATAAATAACCTCATATGGGGTGAGTTTAGTAGCCATGTGGTAGGAGGTGTTATACCATCATTCTAAAAGAGGTAACCATTTTATCCATTGATGTTTCTACTTAGTGAAAAAATAATGAAGATAAGTTTTTAAACACTTATTGATAATCTTGATCTAGCCATCAGTCTGTGGATCATATCTCGAGATCATTTTTAAATGTGTACCCAAATTCTTGAAGAGTTCCTACCAAAAATGGATTCTGAAGGTAGGATCTTGATTTGAGACAATAGAGGTAGGAACACCATGGAGTCTAAATATTTGATCAAGAAATATCTGAGCAATAGTGGAAGCAGTGTAGGGATGGGCAACAGCACAAAAATGAGCATATTTAGAAAGGTGATCAACTACAATGAGAATCACTAATTTGCCTCCAAATTTTAGGAGACCCTCAATAAAATTTAAGGAAATTTCTATCCAAATATGTGTTATAATTAGAAGTGGTTGGAGTACACCAGCTGGAGTGACTATCTCACCTTTGTGGCATTAGCAAATATCACATTCAGCAACAAATGTTTTGATATCTTGCTTAATTCTAGCCCAAAGAAATTGTAATGAACCTGATCATATGTTTTTAGAAACCTAGAGTGTCCAAATGAATGGGAAGCATGCATCTCATGTAAAATGACATGTTTGAACTTGGATCTTACTATTAACAAACGTCAACCTTTATATCACAATGTTTGGTCATCCCAAGTATAGTGAGGTTTAGCAGATGAATTAATAGATAGCTAAAGAATGAGTTGTTGGGTTGGGATGTCATTATGCCATTATTTTTTAATATTATGGAGCTATGTGTAAATGGGAATAGAGACTACACATAGGTGCACTAGATCTTTAAACTGATGAGAGAGAGCATCATCCACCACATTTTCCTTACCTTTTTTATAACTAATCTCATAATCATACCCCATGAGTTTAGATACCCATGTTTGATGATATGAGGAAGATACCTTTTGTTCTAAAAAGTATTTGAGACTTTGGTGGTCTATTTTGATACAAAAATGTAATCCAATCAAGTATGGATGTTATTTATGAACTACATGGATAATAGCCATCATCTCTTTATCATATGTGGACCATGCCAAATTATGGCTAGTGAGTGCCTTGTTAGTAAAAGTAATGGGATGATCATGCTACATGAGTACCACACCAAGACCTGTGCCACATGCATTGTACTCAATAATAAATGGTTATGAGAAATTAGGGATGGCCAAGATGGGGGTGGTGTGCATTGCTTATTTGAGGCTATTGAATGTTATAGCAGATGTAGGTGACCATACAAAGGAGTCTTTCTTGAGCATAGCTATTAGTGGTGTTGTAATTTTTCCATAATCCTTGACAAATTTTCCTATGGTACCCTATGAGACCAAGAAATCCCCATAGACTTTTGAGTATGGAAAGTGTCAGCTAGGTTGTCATAGATTCAATTTTTGTGGGGTCAACATGAACACCATCATAAGAAACAAATGTCCCAAGTACTTGACTTTTGATTTCCTAAAAGAACATTTGGAATATTTAGCACATAAGTGGTGTGCACATATAATTCCCAAATCTATATCTAAGTGGTGTAGATGATCTTCCCATGTGTGGCTATGGATGAGTATGTCATCAAAGAAGACCAAGATAAACTTCCAAAAAAATTACCAAAATAATTGGTTTATTAAGATCTAAAATGTGGAGGGGGCATTGGTAAGCCCAAATTGAATGACCAAAAATTCATAATGACCATCATGTGTGCAAAATGCTATTCTAGGAATGTCTACATCATGAACATGAATTTGATGATAGCCAGAGTGGAGGTCCAATTTGGAGAAAAACCATCCACCATGTAGTTCATCAAGGAGTTCATTGATGACCAAAATGGGGAATTTGTGTTTGATTTTTAGATTCTTCAAGTCCTGATAGTCAATGCAGAGTCACCAAGAACCATCTTTATTATGAATGAGCAAGACCGATGAAGAATAAAGATTGGTGTTGGGTTGAATGATGCTTGCTTGGATAAGGTCGTGAACCATATTTTCAATCTCAGCTGGGTAGTGGTAGGGCTAAATGTTGGGGGATGTACTACTAGGGAAAAGCTAAATATGATGGTATTTAGTTTGATGAGGTGGTAATCTTGTTGGTTCTATAAATATCGTTGCATGCTTGACCAAAATGTCTTAAAAATTTGAGGGTTGGTTAGATTCCAATGGAGGAGTAGTGTGCAAAGAGAACAAGTGGGCAATGATGCCATGAGACCTATGTTTAATAATTTTCTCCATGTGGTGAGAGTTCATAACACTAGTAGAGCTAGGAAGAAGGCCTTGCAGAGTATATTGATGAGCAATCTCAGTGAACTACATCCATAGTTTAGAAAAATCCCAAAGGATGGAGTCAAGAGTGTGTAACCATTGGGGACCCAAGACAACATCATATCCACCTAAGGACAAAGTAAACATGTTAGCCCTGAAGTTATAGTCACCCATATAAATTTGAGCATTATGTTACCTACCTTTTTGTGGTAAAGTACCACTATTGCCAATCATTAATTCAAAGATGGAACAAGGGTGTATAAAATAGTTTACTTCTTTAGCCAACTAAGGGTCAATGAAGTTATGAGTGCTACTAGAATCAATGAGAATGGTAGGTGGTTATTTATTTAAAAACCCTTTGACATGCATTATTTGGGGAGTGGTGACTCCTACCAAAACATGCATGGAGATCTCAGGAGTGGAATCTAAGTGCTCAAAATTATTAGCTTTTGGTGAGATCTCCTTAGTGACATCCTCATAATCTTTTATATCTTGTGGAGAATCAACATCTAGTAGATAAAATATTTTATTGATGTATTTGCACTTGAGAACCCATTTATCATCACAATTGTAACAAAGTCCTTTTTTGAAATTTGTGCACATTTTAGCTCCTATGAGATATTTGATGGGGGTTATCTTGGTATAGGGTTATTGGAAAGAGGGCTTAGAGGGTGCCCAATTAGAAATTATTTTTCTTCAATAAGGTTTGTAAGACCCAAGGAAACCATCATGGTCCTAGGTTAGAACATCTTGACCTTGGAGTGTATGGGATCTTTGAGGCCACCAATAAATCAACTCTTGAAAAAGTCATCTGATAACCCTTCAGTGTGATTAGCTAGCTTCTCAAATTCAATTTGATAATCATGAATAACACCTATCTAATGAAGTTTGGTGAGGGATCCTATAAAATCCTTAAATGCTAAGGGACTAAACCTATATAGAAGTAGGGATGCAAAAGTTGTCCAATCAGGTTCATTATTGTATTTGAGATACCAATGGTACCATTGGAGTGCATCTAGTTCCAAGTGGAAGGAAGCAATGGGGAATTTGTTGATGTGATAAGTATTATGAAGGTTGAAGTATTGGTCAACATGATAAATCCAACCTATTGGGATTGTAACATTAAACCTTGAAAATTCTAGTTTGGGCCCATGTGGTGGGTGGGTGGAAGAAAAAGTATGCTCAGAAGAAGACCTTATATAATTTGTTGAGTAAAAGAGCATGGGTATCATTCACTCCATGGGCCATATCAGCTAAGTTAGTGACTCAAGCCATCAAAGCTATAATTTATTCCTCCATGATACTAGAGCCTACACATGTAACTACCATAATGTGTGATGATGATTTTTTTTGGCAATGGCTGGGAAAACTAAAGTTAAGACATGTTTAGTAAGAATTTTTTTTAATTTGGTTCAATTCAGGTGTAAAAGTATTTGTACTAATTTTTTTACATAGTATGAGTATGATTGATGAATATGAGAATAATTTTGGAAGGGAAAATGCAAAAACTAAAAAATTTATCAAAGAGAGACAAAGAAGCAAAAAAGGGAGACAAACACAGTGTAAATTTTTTTGAGGTAAATGAACAAAAACTAAAAAAGTTATGATAATACTCAAAAAAAAGGAAAATGAGATTTGAATTAATTTAGAGTGGAATGGGGATATGGGACCTCAAGGAAGGATAAATGGAGAATGGAATTTTAGGTGTCTTGGTCAAGTTTTAGAAGCAATGGGGCTACAAATGGGAAGATATTGTAAAAAAACAAAAAAAAATAGTTTCTAGTTTTTTGCTGCTCTACTGAGGTTTCTAATTTTTTATTACAAGGATGATATGTTACAGAAAGATGGGATTGTTATGCTTATGTATTTTAAACATGGGTACTTATGGGGGTGTTTTTCTGTGTGTTCATCATCTATGTTGTAGCCTTGATATTTTTCCAAAAAAAATTGTGCCTGGCACTTCACATCAAACAAGAAATATTTGAGTAGACCTTGGCATACTAGTTCATCCAATTGAATATTCCAAAATTTATAAATGGTATCTTGTAGAGAATAATAAAATCCAATTCAATTCATCTAGTTTATTACTTTAGGAAGTGAAAGTAGAATAAGCTTTGATCAGTACATTTTTTTATTGTCTCAACCAAGCAATCTCTTACTAAGCTTCTACAACACCTGTTAGTTATTTCCTTTGTCTAGTATAAATGGACCCAAAGTTTGAATGGTTTCCTAAAAGTTTTATTTTAAAATATCTCTAGCCACTAATGCCATCTGAGTGAGTACCACTCTCCAAAAAAAAATTGGCCACGAATTTACCTCTTAATGATAGTTCTTGGTTTTCCTCATGGGTAGGAACTAGTCAATCGAGAAGGGGACATTAACCATTTTATTAAAAGGTCCTCTTAATGGGCCAGGTAATTGGGGTTCTTGTATTACTCCCCACAATGAGTTTTAGGGATTTCACCCAAGCACTTCCCATAGTTATGTGGATAAGTTTTACCTCAATCTGAAATAAAAGATAAAATTTGAAGTAGAACACAATCACAATATGGTAGAGAAAAAAATCATGATCTTTGATGATGACCTCTTGCCAAAATGAAATGGTAGATCTAAAATATCACATGGAAGGGTTGGGAATGGATCTATCACCACTTTCAGATCACCATGGTCCAATTATGACAAGGCAAGAGCATATGGTGGGTAGAAAAAAAAATCTCCCTAAAAAGCGCTTTGATACCAGATGTGAGGATCCTTCTTGAACAAATTAGCATATAATCGTAAATATATGAAATAAACTATAAAAAATCACCAATATATTAAATGAAATAAATAGAACTAAATTACAATAGTAGAATTGTAGAATCACTACCCTCTTCGAGGGGGCAACCTCCTTTGAGCAAGCTCAATTTAATATAATTCATGGATGCCTTCATACTAGACTAAGCTCCTATTTAAAGTAATATATCACTAAATAGCTACTAATCCCCATGAATGTGGGATTAATATACTATTACACTGTTACATTCTACTATTATAATGAGCTTGAGAGATGACTTACAATTAATATGCATCCATAGCCTTTTATTAAATAAACAAACTAAAAATAGATGGTTAAGACAAAGGGTCCTAACAGTCTAGTGTTATAGTCCAAGTTGGGTGCTATTGTCTTATAGGTGTGGGACCTAGGGGGATGGAATTAGAATCGGAAATACAACCTGGCTGAGCTTGAATCAGGTTTTAAAAGTTTATAGATGATTTAAATAAGTAAAAAGGTGTTTATAAGGGTCATGAGAGCATGCAAGAGGGACCTATGGGTTGGGTATCACAAGCCACACTCAATATACCAATTTTGATATTTTATATGACTATAAATATCATGGAGTGCTCCCCTCACCAGGGATCCTCATCTGGTCTCCTCCTTCTCAGTAGGATCTATAAAATTTAAACTAGATAGCTTTTATATCATATACATATCTCAAAATATATCTATCTACAATCTATTGATCAAATCTTATACAACTAATATTTTATTTTCAAATCTTAAACAAATCTTATTTTTTGTTATTTTTTGCACTAACCACTATAGGTTTGCCTAATTTTCTTTACATTAGATGCTTTCACATCTTTTGTAGTCTCCTTATTTATCTATAACACTAAGGTAAGTAAAGGTATGTATTTTTTAGTTCTATCCTTTTCTTTTTCTTATTTTATCCTTATTACATTTTACTTAGCATCAACATTATGTGTCATCATGTTTTATTCCCAAAGCACCATCTCATGTTACACTTATATGACACATGATGAGCTTCAAGTGGGTCATATTTATAGAAATAATATTTTCAAAGTTTAATCAATTATTGATTCTCTTTATCTTATAGGAACCCATTGAGTCTCAATCTATCTGAGTGCATTCCTTAAGGGGTGCATTGGGAAAGGAGTGGGTATACCATTGGTGCTTCATAGGATTGTTATCCCTTTTGTCACTTGTTATCTACACACTTATCTCCTAAAAACTATTTCCATAAGATTGATCTTCTATTTTTTACATCTTCTAATCATTTCCATATTTCATACCCCTTTTCCTAACCTAAAACCTCTTTTGATAATTTACAATACTAGGTTGACTAGGTTGACCTTGTACTCTTATTGGTGAAACTCATTTAGGTTATAGGTCAGCTCTTGGCTGACCAAGCCCATGACTTAGTGAGTTTTTTTCAATAATAGTACTAGGTTGATTGGGTCAACCCTATCAGCCTAAACTCTTGAAAGGTCTTAAGGTTAAATTCACCTATATATACAAGACAATTTTTTTATTATTTAGAGAATAAAAGAATAATTAAGAGATGTTACACATCTACTTATCCACCATTCTAATTTAGGAGAAAGCTTAGGGTTTCATAATTTTTTTGGAGATATAGATCTTGACTTGTAGAGAAGTCTTTTAGCTGCATTGATAGGTTATGTAACATAGATATGATTTATCATTATCATCCTTACATACCACAACAACCTTTTGTGAATCACTTTGGCCAAGGGAGAGATTTAGGCTAAATATGTTCATCTTCAAATATAAGTATTCCTAAATTTGTTCCTCCTTTATACGATTAGATATATATGCAATTACACTTATATTCCATGCATTAGGATTTTGTATACATTAACATGAGTGTGTCTTCTATGCATGTTTATTTTTAGTTTTTAGTACCATTACGTTGTGCCACAAGCTTTTGTGATCACTAGATTAAACTTTTCTTTACTTGTTATTAGTGTAGTGAATATGAAAACATAAGACTTAGTTAGGGTTATTCCATAGTTTTTATTGACTGGAGGCTTTAGAACCCTCCCTAGTGATCTTATTATAGTAAGAGATCCCCTAATTGGGTCTATTAGATCCCCATATTGGTTATGATCTTGATTATCTAATGTATCCCTAATCAGAAGTGTAAGTAGGATCTATCTTCTCTAAGCTAGGATTGATTTATAGATCTGATATATTTCTAATTTCATACAAGATGTGTATAATGAAACACTTGGGATATGTGAGATTATTGATTTAATTCATTCTTTGAGGGTCATTTTAGCACCCAATGTTAATTCCATAACTAGATTATTCAGAAGTCACAAAGAAGATGAGAATTAGCTAAATTTCTTAGTGTTTTATACACCCAATAAGGCATTTATCCACTTGGAATTGATGACCTCATTTAGAGGCATAAAATTCTTTGAATTTAGATTTAATAAGAACATAGGAAGCCTAGGATTGGATATCATCCTCAGAGGCTTTGGTGAATAAATTAGCCAAACAAGAGAAATAGGCTGAGCAAATTTTGATGACCCCATTAGAGGCAAGCTAGTGACTCGGGCCACATTTGATCAAATGATTAAAAAAGACATTGATATCTTTAAATAAAGTCTAAAATGTTTAATCTTACAAGACATTAAAGTTTAGATGCTATTTTTATACACCCTTGTGTATTAAAATGGTGCATTGTCACATTATCATGTTATCTCTAACATAATGACCCCAATTCATAATTATTTGAAATAATTACATTCACCTCACTCATTTACCTTTACCACATAGGTTAATTAAACTTAATTACTATATTTAAATAGTAATTAACCCCTTTTTTTACCATTTCTAACCATAAAATCCTAAAATTAAATTAAAAAAAAAATTATTCAATCTTCCAACAACCCTTACAACAACTTACCCTCATCAAAAACCTATGCAAACAACTTAGTGTTACATTCATTTAGTTTGGCATGTGGTTTAAAACAACCCAATCCAAATTTTAACCAAATTGGGCTAATCAACATCGATCCTCCATGATCAATGATGATTCTCCTAGATTTACAGCGATCTATATATATATACAGTGAACCTCCATGGCTCAGGAGGGATGGTGACTATGCTTTTGGACTTTGAAACTCTACTAAAATCTTGTTGTAACTTGTGTACAAACATTGTCAACATCTTACTATCTTGTAGAACCTCTAATTGAGAGATTATCAAAGGATATTTAAGGTTCTTTAAATCATCTTGTCAAATTTATTGTCAACTATAAAGGTTAGTAGTATACTTCAATTCATTCACATTTTAAATCTACAGTTTTTTGCATCTATCTATCATTATTTTACATTTGGTTTTAATTATTTTATCAATAATATACATTTTTACTATAGTCTATTTTTAGAGTTTAGCGTTTTACATAGAATTGACGTCGATCCATCTGAATTGACATCAATCCTTCAAGATCATCATCGATCCCTGCTAAACTTTCAAAACATTCTTTCAATCTATTTTCATAACATTCTCAATCTTAGAAACTTGTCAAAAACCTATATTCTATTTTTTGATAAACCTATCTTTTACATGTAGATGACTTTTCCTAGATTAGCACATGATATTTTTATCATATTTAATCATCCCATTATTCAACAATAATTTTTCATTGATCAAAGTGACATTTCATTTGAATTAGGTCTTTGTAATATGGTTTTCACACCTAATTAAGAAAGCATTAATGAACAATTGGCTATAATTCATGAAGACATTGATATTGCTACTAAATTTTGGGATAATTAATTTGATCATATTAATCTAGCTATAGATTAGTTATCTTTGGCATTGTCTATTTATATCTTATCCATATATATCTTTTTAATTTCATGTTTATTTATAAACTTGAATTTTAAACATGGGATGACATCCATCTAAGGAAGAGTATCACTTCTTAGTACTAGTTTCTTATTAGGAAGCCCACTCATTTTTCTATTAATCCATTTTTTGTGAGTCAATGTGATTTGCAAGTCATTCTTCCCACAAAGTCTTGATCAATAGTGTGTAACCAACCTTCATCTCCAGGTAATCTTCAAAACCCTATATTTACTTTATTTTAGTAGCTAATTAGTCCACATTGAAAAAACAAAAAAATATTAAAACATTTTGGCACGCTCTAAGGGACATTAGTCTCATATATTTTTTTTTAAATTCAAAATTATTGAATTTTCTTTATTTCCCTTTCTTTGTGTGAATTCATCCAAAGAACATTAAATTTGCATTTTTTCATTTTAAGGTTAAAATACATTACATCCATCTTTCCTGCTTAGGTTCTTTCATATAGAATAATCTAGGTAGTAATCTATTATAGCCATCAATTTATCCACACACAAGCCAAATCACTATCATAAATTAACACATCTAAAAATATGACATAAAGAAATCAACAGAGATTTCATCACCTCACGACAATTTTTTCCTGAAGATCTCACTTGGATTTCACAACCAAAGGGAGGACTAACTTAGTTCTCTAATTTAGTATAATCTTTGGACCATCTATATATATTGGCTAAGAACCCACACTAGCTATGGGATTGTGACATGAGGGGAGCAAGCCCCAAGTATCAATCCATGTACCAATACCAATATAGATTTCCTTTGAGTGCCAAAACAAAATACCCAAAACCATCCTTAGATTACCATTTCTTAGGACCCTCTTTATCCTTTTTCTTTATTTCTTCTCACATCTTAAAGTTTAAAAAAAAATATAAAAGCTTTTTAGAATGACTTTATTTTGTGTATCTTTCATCCATAATTAAAAGAGAGATAATTAAAGAAAAAGAAATTGTTGTTTTATTTTTATTTTTCCTTTTTCCATCTCATGGTTTTAATTAGATAATATTCAAAGAAATAATCTAAGGAGGGTGTCACATCCTCTCCTATAGAACATACATCTTGTCCTTCCTCTACCCTTGAGTCCTTTAAGAATCTTATGTTCTCAAACGTGTATTCTCAAGGAGATCCTTCTTTTATAGAAATATTGGAAAATAACCCCATTTCTCTCAATTACTATCTTAATAGTCAAGCAATACATATTGATCCTTCCCCCCATGCCCAAGATTCTTGATATAAATACAGGATGCCTTTGATGGAACTGAGAAAATTGAATAATTTACCATGGCCATGGTAACCTTTTCCACCAAATCTCTTCCATTTGGTTCTAATACCCAAGTGATACAACCTTTAGAAAACCAACCACCTATTGTATCTACTAATTCTCCAACCCCTAATATTTAGACTCAAAATAATTATACCACTTAGCCTATATCCACTATTCCTCCTCAAATGTTAGTAGTATCAATTCTTGTAAGTCTCCCACCCATCAGAATAACTCTAACATATAGTTCTCAAGCTCTTCCATAGACACAACAAATTCCTCACACACAACAAATCCCTCACACACAATATATCCCTCATACACAACAAATCCTTCTAACATAACCTCCCTAATAGTATGTCTCCTCAGTTACCCAGTACATAGCTTCATCACAAACATTAGCAACCACTTACTTCCAATCTTCTATGTAGTAAAATATTCCATTAAAAATCCCATAATACTGGTAGCATCCCAACCCATTATGTCCACTACAATTGGATACTCTTCTTCATAACCCTATCTACTCCCTTGCCAAATTTTCAAACTCTTTAGCAAGGTATCTTAGGAAACATGCCTTAGAATAACACCCAAGTAGACCTCATAAACATCTTTATGAATAGGATGGATAATTTGTAAGCCTCCACCTCTGGACATAATAATATGCTCACATATGAGCAACTTTGTAATGAGACTATCCACTTGTCTGTTCTTATCTAACCATACCCCTTTCAATGGGAACTTCTCGAGTTTACTAAGTTTTAAAACAAGGAATATCCCCAAAAACATCTTAGATCCTTTTGTTACACATGTTACCTTATAACACATGATTATGAATTATTACTTAGGATATTTCCCATGTCACTAGTAGGGGTGGCATTAGATTGGTACAACTCCATTCCTCAGCATTCGCTCTTTTCCTTTAGGCAATTGGCCCAAAGTTTCTTAGAATACTTCTTGATAAACATTGCTCAAAAAGTGACTATCATGGATTTATATGCCATTTGAAGATTTGAAAATGGATCCATATTAGACTTTATGGCTTGCTTGCATAGCCTAATCAATTAGTTAACCTTTTCCTTACCATAGCTTGAATTAATTGAACTATTTTCATGCTCTTTTGCAAAACATATATTTTCCATGTTACAAGTTCAAACTTTTAATACTTTTTATGAAGCCTTTACCATGGCACAAAAACTCAAAATTTATGTCATTGAAGAGGGAAAAGGTAAATTATGCAATAAAACTTCAAACCTAACCCATCAAAAAGTAATAATAATAATCCTAAACCAAAAGGGATAGAAAATGTTGTTATTTTAAAAACTTCTACCCCTCCAACAACCAATTAATTAAGACCATCCACTTTATAAACAGAATCACCTAGGGGCCTTACTCTTTTTCTCCCTAATAAATATACCCCTTTAGGAGAACCTTACACCTTTATATTGGATAAAATCCTCCAAGAAAATGTTTTTGAACTCTCTCTAATTAAACCAATTGATAATATGCATCCTAAACCCACTTGGTATAAAGAGGATGAATTTTGTGCCTATCATACGGTAATAGGACATGACATAGAAAGATGTCAATTCTTTAAACAGTTGGCACAAGGCCTCATCAATAAGGGTGACCTTTAGTTAGACAATCCCAATGCTCCTCCCAACCAATCTTTAGATATTTTCAGATAGTCATTTCTAAACCATCCATCCACATCAAACATAGTCCAAGCCAAACTTGAAGAAACACAAAAATAGGTTACACATATGATTGATACAATCTATGACCAATTATTGCCAAAAAACTCTAGATCAATTTCTAGTCTTAGATCTCCTCACAAGAGATGTACGTCAACCTAAAATTATTGAAACAACTTATAAAAACTATATAGAGCTCCTAGATCTCATTACATGTGATTATTCACATGAACCTTCCCATTCATCTTCTCACACTGAATCTCCTAAATAAGAAAATGAAACTCCTACTCTTGATGTCATAGATAAACATCCTAATACTTCTAGAGTCAAACATTCCACCCCTTTGGTCCCTAGTGAACATATTCATAATATGCACCAATATCATAATATAGAAGGATCCTATCAATTCCCTAAAATTTAGACCATTTAAATCATCCTCTTTCACAACACCTCCTTATCCCAAAAATAGTAAAGGAAATAGTAAAGCTCCTATCATCAATAGCTGGGACAACTATCTTAGTATCTCATCAAAAAAAGCCTTAGCCCATCCTCAAGTCAAAGTCTATATTTTTCAAACATCAAAAGATAAAAACCTTAGTCTGAATACCCCCTCTTTTCTTAACACATCAAATAACAAAGGTCTAACCCCTTTTGGATCATCTCCATCATCAATTTTAGGTCCCCATCTGTCTTATGTCCCTGTCATAGGTTCTTCCATTTAAACACATGCAAAAATACAAAATTTCCCTCTCGGATTAGTCACACCTCCATCCCAATATCCACCATCTTTTTATAAAGGCCCATTCAAATAAAAGCTTCCTAAAGTCATCCCTACTATAAAATCTAAACATCAAAACCAAACAATCAATACTTTTCCAAAAGAGATTGCACAACCTACTATAAAACCACAACACAGACCTTTAAAAGGATCTTATGTTGTAATCTTAAAATAATTTTTTGATACACCCATTATTATGTGACCACCTATATGGTTCATTAATCTTAAGCCCTAAAGACCTGCCTGGTATAAAAATTGGGAAATATGTGCAAATCATAGAGTACCTGGACGTGATATAAAACATTATAAATCCCTCAAAGTTATAATCTAATAGTTAGTCTAGGATGATGATCTATTAACTGATGATCTAAATGATAACACTCATAATCAAAAGTTTACTATTCCATCCATTCCACCTACCCATAATCTTGTTAGTCTTATAAGTGATAGAGTCAGTGGCTTCTTTGGACCCTCCATTATTACACATTGATGTTGTCCATGTAGCCACCTGCTCCCAAAATTAGAATCCTAACAACACCATTATTTTAATTATAGGTACCTCTACTCATAATACACATAAACCATCTAAAAAAATCCTAAATACTCTATTATAGATACTACCTCAGTTAAAGCCAAGGAGTTGGTACAAATCTCCATATTAAAACAACTCCACCAAATACCCGTAAAAATGTCATTGTATAAACTAATCAAGAACTCTCCACACCATCGATAAGAAATGATAGAATCTCTCCAAGATATTGAGGTTTGGCCATATGAGCCTCAACCATTATCAACATTTATTAGGGCCAAACAAATGGTGTCCACTATTAGTTTCACTGATTCTAAGGTCGTTCCTTTATCACCTAAAGATCAAGATTCCCCACTTTTCATCATAGCTGAAATAAATAAATCATGAATTAAAAGAGCTATGATTGATAATGGGGCCATTATCAATATTATTTCTTTGCATGCTTTCCAATAGTTACAACTACCAAAAAACATTATTTCTCAATCCTCAATAAGTCTTTATTCATTCAATGACATGGAAACACCCACAATAATAATGGTCATTCTCCCTATTTTCATAGGTTCTTGCACCCTCCATGAACTTTTTTATGTAATAGAGGGGACTTTCTAATATAATATTTTATTAGTATGTTCATGGATTTGTGCAATGTGATGTGTCCCCTCTACATTCCATCAATACCTTAAGTATGAACATGAAGGTCATGTACACATCATCCGTATCGATCCTCATCCTTTCAAATCATTTAACTTCACTTTTTGACCAAGAAATGTCATAATACCCTCGTTTGACACAATCCCATCTTCATCTTCTCATCAATCCTCAACTAGCATAACTATTCCTACTTTAAAACTACCATCTTAAGAGTCCATCAATTCTATGATGTTGCATCTTTCAATGGGGGAATATTATTTATTATCCCTTAACACATTACTCAATCCTAGGGAATACATTCATCCTGACAAAAACTTATGTATTTACCTAACCTAGGTGAGCTCATCCCATTTGGGCCACCTTTATTACATACTCACTTAATATATCATGGAATTGATCAAAGTACCCTAGGACCTAACATTGGCACCCATGCTAAATCCTTCACATCTAATTTGTCATTTCTTAATAAACCCTAGTTCACACAAACCTACCATTATCGTTGTGCCTAGAAAGGCTTCAACATGGGTAGAGATGAGTAGGGTCCCATGAAATCACATTAGGATATTTTAGAAAACCACATGAAAATCATGGCTTAGGCTTTGAAAAAGATTCTAAATCTTATCCTGAACCCATTATTCTACCATTATTGGAAGAATAAGTGCAATCTTCATCATCCAATACATCTTCCTTGACCAATGACATCGTATCCATCCCCCCTAAAAAAAATTAATTCAATATTATCTCCATAGAACCCCTCATCTTTCATCATAATGGTAAGACCCAAACCATCCCTTTAGCATATCCTAACTTAATAAGACCTGATACACCAACTATCCCTATTCTTTAGTATAAAGATGATGAGTCAATCTTAATAATTAGGTGTTGAAAACTCTTATTTACATAATTATCTTCCAATTTAAACATCTATCTTATGGCTTTTATTAATATTAGGTCTTAGGAGACCCCAAGAATTATTAAAATTAGCAAAGCCTTAACTCCTTAAGAAAACCAAGATTTTACTACTTTTTTATTAGACCATAGCAAGGCCTTTACTTGGTCCTATAGTGATATGCCTAGTATTGACCCCAAAATCGTTATCCATAATATCATCACCTTTCCTGATGCTAAGTCAATAAAACAAAATCTCTACAAAATGCATCCTCATGTCATACTCTTGGTAAAAGAGGAACTGCAATGCCTTTTATCCACTAACTTTATTCAACCCATTGATTATCCTCAGTGGATGTCCAACATTGTTCAAGTCACCAAGCCTATAGGGGGACTTTGTATCTCTACTAACTTTCATGATTTAAATCTTGCCTATCTAAAAGATGATTTCCATCTCCCTAACATCAACCAATTAGTGGACTTGATAGCTGGCCATGAAATGTTATCCCTTATGGATGGTTTTTATAGTTACAATCAAATACTTATTACACTAGGAGATCAACATAAGACTACATTCATTACTCCTTGGGGGACCTTCTATTACCATGTTATGCCCTTAGGCCTAAATAATGTTGGAGCCTCCTATCAATAGGCCATGACTTATATATTTAATGACATAATCCATAAATCAACAAAGACTATGTAGATGACCTCCTTGGGAAATCAAATTTTTGTAAGGACCACCTATCCATATGTAAGGTTATTTTTGATCATCTACTCTATTATCATGTGTGTCTAAATCTAAAAAAGTGCATTTTTGATCTCTTAATGTGTAAAATCCTAGATTTTATTATTTCTATTCATATAATAAAAGTTGATCTCTCTAAAATCAAGTCTATTTTAGAAATGCCTCCTCCATCTAACATTAACTTGTTACATATTTGACAGAGCAAGCTCTAGTCTATCCATAATTTTATCTCCCATCTTTTCGATCGATGTAAACCTTTCCACCATATATTAAAGAAGTATAGTCACTTTGAATGGGATCTTAATTATCAAGAGGCCTTTAATGTACTCAAAAACTATTTTATATGACCTTTATTCCTCACTCCACCTAAAGAAGGGCAACCTTTCTTCCTTTATATCTCAACTACTAACCATGCTCTAGGTGTTGTGCTTTCCCATCAAGATGAACATCACAAAGAACAAGTTGTTTATTATATAAGTCATACCCTTGTAGAATATGAAACACATTATCCACATACCAAAAACTATGCCTAACATTAGTCCTTATAGCCTCTAAGCTTTGTCACTACCTACTTAACCACAAGACGTACATCATTATGACTATGGACCCCCTTAAGTTCATGCATTCTAAGAATTATCAAAATCAATGAATGGCCTAATGGATTATGCTTCTAGCTGAGTTTGACCTAGAATTTATCCATTAAAAATCTATTAAAGGTCAAATTATTTATGATCAACTAGCTGAAGCACCTCTTAGCGACAAATGACCAATTAATTAGGAATTTCTTAATTAATCCATTACATCTACTTACCAATTAGTCTTAGAATATAAAATGAATCTATTCTTTGATGGATCCAAATATGAGTGGGGAGGTGGTGCAATAATTATATTAATCCCTCTTTAAGGCATTCTTATGCCTTTATCTTTTAAATTAGACTTTGATTAACCCAATAACATGGTTGAATATGAAGCATTAATCATAGTCCTCCAAACTATCCTTGCATTACGAATTAGATCCCTTAATATCTATGGTGATTCTCAACTGGCGGTTAATTAAATTACTGATATATATTAATGCAAGAATGATATCCTATAAAGATATAAGACCTTAGTTGATCAACTCTTATCCTCTTTTGAACGTTATGACATCCAAACTACTCCTAAATTAACTAATAATTTCATTGATACTATGGCATCTCTTGCCTTTTTTTATCCCATCCTCATCTCAAGAGTCTAAGCTATTTACCCTTATCCATCAAGTTAACCAACCTTCTTACACAAGAATTGATCTTCCATCTATCAATAATATCTAGGAGATCCTAGAGGAGCCATGGTAGATATAAATATTTACTTATTTGTCTATAGGACTATCTCCTCCCCATCTATCCAAAGGTGCTAGGCATGTCTTTCAATAAAAAGTTTCTCACTATACTATACTAGGGGGTATTCTCTATAAGCATGGTTTTGATGGCATTCTTCTTTTTTGTCTCCAAAATAATGAAGATACCTTAGCTATCTATGAAGTAAATAATAGGTCATGTGGTGGACACTTTAATGGTTGGACTATCAGCAAAAAAATATTATGTCTAGGATATTATTGGCCCACTCTGAATCAAGACTATTGTGCATATGTTAAGAAGTGTGTAAAAAGTTAGTAGCATGCAAAATTATCCCATGTCCCTAGTAAATCCTTATAGGTAGCAAGGGATTTCTAGCCATTCTCCCAATGGGGGCTTGATCTTATTGTGCAAATCAACCCTAAATCTCTTAGCATCACAATTTCATCATTATCACTACAGAATACTTCACCAAGTGGGTAGAATTTGTGTCGCTTATCTCAACCAAGGAAAAAAATATTGTGGATTGTATCCACCTAACATTATCTATCATTTTGGAATCCCATATATAATAATAATAATATAATAATAATAATAGATAATGGAATATCTTTCAAGAATAAGAAAGTCTAGGCACTATGTGACTCATTTAAAATCAAATTAAGTTTTTCCTCACCTTACTATCCCCAGGCCAATGATTAAGTAGAAGCATCTAATAAAACCCTAGTCAAAATCTTAACCAAAGTTGTCAATAAATCTAGGAAATATTGACATCTTTGCATCCCTTTCACCTTATGGGCATATCAAACTAGTATTTAAACCCCTATAGGTGCTACTCCTTTTTCCTTAGTCTATGGTATGGAAGTTGAACTTCTTCTCAAAGTCCAAATTCCCTCTCTTTGTGTCTCTCTTAGATACATCATTTCTGATGAGGATTTAGTTTAGGAGCATTTATCCCTGCTCAAACTCTTAGATGATCATCATGCGATAGCCCTTGATCACCTTCATATATATAAAGAATGACTAAAATGAACAAATAATCAACATGTAAGAGAACAAGAATTTAATATTGGAGACCTTGTACTTAAAGAAAATAAACATGTCACTATTATGGAATGAAGTAAAAGGGGTAAATTTACTCCTAATTGACTTGGACCATACATCATAACCCATAAATATGGATCTGGAGCATATTGTTTGGCCTCTCTTAATGGTAA
Organism: Torreya grandis; assembly: GCA_037957365.1. NCBI lineage: Eukaryota > Viridiplantae > Streptophyta > Pinopsida > Cupressales > Taxaceae > Torreya > Torreya grandis. The sequence continues at coordinate 2,113,623 of JARHVA010000629.1, forward strand.
ACTAGAATGAGAACATCTTAATGCATTACATCTACATCATTTCTATAGTTAATATATCATATCTCATCTTCATTAGCTTATCTTATATACTATCATATCCCCTTATCCTAAAATACCAAATAATGATATGAGAGTTATGTGGTTATCTAGTAGTCACTATAACCTCAACTTTAAATATGTATACCCTAGATCTATACATAACATTCTCTCATGGATAAGTTTCACCTATAATAGGAGAAACCCCAGTTCATTATTTCCCTTATTTATTAAAGACCATTAATGTCCCTTATTTCTTATAGACCATTAATTTTTCAAGATAACATAGTCACCTCATGTAATGAACTCATGAAAACTATCCTAAGGTATCTTTTTATGTCAAACCTTGCATTATTATCTTTGGGATCTAAAATCAAGTAAGTAATGAAAATCAAAAGTGTCAAAATGGGCTAAATAAATAGACTGATCCCTTGAAGGATAGTTGTGCAAAAACATCTAAATATAGACCACTCCCTTGAAAGATGGATACCAATTAGAAAAATTCCCGCATTGATCAATTTTCAAATTATGCCATTTAAAAGTCTTTAAAAAATGAACAAAATAATAAAATAAATTGTCAAAATAAATATCCCAAGAAAGCTTCCCATATTGATTAGCTTTCTAATTGTAGGCTTCCCGTATTGATCAGTCTACTCATTATCATAAAAGTGATTTCTAAAAGATAAATCTTGATTTTAAAATATGAGGTGAAAAAATTTATCTCTAAATCTATCCATCCCCCATCTTACCAAAAACATATAAGCCTTGTCTAAGGTTAAATCTCTAGCTAACCTAGATCATGTCAAAATCTATTATCATCTAGCTAAGGAGCATAGGCCATGTGTATGAGAGGTTCTCTTTTGGTTATGGTCCAAGTTAATGAAGTGAAAATCCATAATCTATAAACACCAAAATTCATAAATACATCACAATAAATCTATCTATAATCCATAATCATCATTAAGAATAAATCCAAAATCTATAATTTATTTACATTCAATAATCTACAAAACCATAAACATCTAAAAAAGGCTAATAATGATCTATATCAAAAACTAGCATAATCAAAAATCATAATCCATTAGTAAAAACTCCTCTAATGATATAACATGTCAAATATATAATTTATACATAGCATACATGATAGCAATGATCAAAATTAAAAACATAATATTTAATCTATAATCCATCACCTCACATCATCAATAAAAGCATAATATATCCATCAATAAATCCATAAACAAACACACATGATCCACCCATAAATATAAGCAATGCTATATATATATATATATATATATATATATATATATATATATATATATATATATATAATTTATATACAAATGCTATAATATGAATAAAATGGGGTTCTTGGCCCATACAATGTGATCCACTCAATAAAATCAATCCCGTTGAGGTCAATGCTATCACCTCCCTCATCATCTCTTTTTTGACTCGTTATACTCCCTCTACTAGTAAACCCCCCAAGAGTCATCCATGATATAATATGGTTAGCCATGTATGAAGCAAACCAAGCCACATCTATTAGTTGTCTCTATACTATCCTTTCATAATATGACATCTCAGCAAGCAAATCCCTATATCTCTAAAGTGGTACCATATCTAGAGGTGCAGCACTAGATCTTGCAATATCTAGAGATAATCTCTACCAAAGTAGACCTCATCTTCTCTATATCTATCATGATCCTATATGACTTGGTCATGTTGACCTCTTTTAATCTTTAGATAACTTTATAATGTTGCAATCTACCCCTATAAAGTAATATGGGCTACCTGTTCCTCCTATAGCTTAGCCCTCAGACTATCCCTCTCAGTAATAACTAAATCCATATCCATAGGATCATTTGTAGGGGCATCTTATAATGATTCCTCCTCCATGTGTATCTTTGGGGCCTCCTACTCTGCCTCTCCTCTCTTCACCTCTCCTCTCTCCTCATCCTCCTCCCTCACCTCCTCCACTACTACTTCATGTCATGGTCTCACTGCTCTCTCATGTCTCCTTGCTATCTCAAATACAAACCAAACTGCATAGTCATCTATATACCTAATTTCATCCATGTCACTCATCATGAGATCCTCTTGTTAACCCATCAAAATAATTATAGTGTTGGGTATATGCCAGTCTAACTCTATATCCTCCCACCTATACAAGCATGAGCCTAATGTAACATCCTATTACACTCTAAACTACCGATAGACCTTATCAAAATAAAATAACTCAATGTTCTCCCACCATCATCCATGTACCCATATATCTCAAGTAACATCACCTATTTCCATCACTAAACTAGGCCACACTGAGAAGTGTATATAAGTCCTTTAGATCACATCTCCTATCTATAAGCTACTGAACACCTATCTATAGTGTGTTAGATCTTGCACTACCTTGTCTACATATGAAATGACTAGGTCTTCCTTCCACTGAAGGAAGCTTATGATATATAACATATCCCAAAATATAGTCTATGGAACCCAATGGGGAAAATCACACAAATGTGCTCATTTGCCTAGCAATGTAATATAAATGTGATGTCAAGCCCTGATCATCACCCAATATGCCAACTCCACAGCTCCCTATATATCTACCTTAATATTATGGGCACCCAAGCAAAAAAAGTCCAAAACTCTGCCATGTCTATTATAATTCAAATAAAACTCCATGGTAATCATCCTCCCCTAGAACCAACTAGCACATAGAAATTCAATGCCAACATCATCATCATCATTGGCACTAGTCTCTCCAAAGGATCTTGGTCATATAATGGCTGGAATGAGAACCCCATAGCAAATAATTAGATGTCCATTATATCCTCATCATATAATCATGCCAACACTACCACTCACCCAGCCTCATCAATAGTTTATACAAGAGCACCTAAGATCAGTAGTTAAAGAATATAGTAGATGTCCTCTATGGTGATCATCATCTCACTAGTTAGTAACCAAAAAGTGTTGGTGGTATAATACCACCACTCTATAAATGCCACTATCATACTGACATCCTGATGGAAATAGTGATAATGAAAAATCCTTTTGAATCCAACCACCTCTAGATTATCCCAATCCTCATCACCCATAAACTCCTACAACTACTCCAATAGTAAAGGGACCCTATCCCTCATCTTCAAAAGCTCTCATACCTATTAGAAACATCTTTTTACTTAATCAAAAGCCTAAGTTTTGTGTTTTCTATTGATCCTCTATGGATTGATGTTGATTTAACCTCAATTGATAATGATCCTTATAGATGATGGTCGATCTATTTGAACTGTGTCAATCCTAATGGATCAATGTTAATTATGTCAACCCAAAAAAGTCCCCCTTAGGCTGTATATTCCTAAAATAAAAAAATAAATAGAAAAATATACATACCTTCATTAGCTTATCTTATATACTATCATATCCCCTTATCCCAAAATACCAAATAATGATATGAGAGTTATGTGGTTATCTAGTAGTCACTATAACCTCAACTTTAAATATGTATACCCTAGATCTATACATAACATTCTCTCATGGATAAGTTTCACCTATAATAGGAGAAACCCCAGTTCATTATTTCCCTTATTTATTAAAGACCATTAATGTCCCTTATTTCTTATAGACCATTAATTTTTCAAGATAACATAGTCACCTCATGTAATGAACTCATGAAAACTATCCTAAGGTATCTTTTTATGTCAAACCTTGCATTATTATCTTTGGGATCTAAAATCAAGTAAGTAATGAAAATCAAAAGTGTCAAAATGGGCTAAATAAATAGACTGATCCCTTGAAGGATAGTTGTGCAAAAACATCTAAATATAGACCACTCCCTTGAAAGATGGATACCAATTAGAAAAATTCCCGCATTGATCAATTTTCAAATTATGCCATTTAAAAGTCTTTAAAAAATGAACAAAATAATAAAATAAATTGTCAAAATAAATATCCCAAGAAAGCTTCCCATATTGATTAGCTTTCTAATTGTAGGCTTCCCGTATTGATCAGTCTACTCATTATCATAAAAGTGATTTCTAAAAGATAAATCTTGATTTTAAAATATGAGGTGAAAAAATTTATCTCTAAATCTATCCATCCCCCATCTTACCAAAAACATATAAGCCTTGTCTAAGGTTAAATCTCTAGCTAACCTAGATCATGTCAAAATCTATTATCATCTAGCTAAGGAGCATAGGCCATGTGTATGAGAGGTTCTCTTTTGGTTATGGTCCAAGTTAATGAAGTGAAAATCCATAATCTATAAACACCAAAATTCATAAATACATCACAATAAATCTATCTATAATCCATAATCATCATTAAGAATAAATCCAAAATCTATAATTTATTTACATTCAATAATCTACAAAACCATAAACATCTAAAAAAGGCTAATAATGATCTATATCAAAAACTAGCATAATCAAAAATCATAATCCATTAGTAAAAACTCCTCTAATGATATAACATGTCAAATATATAATTTATACATAGCATACATGATAGCAATGATCAAAATTAAAAACATAATATTTAATCTATAATCCATCACCTCACATCATCAATAAAAGCATAATATATCCATCAATAAATCCATAAACAAACACACATGATCCACCCATAAATATAAGCAATGCTATATATATATATATATATATATATATATATATATATATATATATATATATATATAATTTATATACAAATGCTATAATATGAATAAAATGGGGTTCTTGGCCCATACAATGTGATCCACTCAATAAAATCAATCCCGTTGAGGTCAATGCTATCACCTCCCTCATCATCTCTTTTTTGACTCGTTATACTCCCTCTACTAGTAAACCCCCCAAGAGTCATCCATGATATAATATGGTTAGCCATGTATGAAGCAAACCAAGCCACATCTATTAGTTGTCTCTATACTATCCTTTCATAATATGACATCTCAGCAAGCAAATCCCTATATCTCTAAAGTGGTACCATATCTAGAGGTGCAGCACTAGATCTTGCAATATCTAGAGATAATCTCTACCAAAGTAGACCTCATCTTCTCTATATCTATCATGATCCTATATGACTTGGTCATGTTGACCTCTTTTAATCTTTAGATAACTTTATAATGTTGCAATCTACCCCTATAAAGTAATATGGGCTACCTGTTCCTCCTATAGCTTAGCCCTCAGACTATCCCTCTCAGTAATAACTAAATCCATATCCATAGGATCATTTGTAGGGGCATCTTATAATGATTCCTCCTCCATGTGTATCTTTGGGGCCTCCTACCCTGCCTCTCCTCTCTTCACCTCTCCTCTCTCCTCATCCTCCTCCCTCACCTCCTCCACTACTACTTCATGTCATGGTCTCACTGCTCTCTCATGTCTCCTTGCTATCTCAAATACAAACCAAACTGCATAGTCATCTATATACCTAATTTCATCCATGTCACTCATCATGAGATCCTCTTGTTAACCCATCAAAATAATTATAGTGTTGGGTATATGCCAGTCTAACTCTATATCCTCCCACCTATACAAGCATGAGCCTAATGTAACATCCTATTACACTCTAAACTACCGATAGACCTTATCAAAATAAAATAACTCAATGTTCTCCCACCATCATCCATGTACCCATATATCTCAAGTAACATCACCTATTTCCATCACTAAACTAGGCCACACTGAGAAGTGTATATAAGTCCTTTAGATCACATCTCCTATCTATAAGCTACTGAACACCTATCTATAGTGTGTTAGATCTTGCACTACCTTGTCTACATATGAAATGACTAGGTCTTCCTTCCACTGAAGGAAGCTTATGATATATAACATATCCCAAAATATAGTCTATGGAACCCAATGGGGAAAATCACACAAATGTGCTCATTTGCCTAGCAATGTAATATAAATGTGATGTCAAGCCCTGATCATCACCCAATATGCCAACTCCACAGCTCCCTATATATCTACCTTAATATTATGGGCACCCAAGCAAAAAAAGTCCAAAACTCTGCCATGTCTATTATAATTCAAATAAAACTCCATGGTAATCATCCTCCCCTAGAACCAACTAGCACATAGAAATTCAATGCCAACATCATCATCATCATTGGCACTAGTCTCTCCAAAGGATCTTGGTCATATAATGGCTGGAATGAGAACCCCATAGCAAATAATTAGATGTCCATTATATCCTCATCATATAATCATGCCAACACTACCACTCACCCAGCCTCATCAATAGTTTATACAAGAGCACCTAAGATCAGTAGTTAAAGAATATAGTAGATGTCCTCTATGGTGATCATCATCTCACTAGTTAGTAACCAAAAAGTGTTGGTGGTATAATACCACCACTCTATAAATGCCACTATCATACTGACATCCTGATGGAAATAGTGATAATGAAAAATCCTTTTGAATCCAACCACCTCTAGATTATCCCAATCCTCATCACCCATAAACTCCTACAACTACTCCAATAGTAAAGGGACCCTATCCCTCATCTTCAAAAGCTCTCATACCTATTAGAAACATCTTTTTACTTAATCAAAAGCCTAAGTTTTGTGCTTTCTATTGATCCTCTATGGATTGATGTTGATTTAACCTCAATTGATAATGATCCTTATAGATGATGGTCGATCTATTTGAACTGTGTCAATCCTAATGGATCAATGTTAATTATGTCAACCCAAAAAAGTCCCCCTTAGGCTGTATATTCCTAAAATAAAAAAATAAATAGAAAAATATACATACCTTCCCTCCCTCTCCCCCCACAAATTTCCTAAAAACCAAATTTCTTATGCAAAACCAAAATAATTAATATATTACTAAATTTAGCCAAAAATACATAACACCTACCTCATACTACAATCATCATCATCCACTCCCACTCGCCTCCATTGTCTCTCACCACTACTTGCAAGGTTGACACACATCAAATTTTACTCTCAAATTCTTGTTCATGTCGATAGTTAAATGAGCCTTATGCCATGTTAGATGCTTAAACATAGCCTTTTTCATGATTGACATCTATTATTTCAATTGATATTGATCTTCTGAATTGACATCAATCCCTTGTAGATCAATGTTGATTGTTTTGGCTTGTTGAAATTTTTACACTTATAAACCATTTCACATACTCCCAATTTATCTCCTAAGCCCCATATTATCTCCTTTGCTTCAGTTATCCCATTTTTATCTCTTATTACACTTTATATTTGAGGATTTTGACCCCTTGTCAGTTCCCCAATCTCCTTAAGACATACCCCTTTTTTTGGTATCTTCCCATTGTAAGATTCTAAGGGTATATTTTATCTTGAGAACATTCATATATAGGTAACACATATACCATAAACACATTGAATGTTATGATCCACCATTCCTATCTTTTATTCTCTTGCTAGCCTTTACTTTCACCCACCTATTTTAGCTATGGCATTTTGTCACTCGATTCAGTCTTTAGGGCATTACTACCTACATTACTTTTTATCCTGCTAAGTGCAATTTTAGAACTTCCTTGTGTTATTTTCACTTTTGATTGCCTTTTTCTATCACCCACTTATCTCTTTCCACTCACCCCATTGTGTTTTTATCTTTCATCTTTTTCAAACTCATCATCCATTTTATCTCACTTCTCAGTGCCTACTTTGAAGGGGAATACCTTCTCACAATAAAATTGGGGTAGTAGACACCTTATAGTTTTTGTCTAATAGCCCACTATTCCATACCACTCCATAAAAAGGGGTAAATGTAGATGATAGTTTTATACACACTTTTTTATTAACATGGTGCATTGTCATATTATCATGTTATTTCTAACATAATGGCCCCCATTCATAATTATTTAAAATAATTACATTCACCTCACCTAATTACCTTTGCCACATAGGTCAATTAAACTTAATTACTATAGTTAAATAGTAATTAACCCCTTTTTTTACCATTTTAAACCATAAATCCTAAAATCAAATAAAAACAAAACTTATTCAATCTCCCAACAACTTACCCTCATCAAAAACACATGTAAACAACTTAGTGTTACATTCACTTAGTTTGGTATATGGTTTGAAACAACCCAAGCCAATTTTTGACCAAATTGGGATAATTGACATCAATCCTTCATGATCGATGTTGATTCTCCTAAATCGATGTTGATGCATATATATATAGTGAAATATCATGGCTCGGGAGGGATGGTGATTGTGTTTTTGGACTTCAAAACTCTATCAAAATCTCATTACAACCTACATACAGATGTTGTCAACATTTTTCTATCTTGTAGAACCTTTACTTAAGAGATTATCAAAGGATATTGAAGGTTATTTAACTCATCTTATCAAGTTTATTTTCAGCCATAAAGTTTATTATTACACTTTAATTCATTCACATTTTAAATCTAAAGTTTTTTGCATCTGTCTGTCACTATTTTAGATTTAGTTTTAATTATTTTATCAATAATATAAGATATTACTATAGTCTATTTTTAGAGTTTATCATTTTACATAAAATCAATCTCGATCCATCTGAATCAACTTCAATCCTTAAGTATCTTCATCAATTCCTACTAAACTTTCAAAACATTCTTGTAATCTATTTTCATAACATTCTCAGTCTTAAAAACCTGTATCCTATTTTTTGAAAACCTATCTTTTACATATAGATGACTTCGCATAGATTATCACATGATATTGTTAGTATATTTGATCATCCCATTATTTAACAACTTTTTTTCATTGATCAAAGAAACATTTCATTTAAATTAGGCCTTTGTACCATGGTTTTCATACCTAATCAGGAAAGCATTAATTAAAAATTGGCTATAATTCAAGATGACATTGATATTGTTACTAAATTTTGGGACAATCAATTTGATCATATTAATCTTACTATAGATTAGATATTTTTGGAATTGTCTATTTATATCTTATCCATATATATCTTTGTAATTTCATGTTTATTTATAAACTTGAATGTTAAACGTGGGATGACATCCATCTAAGGAAGCATATCGCTTCTTGGGATTGGTTTCTAACAAGGTAGCCCACTCATTTTTATATTAATCCATTTTTTGTTAGTTAGTGTGATTTATAGGTCATTTTTCCCTATCCAAAGAAGAGTTCCCACAAAATTTTGATCAACGGTACGTAACCAACCTTCATCTCCAAGTAATCTTCAAAACCCTTTATTTACTTTGTTTTAAGTAGATAATTAGTCCACATTGAAAAATGAAATAAAATAATAAAACTTAAAGCTAAATTTAGTATGAATTGGAAAAATGCAAAAGAGGTGGAATTTTTTTGGGTTGGATTTATATACACAAAGATTGAACATGCCAAGATAATGGAGCAATCAAGTAAGGTGACTAGGCCACATCTCCTAGATATGAACCCAATTTGAGAACAACATTCTAAGGAATATAAACACTACCAAGACATAGATTTAAATAAGAGGGAATCCTAACAAATTCCACCTACCATTTATACTCCAAAAACTACAACCATGTTAGTTCCATCTCTTACTATAGTTCCCATGGTAACAACAACTCAATCAACTAGTGAAACTTTGAGTACTACTCCAGTTACTACATTGTTAAGCATGAGTAATATTATATTTATGATGAAAGTTTTGAGACACACTAATCATGAGCCAATTTATCATGAAGGCTAGTTTTATTCTTTTTACATACAATAATTATAACTAAATAACTAAATCCTAGTTGCATTTATATTGTAATCAACTGTATTATTTTGGTAGATTGTATATGTTGCATGATTTAAATATCTATAATTTATCAACATGTAATAAAGAATTATCTTATAGTCTATCAAGATGTAAATGAAGTTTTATAAACTTGGAGGAAGAGGTAAGCCCTTCCCTAAGATATTTATATACATATAGAACCCTCTTTTCAAAGGGGGAGTTTTGAATGAATATACAAGAAGAAATAAAGTAATTAATTGTCATGATACTATATTTGTTCTTTCTTATTCCCTCTTTATGTTGATGAATTTAAATTTTCTTTATTTATATTGATTCAATAATTTTGATGTGTGCCAATGCTATGGATGAATCTAAATTTTTGTTTAATGAATGTCAGTCTTATATATGTAATAACTTTTGAAGATTTATATATTTCATTAATTTAGATAGTTATCATAATTGGAATAGATAATATAAGGTATGTAGAGGTATCTCCTTTGATATAGTCTTCTAAGTGTGAGCTAAAGCTTTCCTAGACAACTTCTTGGTCTAAGCTTTATCTATTATGTAAAGGTATGAAATAATAGCCTTAAGAAGAGCAACCTTCATTTGAGACCATTAAGCTTCCTATATCTAATTATCTCAAAATTTTATCCATGTTTATTCACGCATGTGAAAAAGTTGTAAACAATAAACACTGGTTCTTCAGATACTTATCCACTAAAGAGACAACATGAAATTCCATTTCAAAGACAAATAACCTTTTGTTCTACCTTACCCTTCCTCATTTTGAGTTTATTTTATATCTTTCCACCATAGATTAGTCTTTCACCCATCCAACTCACATTGTGATTTATATTTTTTATTAGAATCCATGCATCCACCCACAAACTTGGTTAAATAACTTATAGGCTCAACCTGTTATTCCACCACCTAGTTATTTAAACCACATACCAATGACTCATTCCTTAGAGTGGAACTTAGTTTCATAGAGATATAAAAAAATGTTACAGGTTAACTAATTTAAAATTCTTTTATGTGTGCATAAAACCCACATCAATAGAAGGAAAAAATTGGCACTAAAAGGGGGTTACACTTGTGTGTTTTACTAATAATGGGAAAAGAAAATAGATAGTAAAGCTACATAGAATATTCTTCCAATATTTGTGCATTATGTATTCAATTTTTTGGATATGAGTATATTTCATCCTATCTCCATGGCTTTTAGTATGTTATAATATGAACATACTCCTCTTTTCGCACCAAGTATGAGAAGAATGTGAATAATCATAAAATGCATGTGTGTGTGTGTGTGTGTGTGTGTGTGTGTGTGTGTGTGTGTGTGTGTGTGTGTGTGTGTGTGTGTGTGTGTGTGTGTGTGTATGTATATATGTATGTTCATATTAAGAATGGATTTCTACCTTGAAGAGATCAATAGAGACTATTTTGGTTATGGTTACCTATTGTGTTTCTTAATTTGTTCCTTACATGTGCTTTCATGTTTAATGTTTGATGTATTTCTATCCAAATTTCTCTAAATTCTCTATAAAAATTAATGAAATATTGGTTTTTCTTAATTCCTATCTAATGCAAAAAAAATATCTTTTTTATTCTTATATATTCCCACCTTATGAATGAATTCTCTACACTATCTTGTACATTAAACTAAAACTAGATATCCTCATCCATAGCATGTTCTTATGCTTCAGAAACCTCTCCTAATAATAATGAGGCTAGTGTAGAAACACTCCTTCTAGAGGAAACTATAATAATATGGTTACCAAGGAAAAGAGACATTGAGACATGGTTATACCAAAAAGTACGTAATTTCATAAAATAATTATCCCAATAGACTAGTCTTACCACACAAGAAATCATTCAAGAGCATATCTATGGAGATATTTACAAAATATTTTTGTGTGATTTGCCTAAATTTATAGATATCTGGTTATTATGGTTGGAATACTATTTATTTAACTCAAGAACAAAATAAAAAATCATTTAGATAGAAGAGAAGATAGATTGGTTGCAAAAACTAGAAACTAACTGGATGAGAGTAATAGATTATTGGGTTGCTACCACCATAGATGAATACATCACTAAGTTTTTATTATAAGGATACATAGATTTAAAATATATGTAGTACTTGTTTCTATAAGTAATTAAATGGAAAAAAATTTAGCGACTACCTCTCCTTATGAAGATGTTAGTTGTGGATAAGGCCATGGTGACTACTCCAACCAATATGGAGTAATCACTTTGGGTGTATGGGGGTGTGTGTGACATGATAGTGAATTATGATTAGATGAGTAGGTGAGGTTTGAATATAAATTTAGAATGGATACATGAGGGAAGAAGTCTAAAAAAAATAGATGGAATAAATAGAAGAATACCTAGGTAGCTGTAAATAGAGGTAAGAGTAGTAGTAACTATGTGATAAAAAATTAAGAAGATGTGATGAGCATGATGAAAGAGAATAATAATTAAGGATGAAAAAATAATATGATGAATTTTTTTAGACAAAAATAAGTGACAAAGAATAATACAAAAAAGAGATGTTTGATGAAAAGGCAAGAATAGTGTAGAAGTGGAGCAATTAGATGATAGATGTAATGCATAACTATAAGAATGGGTTTTATTAGAAGAATAAGATTTAAGTAAATAAGTGAAAAATAATAACATATTAATTATAGGTTCAAACATATTAGAATAAGAATTCATAGGAAATAATCATTCACCAAAAGAGCACATGTCCCCATAGCCCGATTTCGTATATTTTAGTAGAATTGTTTAGCCAAGTGGACCAAAAGATAATAATAATTGGTAAGGTCAATTTTCAGATCAAGTACATCATTTGGGTACTAAATTTTAAAAAACATCAATTTAAAATACTTTGAAGGTAATAACTCTTGTTGAAAACAAGCAAATAAAATAAGGAAACATAGAAAAATAAAGTGTGCATGTTAACTCTCCCAATACACAGAGTAATATGTAGACAAGATTGCCTAGAATACATCCTCCTCTTATAATAGCTATGGAATAGATTCCATTGACACTAGTTTACACAATGGGTAAATTATGGGGATTCATAAGCTCAGCAATCTATGATGGGTTTATGGACCTTGAACAGTACTTGTTAACCTACAAAATGAGATGGCAAGCTAAGGCCATTACTGATGAAGTTATCAAAAAGTGCAAGTTAGTACGGGAACTAGCTAGAATAGCACTTGATTTCATATACCATAGATATTTTTAGTGAATAAATCTAAATTAGATTAATAAATGGCTCATTTTAGAGTTCAAGATAAAGAAATACACTAGTCATACTATTTAGGTCTTGAAGGAGATAAGCAAAAGCTAGGAGAATTAGTCTATGACTATGACCATAGATTCTTTAATGTGATGAATGAGTCAAAAATTTACATGGTTCATTGAAGGATTTCATTCCATAATTAGGTTTGCCACTACATAGACTCAATATTCTACTAAAGTGGATGTTAGATCTACTGCACTAAGAGTAGAGAAAATTGAAAACTATGGAAAAACTCCTATTGCCAATTCTAAGATTGAAAACACACTTCAAGATTTTATGAAGAGAATGGAGCTATACCATGAGGTAGATAAACCTAAGTTGAATATATGGTGTATGTATTTTTTAAAATAAGGAAATCAAAGGAATGATTTTTCTAAGATCAAGATAGAAGTCTATGGAATATGTCTAGTAGCTGGGGTATGTAATAATGTAGTGTCATCTTCTAAAATAATATGTCAATAATCCATATAATCTATACTTTTGTTTATATAAGTCAAATAAGCATGATGAAAATAATTTTAGTGCTTTGTAAGATCTCAAGGAAGGCACCACCAAAAATGTATTCATTATCAACATACAACAAATATCCTCGATGAATCAAATTATTATAAGCTTAGAGGTTGATAAAGGTTATGCAACCCAAATAAGTCCATAATGGATTCCTAGTTCACCATAATACCAGCCTTAAACTCTAGCTAGTTGAACCCTTCATCAATTTGAACACCACCATCTTCACAATACCTATATGTAGTACCCTAGAGCTTAGCCATGATGTAGAAATAACAAACAAGTTGGAACCCACTATTTGCACAAGAAAAATTCATAATTGGAGATAATACCCAACAACATTATCATTAGAACACTATGCAACAATAAGGAGGGTATAGAGGAGGTTATTAGTTCAACATAGGAGAAGATAGGGGAAAATACAGAGGTTAGGTTACTAAGGTGGTAAAGGAAATAACTATCAACAACTTCATTTAAAATGCTACCTCTATGGAGAGTACAATCATGTATAATGAAATTACTCATTAAATCCTCAAATACAATCTTACTATGCATATTCTAGAATATATGACCATCACAACATAAAAGATTGTCTTATCTTGAAGAAGCAAAGAAAGGACAAGGCCATCTATAATGTGAATATGGTAAGTGCATATCCTAAGGAGGATGCTTTCCTAAACACTATTACACAATAACAACACGTATAAAAAAGGTTTGCATCTACTTGAAATTCCTTATGATCATCAAATCCAAAAATCAAAACAACACAAATACCCAGACCCAATTATACAAAAGGGGCTCATATATAAAGTTGTGCAGATGTTGAAAAACATTCAACATCGAGACACTAATAAAGGAGATATTAAAGTAATAGATTTTCAAATGTATGGCCAAATCATGTGCACTATACATCAAGATGGAGGTTTCACTACACTGATAGATTTTATGAAACTTTTAAGCACACTATGTAATGAAGACATCTATTAGAATATCACAAACTTGCTACATAATCTACTAGAATATGCATAATACAAACAACAAAAGAAAAAAATTTTTTTGGTACATCAAAAAAAATAATTCCTAGGATTTATATGCATGAATCCATATTGAGGTTTTAGGTTATGAGATTCCAAATGTTGTTTTTGAATTTGGTAACACAGTCAACATGATTCTTAAGTCTATATGGGAGGCCATTCGATGACCAATTCTAAGTTACAACCCAATAACTTTGAGCTTAGCTAACTATGGAAGAGTTGATACCATCAGTATATTATAATATTTTGAGATCAATTTCACATAACTAAACATACAAGGTGACTTTGAATTCATTGACATGAAGACAACATCAACACATTTCCCTATGTTGATTGGCAAGAAATGGGCATATGATGATCCAAAGATTATCAACATGGTGTAAATCAATTAAAGGTAAACCAAGGAGATAAGGTTATCATCATTCCTCTAGATAGCTCACACAAATTGTACATCATTTTGGATGAACCTGAGTTTCCATATGTCATGTTAAAAACTAGCTGGATGAAGGTAAACTCTAAATAAAATCTAAAAGATTTATGCATAGTTGAGTGTAACTTCTTGTATGAGTATACTAACCTCAAGTATAATCATTACTCACTCAATAGCTAAAGACATATACATAATAGAGGTCTAAACTAGTAGTTACTCATCCATTGGCAACCTAGTTTATCACAGAAGATTATACATCTATCTCTACTAAATCCCCTAATTGGTCAAAAGTTGACTTCATCTATAAAACAAATGATCATATGTATAAATATACTTTGTTGATTAGAGAAGGAAGTTTACCTTGGAAAATAGTTCATTTATTTTTGGATACTCAAACACACACCCACTCAACTCAGCCTGAGGTGATCATGACCTTTGACCTGAGAATGGTCCTTGTACATGAGAGATAATTTCATATGTATTATACAACTAAGAGATCATCAGAAGCAATTGACCTTTCTTCCAAGAATTTGAATGTCCTAAAATTCATATTCATAAATGTGTTAAATTTTGGACTGAGGAGCATGTGGCACCAGATTACTGGGTTCATATTTTCCATTATACACTTGCTCCTTTACCATCATCAGGGTATATGCATCAAGAGTGAAAGAGGGAGACAAAGCATTAGGTGCAGGTGCAAAGTGATTTCATATAGACATTTGTCTTTTAAGATGAAAACCCTTTAGTTCATAATACACTACATAAAATCAAACAATTATTATTCCATGGGTGTGTAAAATACTTAATCACCATGATGGAATCTATGGCATAAAAGAATGTAACTTCTAATCTTAATTCGACATTATAAAGATATAAATCTACCAATAAAGAAGAACAATCTTGTATGCATCCATGCCACCAAATACAAGATGAAGTAAAGGACATTGAGGATTTTGATTTTGATGGTGATTTAGATTTGACTGATTTATTTGAACTTAAATGGCCAGTAGAACCACTAAAGGACCTCAACATAGAACCTACTAAAGAGGACAAGCTACACAACATACAAATTATAGAATAGGAAGGGAAACAAAGGATAAAAGAAATTGATGAAGAAAAGCATAGGATTTACTATCAGCCCATTAAAAAGCATGAAGCAAACATTAGAACTAAGGAGGTTTTTAAATTGGCATATATAGGTGATTATTGGATATAAGATGAAGTTTTTGAAGATATGCAACTCTTGCAAGACTATCAATATATATTTTCCACTACATTTTCATAGGTTCAATGAGTTGATCCATCTCTAGGTAAGATGCATATCAAACTTAAAGAGTGCACACAACCTCCAAATAAATGGCCATACAAGCTAAATTTGAACATGAAAATGAAAGTGAAGGCTGAACTTAATAGAATGCAAGACACAGTAATAATCTATATTATAAGAGGGTAGATTGGGTCAGCCCAATGGTAATATAACTTATGAAAATAAGTGAGATCAGAGTATGTGGGGATTATCACATTTTGAATGATGCATGTGTGAATGAACCATATCAAATTCCCTTCACATATGAAGTTTTATAATATGTTGTAGGACATGAAGTTTACTCTTTCATGGATAGTTTCAGCAAATATCATCAAATACCCACCATAGAAGAATATAGAGCTAAAATGACTTTTTCCACTGAATGGGGATCTTTTGTGTACAAGGTAATGTATTATGGCATTAATAAAACACATGTGGTGTTCTCACATGTAGTGGTGACTGTGTTTAAAGACTTCATTCATGACTTCCTTGAAGTCTATATTAATGATTGGGAGATATTATCCTTGTTTAAATAACATTTTTCTACATTTTGCCTAATGTTAGAATGATGTCAAGCTCTATGCATTAATTTGAATTTAAATAAATGTCTATTATTAACACCTTTTGGTGTTTGTCTAGGTCATGTCATATATAGTGAAGGCATTTTGGTTAACTAGGCTAAAATTGTAGTAATTTTGAGTATGCCTCCACCCATTAGCTCCATATAAGTGTAAACTTTTTTAGGCCATACAGGGTACTATCATAAGTTTATAAAAGTATATGCATCTATTTCATCTCCATTAGAATCCTTACTACATAAAATTTGAATTTTTTCTAGATTTTAGAGTACCAAACAACCTTCATTGAGTTGAAGTAGAGATTTGTTATTATTTCCATCTTCATCTTTCAAGAATAGAGTAATCCCTTTCATGTGCATGTGGATGATTCAAGTATCATAGTCAGTGTTGTATTTGTGCATCTAGGAGATGGTATACCCCACCATCCTATTTATTTTATAAGTTTCAAACTATCTGATGTAAAGAACAACTACACAACCACTAAACAAGAATCATTGGTATAGTCTTTGCACTATATAAATTTTGACACTATTTGCTTATGATTCCATTCAAAATATTCACTAATCATCAAGATCTACAATACCTTGTCAACAAACCAATGCTATGAGGATGCATATCTAGGTGGTTGATGTTATTTTAGGATTTCTAGTTTCACATTAATGTAAAACTAAGCAAAAACAATGTGGGACCATATCATCTCAACCACATTTCTAATGAAAAAGAACTAGAAGAATTATGGGAGGACTCCCCTGATGCTCATCTCTTTCACATTTTTATGATTCCTAAAATTTTGAAGCAATTTCCAACTTCCTTGAATAAGGAGTATTCCTTATGCACTATCAAGAATGTGATAATAATTAGTTTGTTACTAGAGATTTACCATACACCATCATCAAAAATATTTTGTATCATTTAGGGAAGGAAAAAGTACTATGTAGAGTTATTCTAGAACATGAACAACCTCAAATATTATAGGAGGCACACCAAGGAGTCACAGGAAGACATTTTTATGGAGAAGCTACTACTAGGAAGCTATTATAGAGTGGGTTATGATGACCCAATATCTTTCTATATGTACATAGAGTAGTGCATCACTAAAATGTCTACCAATACATGGGTAAACCATTACAAAAAATGAAATGCCTTTGTAGATTATATTACCTAAAAAATCCTTTGAATAATGGGGCGTTGACTTTGTTAGACCTACTAATCCAACAAACAAATATATTAAATCAAGGTATATATTATCACTATGACTAATTCTTTTACAAAGTGGGTTGAAGTTGTTGTGACACCTAATTATGGTGAAAAAGACACAACAAAGTTTCTCTATGAAATCATTATTACAAGGTTTGGAAGCCCTATCAAGTTCATCAGTGATCAAGGAATGCACTTCCTAAATAACACTATAAGGCTTATTACTAAGGAATTTATGATTTCTCATCACAAAATCACTGTGTACCATCTACAAGCTAATGTCCAATATGAAGCTTCCAATAAAGTGTTGGGAAAAATGTTGACTAATATTTGTGATGTCAAGAGGGATGACTAAGGAGATGGAATTCCTATAATTTTATGGGTATATCACACTCAATATAAGAGATACACTAGTTTTATTCCATTCCAATTAGTGTATGAACTTGAAACAGTAATGCCAATGGAATATTTAGTACCTAGTCTATGCATTTCCATGGTCATGAGACTAGGGGATCATGACTCTTTAACCAATAAAAGTATCTAACTTAATAGGATGGATGAGTATATACGTAGAATAGCGTAGATATAGGAATTTCACAAGTAGATCCAAAAATCATGGCATGATAGGAATTTGTGCCATAAATAATTCCATAAATATCAACCAGTCTTATTATATGTAGAGTCATTTCATAGCATTTCTAGGTAAGTTATAGATTGGATGGAAAGGGACTTATGTTATTCATGAACTATCAAAATAAGGAACCATGGTTTTAAGAGATCTTTAGGGAACCATTTTACCAAGGTAGGTGAATGGTTGTAGGCTTAATCTTAAACACCAATTATTGCATTGATCTCATTATGCTAAGTGAGTGGGTGTTGAGTAGCTCCAAGTATATTAGGATTTCTCAATTATGCATGTTTTCTTATGTGTTTCTTTTTTTTTATGTGTGTGTTTTTAGATGATCTCTTCAATACTAGTTACAAATCATGATACCAATCATAGCATATAACAGCCATGCACAAGAGAATCCATGTGCACCATTATGGATGTCAATAGGAATTAATGAAATAAATTAAGTTTAGGAAAGGTATAGATAAGTCACATCACCAAGATTTCCACTTTATAATGGTTATCCACTAGAATTAAATGCCAAATCTAAGGTTTGATTGACTTCATCTTAAACAAATTGATGGCCCATCATCATCATCTACTCATACCCCTATATGGACAATAAAGAGCATAATGGTGTATTTTTACATGTGCCAATGACAAACTACCTTAATTTCTAGATTGGATCAGATTTGCCACATCAACCATTACATTCATGATGAGAGGACAACTAATCATGGCATTTATGTAAAATCTAATAGGCATGAAATCCATAAAGGCCAAGTTCGAGAACCAAGTTGACATTTCACCTTGTGCATATTTTTCATGACCTATAACTACAAAGATCTAAACTATATTTCTTGTGCAAAGAGTCTAAAAATTTTTCAAGTTCAATGAATCATCAAATATGGATACATCATAACTCATCAATGGAATCATAAAGGCACAAAAAGAAGAAATAGGCATTTATATGGATCTCAAGGAAACCAAGATCAATGATACAAATCTATTTGACTTCCTTTGATAAGTAAAAAAAATGTTATTTCTCCTAAACCCCATTAATTTTGTATAACCCCTCACTCTCATAGCGCCACACCACTTAAATAATATAGATGTTGAATGCCTAATTTACATGCCAACCTTTGGTGACTTAGGAGATATCATACATTTTTTTCTCAAATGATACAATGATGTCAATATCTACCTTAACCTAGACATCACCATTGTCATTAACATAAAATCCATGGCCTAAGCTTTGGGCATGACTATGTGAGGAGACTCCTTATATTCATACAAGATGATAAGCCCCCATTATTTAAGAATTTTGGGATTTTTATGTTTAGATCAATAGAGGGATTATATTTGAAGAAATATTAGATGAGCCAATGTGTATCTTCATTGAATGCATCACTAAGAGGTTCTAGTAGATGACCAAGTCTATGAAACAAATACTAAAATGGGTTTTATACATTACCCACCACATTATCCATAAGAATGAGTAATTCAACTGGCTGGAGTAGTTCATTCAAGAGTTACTCACAAAAATTTATAAGTGTCACATCTCTCCAAAGTAGACATTTAAATACTTGTTCCTTATCTTCTTTCTCTATTTCATGTAATGGAAGTCCTTAAAGAGAGAAGTGCACCTCAACATAGATTATTGGCTAGTGTAGCAATTTTATAATCTCATCTAGACATAAGAGTGTGAAGCCCTAATACGTGAGGTCAAATTCAAATCATGGTGGGAGGAGTGTCTGGAACTAATCATAACACATCCCTCGGTACCATCAAACATCATGTAGTTTTTAGGCCAACATGTAGCTAACTTCTAAAAATCCCACCAGAATCACTCATACATAGACCTCAAATAAAGAAGGAGGATAAAGTCTCCCCTACACTTGAAGAGTGCACATTTGGATGACCATATACTATGGATGACACACAACCTACCCTTTCCTTTACTTCACCACCACCTAAACATAGACCATTCATGGTCAAGCATAAGAAGTCAATTTTCTAGTTTAAAAGTCAAACCAAGTGATTTTCCATCATCACCATAGGCCAAAGAGGTTGAAGACATCACACCTAAGCAACCCATATCATAATAAAAATAGGACTTGAAGGAAGAAGTAGCTCATGTAATAGAATGATGAGTAAGGAAGGAATAGAATAAGTTATAGAAGGAACAAGCTCAGAAACAATAGGCAACTCAATAAGTCAAAGAAGTTTAGGCCATATAAAAGGCCAAGGACATAGAGTTTGATAGAAAAAAGGCCATAGATGTGGTTAAGAAGGCCTAAGAAGTTGTCAATGCAGCATAAAAATCCTAGTAGGAGCAAGCATTGAAGGAAAAAGAAGATGAGCTCACTACCAAGGCTAAGGTAGAGGAAGAATAGAAACAAAAATAAGATGTAGTGACCAAACTATAGTAGGCCATGGAATTTAAAAAGTGAGGATAGAAGTAAGTAGAATAAGTTGTAAATAAAAAGGAGGAAGAAGATGAAGTCATGTACCAACAATAAGCACTGGCATAGGCACAACAATAAGTACAAGCACAAGTGTAGGCCCAGGATACATAGGAACAAGCTAAGGCTATATCCTTGGTAGAACAGAAGAATAAATATGAAGAATAACATGCACAAAATTTGAAGGCCAATGAGGAAGAAGCGAATTTGTAAGCTATATAAGAAGAGAAGAAAAATAAAAAGGAGGAAGATGAGGAATCAAAAATAAATTAGGCTAAATACATTATACAACAACTCAAGCTAGAAATAGGGGCCACAACACAATAATAACAAGCACAAAAATATCTTAAAGAAGAAGAAGATCAACCAACACAAGAAAAACAACCAATTATAGCATAAATAAGTCCCTAACTCTTGTAGATTTCCATTGGGAGTAGTTTGGCTCTGGGATGTCCCAATAGTTGGTGCTTAACACACCAATTTTTCACTCCCACTTAACATGATGCCATGATCATACCCCTCATCACTTGAAAGTACATTTTTTATACTTCCACTTAAGTAGGAGGTTTCCATGTATGTCTCCTAGCTCCCACTAAATAAATAGTTAGAGGGTGCAGTAGTATTCTAGGAGTCAATTATGCATAAGGCTACCTCTTTGGAGTAATATATGGGTCAATCCAAGGTGGATAACATGGAGTCATAGGATCACCTTCATGAATCCATGAATATGATCTAAAACACCTATCCAAAATTTGTTAGTCAAGCAATCAAGGACCAAGTCCTATCTGACTAGTGGAAACTTAAGATGTTGGTCTCTAAATTGACTAAGGATTGGTGTGTATCTCAAAAACTCTACATATTTGGCATATTTGGCCAAAATTTGGAGATTGAGGTAGCCACACTAATCACCTTTTTTAAAAATACCAAGGCATACTGACATTACCACATTACAATCACAATAAGTCACATACACCTTTTTGGAGTAGGAACTGGGTAACTCTTTAACTAGTTCCAACACAGACTTCACCATAACCACCACCATTAAAATAACTATGTATAGCCACACCACCTTAAAAAATGAGAATGATATATCCCTCCATGAATTTATAAATTCTAAGTATAACGTGCATGTTAAACTCCTCAACTGGAAGAGTAAGCTTCTACATAATTCATTCATAATCTCTAGGCCCAACCCTATGTAGACAAATTGGAGTAGTTCAATGATCAGATCTAGATGAGGGTGAATAACACTAAGGTAGAAATGAGCATCATTAATGACTTAGACCTAAATCATCTCATTAGATATCATGCACCACTGTTCATCCTACTACTCATGGTATAAGAAGTTATGCTTGATTGACACATACAAAAGTGACATGTCTCTGTTCTAAAATTAGGTTACCTAGATCCTAAACACTCCAATGTACAAGCCACTATCTAAGCTCTAACAGGTCATTACTCAATGCAAAAATGAACAAATCAAGGCTAAGGACTCTTTTAGCTAGTCCTCATATATGGCCATGCCTCCTCCATCAAGATAAGTACTATGTAAGGTGCCACTTTTGAAAATTTTGTAAATAATTTTATATTGGGAATGACTAGTAAGACAAGCAAGGCAATGATGGTTGAAAAACCATAAAGGGAGACCACCTAGTTATGCCAACCTATTAAATACTTGAAAGGGTGGTAGGTTGGTATGATACTTAGTTGAAAACTTAAAAGGGTAGCTAAGTAGTGTTTAAGAGGCAAAAATTGAAAATAAAACCTTGAGTGATTATTATGACTCTTACTAGTCTAACCAATTCTTTAGCTTCTACCCTTTGTACACATTTAGAGGATCTTTCAATGTTGTTTTGGGATGAGACAACATTTTATGTTTGAGAAAGAGTTAGTAGAAGAAAATGGATAGTAAAGTTGTACAGGAAATTCTTTTGATATTCATACATTATGTATTTCATTTGTCAGATATATGTATATTTTTTCCTATCTCCATGACATGTAATAGGTTAGAATATTAATAGACTCCTCTTTTCATGCCAAGTAAAAGAAGAATGTGAATATTCATATACCACAAATGTCTATATACATGTATATTTTTTATGAAGATTGGAGTTCCACCTTGAAGAGATCAATAAAGACTATTTTGGTTATGGTTACATGTTGTGTTTCTTACCTTGTTCTTTATGTGCACTTTCATGTTTAATGTTTGGCTTATTTTTATCCAAATTACTATGAATTATCTATAAAAATTAATGAAATACTAGTTATTATTAATTCATACCTAATGCACAATAATTCATCTTCATTATGCTTCTGTATTCCCACCTTGTGAATGAATTCTCTACACTATCTTGTGCACTAAAGTAAAACCTATCTATCCTCATCCTTATCATGTTTTGATTCTTCAATAACCTTTGTTAACATCTAATAAATAAGGGGATAATTATTATGGAGACACTTAGGAAATTAACAAAGTTTAGGGCCCAACACAGCCTTTTGGTTTCACCATTATCAAACTCTGGGAGACTTAGATCCATGCCTATCATCCTTGAGACATGTAGAGACTGAACACCTTCCCATGTAAGGAATGTACCACCCATCAATCTTACTATGGCTCAACCTAGGTTAATAAAATTTTCCATTACCATCCTAGGGGACCAACATGATCTATCGAGGAGTCTAGAAAAGTATTTACCTACCTTTTCCTCCTCAAATGGGAGGATGACTAAAGAACATATCAATTATTTTAAGGATGCCTTGAGATTAATGAATGTTATCAGTGAGGATGTTGCATGAAATATTTTTCTATTTACTCTTAAAAATTATTCTTATGATTGGTATCTCAATTTGCATGAAAATTCCATTAGCTCACGGGATGAATGTCAAAATACATTCCTAGCATAAATTAGATAGGTAACTAATCCAAGTTTGGTATATCATATCATTACCAACATGAAAATGGAACTTAAAGATTTAATTTGAGACTTCAATACAAGATAACATAAGATTTACACTTGGTTGAATGTCACATATAATCTAGATGAGAATATAATGCTCAAGAGATATAACAATGCTTGAGATCTAATTACTACAGTGTTCTTGCAAATAGATATCGCTCTCAATACTCAAGCATTGGCATTACAGTAAGATATCAACATCAATAATAATCTCAATCCATTTATTATCCCTCATAATCTAGGTGATCAAGCATACAATAATGGACATCCATCCTTGAATACAATTCTACATGCAAATCATAATGCTCTCACATTAGATGTATCATAAAATGAATCACAATTATTATTTTTTCAATAATCACACATAAAGAAATAATCAACACCAGCATCAACATCAGGCTCACACCAATATAGTAGTCACTCAAGGTTATAACCCCAATAAATTTGAATTGGATTCTATAAAAAGAATGTTTTATAAGCTAAGAAATGACTTATTGAATATGTAAATAGGATGGGTAATACCAATAATCATAATTATATATTTTTGAGATATAATAGGCCTTTCAATAGTCCCACTAATAATGTAAAGTAGAAGTAATCCAATAAGTTACCAAAAATCAATATCATGTAAATAGATTTGCCCAATTATTATAGGGTCCATAATACATTTGAACATGGAGAGTTGGATTGTATAGATTTATATGCACCCTTTGAAATATTTTAGAGATAAATGATAAAAAAAAAAGATCAAATGATGAATCCTCTAGATTTCCCTCATGAATATGGCCCTTCTAGTTTAGTTACAGTCTTTGAGACTTTTGAATCCTCCTTTCCTAATGATTATGATAATATCCTAGAGGACAATTCTGATGAAGTGCAAGCATTCTAGTAATTTAACAAAAATAATTATAGTTTGATAAACATGTAGTCATTCACTACTACTCCTCTAAATAATGCATTTATCCCTCCAAATCTTAATGGTGATGATAATCCTTCTCCCCGAAGGGTAATGATTAGCCTTAGCATAAAGAGGAACAAAGTAAATTATGATATAATACTATTGAGGATATGAAGATAATTAAGGCCAACATTACCTTCATGAACTAGCACAAATCATAGATTAGAAAGAGCTCTTATGAAAATCCATCATGAGTAATACTATTTCAAAAAAAATCAAGATAACTAACATGAATGTTATATATGAAATTAAGCTTGAAGTTATTGATAAGTGTTATCATTGATGTCAAGGTTGATGTCATTTTATGTCAAGGTTGATATCATTGATATCAAGGTGCATCTAGTGAAGATTCATGGTGAGTGGTCTATGAGATATGAGCCATGTAACAAGAGAGAATTTGAAGGCAACATAATATCTCTCTTTTGAGAGAGAATTTAAAGGCAACCTAATTATTCTTATAAGGTTGATTCAATTCAAGGTAAGCATGTTTTTAGTACTAGTCCTTGAGCACAAGATGTCTTGAGAATCCTAGTCATAACAAGCATAGTGGATGAAGACTTATAGATGTTTGACACCATGCCCACTAGGCTACCATAACTAGGATGCATAAACAACTTGCATTTACATTTGATCACTACATGGATGAGCCTCACTTTAAGGTTCTTAGAAAGGCTATTTTTGTCCCAAAAGAACTTGAGGAAGGGCATGACTACCTCATCATAAACCCACATTCCATGAACCCAGTCTTATCGGGGAATGCCCTTATTAGAATGGAGACCTAACTGTCACACATAAGTATCATTAATGATGGTAGAGCATGGAAATAGAAGAAACTCTATAGATATCTTGAAGATAAAACACAAGACATAAAATTCAAGCTATAATATATATATGAGTACATAGAGACAATTAAACCATCCCTTCTAGTTGGCATAGATATATCAAATCTCTCTTAGGTAGATAGGATTTGTGTGCTAGTGGAGTCATTGCTCCCAAGGATGAAACCTGAGATAGCATAAAGAGAAGAAAAATATCCACATGTCATGTTATAGAATGAGATTATTGCCAAGCTTGAAGAGGTCAAGGGTCTCTTCAAAAAACTTTAGGAGAGAAAAAATTTAATTGATTCCATCTTCTTGAGCTTCTCAAACCAAGCATCAATCATAAATGCATTCTTCAAATAGGCAAAGGAGGAGAAGGAAAATCTGATGGTATAAGTTTATTCTCTGAGTAGGTCAGAACATGCACAAATCATGGGGAATGTAAATGCACCAAGCACCTAGATAAATAACCAAGATAAAAACTTGGGGGCACTCTTATGTGCTCTACAGACTAAAGCTAATGATCAAGTAGAAATCTTGGATGGGGGTGTGACTACGGCTAAGGAAAATCTAGAGGCCTTCTAAAAGGAGATGGAGAAGACCGATGTGATTATGCTTAGTGAAACCTCCATAAATATAGATAGCATAATTGAATAAATAAATCTTTTCATAAAGGGCTTTGAGGACTTCAGCACCAAGCTTAAGGAGAATGTGTCCAAATTTTGTGCACTAAAGACTTTGATAGCCTAGTTTGATGATGGAATAGAAACTTTATATGGAGTAATGTTGGGTCCCTTATTTTGGTATGTAATGATTCATGTTAGCATGATAGACACATTGATGTGAGATATCATTTTGAATTATGACTATTTTACATCTTGGTACAAATTGGAGGAATCAACACACACCTTGCACCAACTAGTAGGTGGGTAACCAATTGTAAGATTCTTGGGTCATCTTCTAGGTTGGGTGATATATGGAAACTATAATTTGAAGGGCACAAGGTGATGGATCTAATAGGAATGATTAATAATGCTATAATATAGCACTACTATGTACACTCTACCCTAATTAATATATTCTTGTAGAAATATAGAATGATCTCGAACCAATGAAGTAAGGGGGTGAATTTAGTGTAGTAAAGATCTAGAGAATTGGTTTTGTATATAGTGTAACAATAACCATTAGATCTAATAATAGATCAAATTTCATAAAGGCTCCATTTTTAAATGCCTGGGCTTGCCTATGAGCCTCTGGGCCATTAAATAGAATGAATTAAGCATGCACTCTATTTCAAGTGTTATGAACTCTATTTATTTGAGCCTAATAAATGATAAATAATAGTTATAGTGAACAGAACATCTGGTGTATGCATCTTTGTTAATGTTAGTTGAATGCACAATGAATGTAATGGATTTAATGTTATAGTTTAAATTAATTTATGCTAAATAAAATTAAAGAAAGATTTTGGTTCATCATGCTAATGGTTTCCATGTGATAAATGATGATATGAGCCATAACTTAGAGGAAAGACTAAGTGTAATGAGAGAGACAGTGCCAAATGTCCCTACCCTTGAGAGAAGCATGAGCCTAGTAGGAGAGCTTAAATTGAAAGCATCCCCTTAACACATATACCACCTTTATCACCAAATATTTTATCCTTGAATATGGTTTTCAATCCTCTTCTAGATTTGGGCAACATGGGAACACTTCCAGGTATGTGGGTGTACCTATTGTGGAAGTGAACCTCTAGATTTAAGGGATAGCTCCCTGAATGTATCTTGGAATGATTATCACATTAAACTAGTTCTTATTTGTGGGAAAATATATATATATTTCATTAAATGAACCTAATCTAAGGGGATGATACACCAAGATGTTTTCTACATGACCATGATATTCCTATCACAATGAAACAAGGCATACAAACTAGCTTCCAAGTCCTAAAGAATTATAACATGAGTGTTTCAATATAGAGGTGATATGCATGAAATAAACATAAGGTAAATGAACCAAAGGGCATGATACACACTCTAAGGATAATAATACACTTGAAAGGATCCTAACACAATTGACTACACTCTATATGACTTGTTATAATAGGAAGTCTTGCATAAACATGAAAGGATAAGGTAAGTAAGTATAGAGAAGTATCACTAACTCCACCATACATCACTTTGCACACTTAAAAAAATGTATCATGAAATCAAAACTAGACTTATATTGGTTTTTCAAATCTAAAATACAATTTCATTCTAGCAAGGCTTCACCATACATGGTGTGGGATTAGATTACAATAGCCAAAATGGTTGCTACTTTCAAAATTTAGAGAGAGGAGAAAATAATGAAGTCCAATAGTGACTAGGACATGTGTCATACTAATAAAAGGATATATAAATGTATGGTAATTATTGTGATATAGACCATGCAAGTTTTGATAGGACAAATGGCCTTTAATAGCATAAAACTCCATGAAATGTAGCATAAGACTCTTACTTTTTCATAAAATTGCCTTCATCATTTGGCCTTTTTGGAATGTCCCACAACTAACTAGGCATATATCTCATGATTAAAATAAAATGGATGGGTTGTATAAATTCATCACCATTCATTGGTTATGTTGTTTCCAAAATTAGTGGTGCTCATTTTTAAACAACCCCTTACGAAACTTGTCTGTTTCATCTTTTCGTCTCCCTCAGTTCGTTCTTCGAAATGGATTTTGAATTCACTCTCTTTTTGGCCTCAGAACGTGAATAATTATCATCTCATCCCAGCCAATTTTTCCTCCCCTAGACTCCTTCTAGAGTTGGTCTTTTCTCCCATTTCCCCTATGCAAAGGCGGCAAATTTTGCTGCCTCTGCATTTTTCTTCATTTTTTATGCAAGGGCAGTAAAATTTTCCACCCTTGCACTTTTCCCTGCAAGGGTGGCAAATTTTGCTGCCCTTACCTGTGTTTTGCATCCCCTTTTCACCGCTTATGCAGTGGGCGGTAGATTTGCCGCCGACTGCCGTGGGCTGTTTGAGCCAATTTTGCCGATGTCAGCCGATATGTCTGCCGTGGTCGGCAGGTTTGCCGACATCAGCAATTTTATTCTGTTGTGGTCGGCAATTTTGCCGACGTCGGCCGTGTTCGCCGTCTCCGTTCTCCCACCTGTGTTATGGGCAGCAATTTTTCCGCTCACTACATCCGCTCAAGGTCTCTTATTCCTATTTTCTGTGCCCGCTCCCCTTTTTCTTCCATTTTTTGACCTACTCACATCTCATCCTTTTCAAATGCATTCCCCTGATTGTGGCCAGCAAATGTGCAGTTCTCCCAGATCACTACTTTCTTCTTCTGATTGCACAATCATGGTTCTTACTACAATTTCTGTGAAGGGTCCCTCTTCATAGATGTCTTTTTAGCAGAAGTTCTTCTAGGTCACTAAAGTTTCTCTGAAGCAGTCCAAGACCATGAAGAAGACTGAAAATAAAGACTAATAGTTTGGAGAAAGATCTCGACAGAGGAAAAGAAATGAAAAATCTCAAGAAGAGCACCCTGATGTCTGTTGGTACCATCTCCAGTAAGGACTCCTATGTTGTGATCAAGGAGTCACTGATCTTTAGAATCTAGAAGAGATGATTCAGAGTTTCAAAGGGATGATCTGGAAGATTTTGAAGAAGCAACTTTCTCAATGACTTCGGTGGGCAGCATTTTGGATGCTCAGTTAACTTTGGAGAATTTGAAATCTAGGTTAACTGGCCACTCTAAAGCCATCACAACATTGAAAGATGCACTGATCAGAGCAAGAGTCGTCTTCAAGAATGCAGTTGCACCAGACAGCGTAAGAATTTAGGCATCGATTGCCATGTACGATGCTCATCTGAAGAAGTTCGGTAGCAAGAATTGACTCTCTCTCTCCCCTTTTCTCTTATTCTATCCTTATGCACTTCTATTTTGTGCAAAGTGCATGCATTTTTGAAATATGTAATTACGTGTAAATTTTTTGAAAAAATATCTAAAAGTCAAAGATGAGTCATCTTTGACCAAGATATTTTATATATTTTATTATTTTCTATTTTTGAGGATTTTCTCCCTATATATAGTGGAGACCTCATTTGTAAAAGATCTTGGAAAATTCAATAGCAAACACTCTGCTGAAATTGAAGCAACTTTCGAGACTTTGTGCTCAAACTTGTAAATCATATTTTGATTGAATAAACAAGAAGCAGGTTCATTTCAGACTTTGTCTTGAGATTATCTGTGTTATTTAGGAAATAGTTCTTATGTCTTTTTCCTAGTAATGTCTTGTTTATCTGATCTAATAAGCAAGTGGGTGTGTTATTATTATCTGAGGGTGCTTCTAGAGGGTAGAAGATAGACTTTGTGCTACTTTTATCTTTGAGATTCTATTATCTTTTGTAGTTTCAGGTGAAGACTTTGTGCTTCACTTTACTCTACGGTTGTACTTGTTCCGAATCTGTGAAGAAGCTATGGAAGACTTTGTGCTTGTGTAAGCGTTCTTGTGACTTTGTTACTTCAGGTGATTTCTCGCTCTTTGTTTTATACTATTCCTGAAAGAAGAGGAATGTTGTTAGCATTAGACCAAGATTTTCTCCCTTTTGTTCTTTATACATTACTTCTGAAAGAAGAGAAGTAGATGATGTTATACCACCCCCATGTGTTATTTTATGCTTAATTATATATCCAGCACGTAAGTTTTAATAGGGAACCTCCCCTTGATGAGAGGAGAGATTTACCTCGTCTAGATCTGGTAAAGCCACACTCCTTGTGGTGTAAATCTCCCTTATGATGTGGCTGATATCCCCATTTTGTCATCAGTTAGTTGACGACAAAATATTCACCCAACAGTTTATATCACTAATCATCTCTATTATTTTGCACATGAGTTACTACTATCTATAGTCTAAGTAACTCCTGTTTCACTCACCCCTCACACTTGGCCTCAAAATTGGATTCATTTTTCCATGGAAATACATATAGAGGATTTAATGACACATGCAAAGACATCACATAGCCTTATATTCCTTAGGTATACCTTAAATGGACTCCCACTTGAAGTTCTCACCCTTCTCACTATCTTGTTCACTTTGCCAGTTTTGACTAGCTGAGATGAAGTTGCTTGAAAAAACACATAGGAGTTTTGATGAAGCATGGAATGATTATAGTGAGTTATATTAATTCCCAAGATATCTCACAATTTTTTTTTCATATCTTGAAACCTTCTAGAGCCTAAAAAACATCAAAAATAGTTTAAAAAACCTTATTTCCCTCCTCTCCATACAAGTAGGGAAGGACTAGAGTATATGGGGATGATTCGTGAAGATTCCTCTACAACCTAAAACCACTCTCAAAGCAATTTTATTCCATTTGGATGCATCTCCTTCATTGTTTTCCCAATCAGGTCCTTATCCAAGGTTTTTTAGGGTTTTAGACTCTTTTCACTCTTAGGCTTTGTTCATAAAGATGTGACATTGGAGTTGTAAACAAATTCCACAAAATCAATCTTTAGGACCCCTTTAAACTTTTCCAAGCTCCTTTAACTTACATGCATAGTTTTTAAGCACAAAATATACTAAGTGGGTGGGGTGAATCAGTATATTATATATCTTTCTAATCTTTTACTTAATATGATTTATTTTCTTTAACCACTTAACCATACATACAAGATATAAAATAAAACTAAAGAAATAACATGCACCACATGAGAGAGAGAGAGAGAGACCAAATTTTTACATGAAAATCCAATGTGGGATAAACTATGAAGAATAATCTCAAGTATATGAATGAACACCAACTCAAATTACAAAGTTCACAAGCTCTAACTTGCAGGAGCACCAACCCCTTTTCCAAGCACCAACACAACAACTATTTATGAGAACCAACCCATAGGAGCACCAACCCCTTGCAAATATTTGTGAGCACCAACCTATAAGAGCACCAACCCCTCTTGTGTTTAAAACACAACTATCTCTCAATGTTGCTTTTTCAACAAATGATAGAACTCTACAAAATATTTTTCTCTTCTCTCCTCTTTTCTTATACAAAACAATTACAAACCATGCACTCTCTTGCATATATACAAATGGATTATAATCCTTTATTTATATCTTTCTAAATGACCTTTGGCATTCACCCTTTGTGACCCTTCACTCCTCATGAAAAATGATGCCAAACTTGTATGACCCTTTGAATCCTTGTATATGAAAAGTCACATGGTGATCCTTCATGAGCAAATGCATCCTTTCCCCTTTTGTGTTTATCTTGGTGACCTTTCAAATTCCTTCAGGTGACACTTCATGAAAAAATGTGCCATACCCTCTTTTGTCTTCACTTTTTGACTCTTTGAATTCCTCAAGGTGCCCCTTTATAGTAAAATGTATCATTTCCTTCTTTTGTCTTTTTCTTGTGACTCTTGAATTCTTCATGGGCCCTCTTTTGACTTTATACAACCAAAAATATATTCTTTAATGTTTAATAAGTATTAACACACATTAGCCAAGATATGAACATTAAAAACACTAGTAAATGCTATGGGGCTTTTGTCACCAACAATGATAGACCTTTGACATCAATGACAATATTTCCAACAATATCCCCCTTTTTCCTTGATGGCAGCCTCAAACTGAAACTACCACATCTTGAAACTTGTATTACACATGAAAACCTACACATACTACCATCTAAAAAACATACAATAACTCCCCCTTAGTATAGCATCCTATACCTATTTTTGTACCTATTCCTCTTCTTCTCCACCTTTGACATCAATGGCAAAGGGTATATCTTAGAGCTAACATTTAGTTCCCCCTCAATTGATGTTGATCCTTAATATTAGGAAGTAAAATAAATTACTCTCAACTTCTCCTATATATACTTGAATGTGTCTTTTGGTAGTGCCTTTGTAAAAATATATGAAATATATTCTATAGTACTGATATTTTCCATCTTGATCTATTGATCTACCACCTACTCTCTCAAAAAGTGATATCTAATAGGAATATGTTTTGTTTTTGAATGCATCACTAGATTATTATAAATATTAATAGCATTTGTGTTGTCACAAAAAATGGAAATAGGTTCATCATATTTTAACTTGATGTATTCTAAAGTTTGTTTCATCCAAAGCACTTGAGTACAACACAACACCACTATAATATATTCTATTTCAGCTATAGAAAGTGATAATGAGTTCTGATTTTTGATTAGCCATGATACTAAGCTATCATTGAGGAAGAAAACTCCTCTACTTATACTTTTTATATCATCCAAACAACCTACCCAATATAAATTTGTATAAGAAACCAAAGTGAAATATCTACTTCTAGGATACCACAATCCATAATATAATGTCCCCTTGATATATTTGAATATTCTCTTCACCAACTAAACATGACTCTCTTTCAAGGCTGCCTGATATCTCACAACTATGCCTACTACATGCATAATGTCTAGCCTCAATGCTGTCAAATATAAAAGACTATCAATCATAGATATATACAAATATTGATCTACAATAGGTGAATCTTCATCCTTACTCACCTTGTTCCCTATACTCATTAGTGTGCCAACTGGTGCAAAATTCTCAAAACTATTTTTTTTCAAAATTTCCTTGGCATATTTACTTTGAGATATGAAAATTCCTTTATCTAACTAAAATATTTAAAACCCTAGGAAAAATGACAATTCTCCAAGCATAGACATCTCAAACTCTTTTTGCATATTATCATAGAATTCTTTTGTCATTCTTCCAATGTTACCTCTAAATATTATGTCATCAACATATACCACAATAATCAAGTGATGCTCACCTTCTATTTTGATATAGAGATAAATGTTAGCAAAACCTCTCTTGAAACCTTGATCTTGCAATTATTTATCAAGTCTTGCATACCAAGCTCTAGGGGCTTGTTTCAATCCATACAATACTTTCTTCAATCTGCATACATAGCTACTATCATTTGAGAGAATAAATCCCTTAGGTTGCTTAATATAGACCTCCTCTTCTAGATTCCCATTCATAAAGTAGACTTGACATCTATCTAAAACACTTTGAAATTCTTAAACACTACATATGCAAGAAACATTCTAATAGCCTCTATCCTTGCCACTAGTGCAAAAGTTTCCTTAAAATATATACCCTCAATTTGAGCATATCTTTTACATACTAGCCTTGCTTTATCCCTGGGAACTTCACCATCTTCATTCAACTTATTTTTGTATGCCCATTTTATTCCTATCACATTTTGATCTTTTGGTCTAGGCACTAATTCCCAAGTATCATTATTTTATATCTAGTTTAATTCTTCATCCATTGCCTTAACCCAATTCTCATCATGTCTAGCTTCTAAAAAAGTTTTAGGCTGAATTTTAGATAACAAATAAAAATTAACTTGCTCATATTCACATACCATCATCCTTCTGGTGTGAAGTCCTTCATTTATGTTTTTGATTATGTCACTCTTATTATGATATCTATGAACATATTTGGATGGGGTCTTGGTGTCTTTTTACTCCTTATTCTCATCTTCATCCAATTCTTCAAAATCTTCTTCTTCAATGATTTTAGGAGTGTCCACTAGATCACTAGCTCTTTGTGCCACATCTTCATTTATCATGACACTTGTAATTTTAAAATCTTCTTGGTTCTTTTTTTATAATATTTATAATCTGTACTTTTCCTAAACTATCCAAAAAATATACCTTCTTCTATTCTAGATTCAAACTTACCCAATTTTTCATCACTTCTTTTTATAAAGCATCTACTGCCAAAAACTCTAAAATAATAAACTATAGCTGGTTTATCTTTCCATAGCTCATAGGGAGTGTTTTCATTGTTGACTCTCAACAATGCTCTATTCTAAATATGCACTATTTTACAAATTACGTCTCTCCAATATTTATCTAGTATCTTGGATTCATTTAGCATTGTCATTTCCATCTCCTGAACTACTCTATTTTTTCACTCAACTAATCCATTTTACTATGGATTTATGGCTAATTAATAATGTCTCTTTATCCCATGTTCTTCACAATACTCAATAAACTCATCTAAAATAATTTCTCCTCCTTGATCTGATCTCAAGCACTTAATCTTCAAATTAGTTTCATTCTCAACAAAAACCTTGAATGCTTTAAAGTGGCTGAAAGCTTCTAATTTTTTCTTCTAAAACATCACTCAAGTCATACATGTAAAATCATTAATAATAAACATAAAATATTTATCACCTTGAGTACTTTAAGTTCTCATAAGTCCACACAAATTAGTTTGAACAATATCTAACATTTGATTGGTCGAGTATACTTTTGTTTTGAACCATCTTATGACTTGCTTCCTATGTTGACATGGTTCCCAAAGTTTATTGGAGGGATTTGAAATCTTTGGAATATATCTAACTACTTGCTTCTTTTTGATGTTGACAAGATTGTCAAAATTTATGTGTCTCATTCTCCTGTGCCATAGCCAACTTTCCTCAACCTGACTCAAACAACATTTTTGACCTTTGATATCTGATAACATATATAAATTATTTCCTATCCTCTAAGCATCTGCAATCAACACATCTAAATATTTTCTCCTAATTTCATAACCTTCTACATAAAACTTTAGTGTGTGTTCTTGATTATAGATTTTACATACACTCAATAGATTATGCTTAAGACCTTCTATATATAGAACATCTACAGTCTTAGTTCTACCATTATCCAAACTCAATGTACCTTGTTTGGCCATTCTAGTAGTGATATTATCTCCAAATTTATTATGATACCATTGATATTGCTTAGAGTTATGAACTTTCTCTTGTCTTTTGTCATGTGCCTCAAACATCTGTTGCCAATGAACCATGACTTTTTTTCATTTCTTGCATGCAAAGTTGTTTGGACTAACATAGACTTTTTAGGTTGTTTCTTCTGCCATGAACCCATTTGAACTTTATTCTTGATGAATGGAGCCTTAAAAATTTGGTCCTTATTGACTAACTCAAACATTCTTCTACAATACTAAGTTGTGTCTAAAATTATTGCACTTGTAACATATTATGGCCTCTTTTACAAAGCTTGATAGAGGAGCAAAAGAGTTGTGGCTTCTACTTGGCTCTACATGAGTTTCCTTCTCCTTATTTTTGAAATTGTTAGCTCTTTTATGTCATTATATTTTCTTATGACCATAACCATTACAATAAAAACAATAACCATGAAAATAAAACCTATTCTAATTTTTGTATCTTTTACTTAATTGTCATGTTCTTTCCAAGCTTCTTTGTTTGATTTGTCTTTTGCGTTCTTAACTTCTTCCCTTTTGTTTCTTCTTTTGTAAGAGCTAGAACATAGCTCTTTTTATTTTCAAATTTAATGCATGTCTTATCTAATATTTATTTTTGACTTTGTAATATCTTATTTAACATATTAGTGCTATTCTCAAATTTTAAATTAATGGTTGCTTTATCATTGACTGCTTTATTTGTTTACTCAAGAACTACTTTTAAAGAGGAAATTTCAACAACATAGCTTTCACATTCTTCACTTAATTTTTTAAAATGAGCTGTTAGATCTTCTTCAATCCTTTTGGCTTCTTCAATTTGTGTTTGTAGATATTTAAGTATTTCTTGTGACTCCAATTCATTTTTCTCAATCTAGAGCTTCAATCTTCAATTCTTCTTCTCAAGAGCTTGTAATTCTTCTAAGGTAAAAATGAGTTAGCCTTCCAGATTCACCTCAACTTTAACATGTTCTTCTTCTTGATCATTTATACTTTTTCTTACATAGGCATCTTCATGTATGGTCATGAATAGAATCTCTTCTTCTGTTGAGTCACTGACTCCACTATCTTCAGTTGAGCTAGGATCTTTAGAATAAAAGTCTTATTCTCAAATCCCTTCTTTAATTTTCTTATGAAGTGCTTGTATGTAGACTTTCCTTATTCATTATCACTATTATTCTTATCTAGGCACTTATCTACAAAATGTATAATCTTACCACATTTAAAACATTTAAATGGTAATTTTCTTTTATATTTACATGTGGCTTTTTTTGGCTTACAGATGAATAGAGCTTCATTTTCATCTTCCTCATTGCTAGAGTTGTCACTTGATTATTGAATCTTAGCTTCATCTTTCTTTGATGTCTTGAAATTAGCTTCCCTTTTTTAGGGTTTCTCTTGTTCATTATGTATCTCATATATCGTAAGAGTACCATGTAGTTCATCCATCTTTAAATTGGATAGATCCTTCATCTCCTTTATTACCAAAAACTTTGCATCATATCTCATTGGTAGAGATCTCAAAACCTTTTTTACCACCACTGATTCTTCTAGCTTTTCTTTAAGGCCTTAAATCTAATTAACTATTTGATCAACTTGTATAAGATAACTTGCTATATTTTCATCCTCTCCTATCTTGAAACTCTCAAACTATCTTCTAGAAGTCTGAAGCTTAGCTTGATGAACCTTTCCATCACCTTTGTAAATATTCTCAAGCTTTACCCAAGTCTCATGAGTAGATTTGAAATACATAAATTTAATAAATTATGATTCACATAAACCACATAAAATAGTATTTAAAGTTTTAGCATTATTTTTACTTGCCTTTTTTTTTTAGAGTAGTTACAAGTGTTTTTGGCTCTTCATATTTCTCCACCACTACTTGATAAATGTTGAATCCAAGGGACATCAAGTAAGTCATCATCCTTATGATCCAAAAGGCATAAATTTTCCTATCCAACAAAGGTCTCTTATTTGTATAAAAACCTTCATGTGATCCAGCCATCATGCTTTCCTTGATCTACCTTCAAGATAAGAACCTTCTCGGATACCAATTATTAAGGATAAAATATACTACGAGGGGGGTGAATTAGTATGTTATACATCTTTTAAATCTTTTCCTTAATTTTATTTCTTTTCTTTAACCACTTAATCATACATCTAATATATGCAACAAAACTAAAACAATAACATACACCACATAAGAGAGAGAAAGACACCAGATTTTTACGTGGAAACCCAATGTGGGAAAATCCATAAAGAAAAATGTCAAGTATATGGATGAGCACTAACTCAAATTACAAATTTCACAAGCTCAAACTTATAGGAGCACTAACTCCTTTGTCGAGCATCAACACAACTATTTATGAGTACTAACCCATAGGAGCACCAACCCCTTACAAATATTTGTGAGCATCAACCCTTATTGTGTATAAAACACAACTATCTCTCAATTTTTCTTTCCCAAAAAATGATATAACTCTACAAAATCTCTTTCTCTTCTCTCCTCTTTTCTTAGACAAAATAATTACAAACCATGCACTCTATTGTATATATACAAATGGCTTCTCAAGCCTTTATTTATAGCTTTCCAAATGACCTTTGGAATTTACCTTTTATGACCATTCACTCCTCATGAAAAATGGTGCCAAACTTGCAAGACCCTTTGAATCCTTTTATTTGAAAATTCACATGGTGACCCTTCATGAGCAAATTCATCCTTTCCCCTTTTATATTTATCTTGGTGACCTTTTGAATTCCTTAAGGTGACTCTTCATGGAAAAATGCACCATAACCTATTTTGTCTTCACTTGGTGACTCTTTGAATTACTCAAGGGGTGACCCTTCATGGTAAAATTCATCCTTTCCTTCTTTTATCTTTATCTCGTGACTCTTTGAATTCTTCATGGGCCCTCTTTTGACTTTATACAACCAAAAACATATTCGTTAATATTAAATAAATATTAACACACATTAGCCAAGATATGAACATTAAAAACACAATTAAATTCTATGGGGCCTTTGTCACCAAAAATGATAGACCTTTGACATCAATGACAATATTTTCAACAATAGTATCCAAGAAGATATGAGAAATCCAATTTGCCTACTCGATCTTGGTTCTTCAATTTGATAGGCCTAATTTGTTTTTAAGCCCCAAAATGGCTTTCCTATGGACTTATCTTCCTAAAAATATTTAAAACACATCCTATATTCATATATTAACATGTACCTAAAGTGTTATAATGTTTACCTAAGTCTGAAAGTGAAATTGACTTCTTAATTGGGCTTTAGGTCTAAACTAAACCTAATATGCTTATCTACATCCCTAAAGATTTTAACCACTCTTTTGTGATTCATGCATATTTGGATGTATTTACATATTTTGTATGTGTCATTAAAATTTTCATACCTACCTACAATGTCTTGTCCATTCTCAACTCACCTAGTTATCTCCAATCTCCAAAACTATAGGGTTTATAACCTATGAAAGTACCCTCTATCTGAGACAAAATAGAGGGTACTTCCCCTCTTTTCCCAGGAAAGGTGAGTATTGGAGGATATTTTAAAAGATGTTAATATAATCTACACAATTTTTTAGATCTTTATCACATGTTTATCTCCTTCAAACTTCTTAAAATATCCAAGGTAAACTATGAGAGATGATTGTGTGTAGGGTTTCATCATATGGACTATTGACTGATGTTAATTAGGCCTTTATTTAAATTATATCCACTGGTAATATATTATTGAGACTATCATGATCATGATGAATGTTTTATAAATACATTCCTTACTTCAACCTCCCACATGTCTCTTCATACACCTTGATTGGTCAAGACTGAGTACAATTTCTGAATGTGTTTATTGCTTAGGAGGGGCACCTATAGGTGCATATTGCTTGATTGAAAGCCTTAAACTATTACCTATAGACTCTAATATAATCAAAAATGTCATTTGACATTTTTTTCACCTATTTAACTCACATTAAAGCTATGTCAACATCAAAACATCACCCCTTATCCCACTATTACCTACATTCAACTATAGTTGATTGTGTTGGAACAAGTAGGATCTTGTAGGTGAGAATTCATTTTTAATGTGTCACATAAATTTTTGATCCTATGAGTAATTTTTAATAATATTACATAATCAATGGTTTATATTTCTATTTTTAATCTCACTTATGGGCCTATGAAAGTTTGCAATCAGTTGTGGACTAGTTGTTTTAAGGCGATGGACACTTGTAGGTGTAGATGAGGTTCAAAAATATGCATATCAACCTATTTTGATGAAATTTGTGTTCCTTGTTATTAAGTTTATATTAAAAATTCCATTAAAACATGAATTCATGTTTTATTTTCACTTTGATATGTTAAAGTCACTTTGAAGTTCCAAACCCTATAGACATCACTATCTGAACTTAGTGATCAAAAGTACATATTAGAGCCCTTAAACAACTACCTTCCACTAATAATACACTCTCCTAATTTTTAAAATATATTCCCCTATGTGTGGATAAAATTTAAGTACATTTGGATGCATCAATAATCCATATGACATCCCCAAATGTGTTAGGTGCTCTATTTTCATGTTTTAGGGATTTGATCCCTAAATTCACAGTCATCACCAAAAGATACAACTTTTAGGTTTTTTTTCTAATAAAATGTCCTAATCATGATTGTTATAATATATCTAACACATTATGACTTAAATAATTGTTTCAACATTCCCAATATCCTCCATTAAGGATCCTCAACTACCTGTGCTGCCACCTATAGGTGGACTTTTGCAAGTATAAGGTAGTTGATGTGATTTTAGGTAGTGATCATGGAATGTAATCCTTAAATTGGTTTTATACTTTATAAAAGTTTCCAAATACATCTTTATCACCATGAAATACATAAATAAAGATTTAAAACTTCCATTTTAGTGTTTTTACCGTCTTGTAGGTGTTGATGAAGTTACAAATAAGATAGTGAATGGAAACATCGTAATACACATGGTTTATGAACATGTAATGAGGTTTATATCAAATTATAACCTTAAAATATATACCATTAATCAATTTAAAAACTCTCTTATAACATGATTTTCCTCTTGAAATCACTTGTAGGTGCATATCTATGGCTGATTGTGTGTATATATTACACATGACTACCATAGTACCTTATTTTTTATGTTATTTAGAGGGGATAAATTAATTTTTCATGATTAAATTAGATATTAAACATATTTAAATTATTTATTAACCCATTAATGTGTTCAATACCCTACCATATCTCACTCAGTTGATTGTGCATGACAGTCATAAAACAATTAACTGTGTGTCACTTATGACTAAAACTGAATGGAAGATTACTTTATAGAATGAGATTTAAAGGTGAGGGAAAAAATATTTCATGAAAATAAACCTATCATCATCCTCTAAACCCATAACAAGGCATGAATATTCTACAAATAGTGGAAACCTACCTGTCATCCCAAATGAGACCAACTTCCAAACTTGTGATGATTCATCTATAAAAACACTTTCACATATGAAAAAAAAATGATAATCATGTTATAAATATTAAAATTTCCTTTGGATTCAATTCCATTAGCTAGATTATATGTACCTATCCATATGAGGAGGAAACCTATAAGATGTGGGGTTTGACAAGTAGAAAACACAATCAACTTGTAAAGGATGATTCATAAATAAAAAGTTACCAATCCTTGAAGTATTATTATTAAAATTAATTAAATTTAGTTTAATATCACCCCCTAAAGGCATTTGGTCTGAAACTTCTCCAACTGGTCATACTAAGCATAAACCTATTGATTGGTTATACATATCTAGAGGGGTGATGAAGGAATAGAATGGTTTTTGACCATTTTTAGCACTTAAAAAGCATTTAAATCATGTTTTTTGGTCTTATGAAGCTGAATAGTCATCCCAAAACCTTCTCCCATGTGTCACTCTCTCTCATAGGCCATACACCTCTTGAAGCTACTTATTTTGCAGTTATCTTCTTGATTTTTAGCTATCACCTATAAGTTTTCAATTATAATCTGACATGTCTAACATTTAATTTCATATTTTACATTTAATAATATTTTTTAACAAATATACACAACTCAAAACCTTACCAATTGTATTTAATGCTCTAAAATGACCCCTAGATGGCTCAATATGACATATGAACTAATTAGAGTATGAATAAGGTTAATATAATATTAAATCACATAAAATGAACCATGAAAAACCCTAAAACATTATATTATACCCATATATAAGTTTTTGACTATAAAGAGTTTGACCTATTTTGACTTGTGGTCAAAATGGTCACCATTCTTAATAATTTTCGAAGGGTGATATACTTGCTATGTCATGACTAGTAGCCTAATCCTATCCATTGGGCCATGGATTAAAATTTACACCATTTAGACACATAAATTTCCTTTTAAAACACACCAAAAAAATTAAATACACACAAAATAAGACAAATTCAAAAGAAACACATGTGTTTTCAATTAGAACACTTATGGAACACAACTCAACTGAAAGACAACACACACACCTATTCTACTATTTACAAAACCTCACTCTTGAGGTGAAACATTTTATCATACCTCAAATAGGATAAAAAAATAGTCCCCATTTCATTTTTGTGACTATTAAGGCAACCTAGCATGATGAGCATGCTCATCACCAATCACTTGCATATGTGTATGGTCAAGAATATTAACAACAGTATGTCCTCTCTTACCTACAAGTGGAATATTTTTAACCTTCATGAATGATTTGTATTTATATCTAGTGACCTTGATTGGGGATACAACCACTATGATCTATATCATATCCATTGTATTTTCTCTAAACAATGCAAGTTTAAGTGTATGACATTCCTCTCAACCTTGTCCTCCTTTAGGATAGAATGTAGTTGATGTTTCAGATTATCAAGATCTTCTCATTTACCATCCAACACCCTTGATGTTGGTTCAACATCATATGGTTATTTTGACTATCCTTGAAACATAACTAGCTCTATCTTGGCTTCATTCTCCATGCTTACAACTTTTTGGACACTAGCATCATCAAATTGCTTCATGACAAAAGGTTCTTGATCAACATAATGACCTTCATCTTTATGCTTGATGGAATACTTATCAACATGATCATTAGTCTCATTAGCAACCTGGACATTAGCTATAGAAACTCTTAGAGAAAAGGGAGAC
Source organism: Torreya grandis (assembly GCA_037957365.1). Taxonomy (NCBI): domain Eukaryota; kingdom Viridiplantae; phylum Streptophyta; class Pinopsida; order Cupressales; family Taxaceae; genus Torreya; species Torreya grandis. The sequence continues at coordinate 2,156,521 of JARHVA010000629.1, forward strand.
TTACCCACCTTATCAAATTCATTACATATGGCATTGAGTCTTTGCCATAGTTTTATTTCATTCACAACATGAAAATTTTATCCATTATTATTGAGACACTCAACATTATGTTTTTTAGAGGCATTAACACAAATTAGATGAAGTAACATTACCAAGCTGATCAAATTCATGACATATGACATCAAACCTTTGCCATAAGTCATTCTCATTTATCTCATGAGTGTCATCATCCAAGACATCCTAATTAATAGCAGGCATAAAGACATCATCATTTCTACTATGGTGTTCAATTAGATTCATCAACCTATGATCATCATACTCATGAATCATATAGTTACCCTTAGTAGCATGAGAATGTTTGACACTTAACTCAGCTCCTTCAAATGGATCTTCATGCATGATATATGTCCTAAGGTTAGTTTGATAAAAGTATGCATAGGTATCAAGCTCATATTGATCTACACCATACTCATCCAAGAACAAATCAGAAATTACTTCTCATGGACAACATAATTTAATTTAGAACTTGTTTCAATTCTAGGCTCAATGTGAAACATTGCAAGAGGCTATGTTTTAATGGTCACTTTAGTCCCATACCTTATACTAAAAACTAATAAATACTAGTCAATTGAAAGATAACCACCAATCTTGGCTATAAATTATCTTGAAAAGTAGATTGCAAAGTGAGTTGGGAGCTCAACAATAACTATGTTTTGAAGGATGGGAAAAATAGGACAATCATGCAATAAGACCTTAAAGTTTTTTATAATCCCTATTGAATATAAGTAGATTAATAATTAGATATAATTATCTTTATTCAAATTAACAAGGAGAGATATTATATACCTATATCTTCTACTTTCATTTAATTTTCAATCTGAGAATGTAAACTTAACAGGATGACATCAATGTATGTGCACACTTAATCCATCTAATTTGATATTCTATTGATTATAGTCTAATATGTTATAAATTATGTAATAAAATAAATTTTGAATTGAACACTCATACATAACCATGAATCAAATAATTACAATACTTTATATTCTAAATATTCCTTAAAATAATCACATATAAAGCTAAAAATCACACAACTAGAAATTAAACACTCAACACATAAATAAAATAAGTAACATGCTTAGATAATAATGAGTCATATTGTTGCTACAATAATTATAAATGGGGACCTTCTTCATTTTGAATCAAGATTCAATCCTTACTCTTTAAATAATAAAATTGACTTAGAAGTAGTTTCTCATATTAATCAAATATAGAAAAGAATTGCTACAATAAAATTACAATAGTTATCTTACAAAATATGCTTTTGCTCTCCTTCTTCTCTCCTAATCTTATATATTTTTATAGGAGAGATAGGTGCCTTATTTTGAGAATAAAAAATATATGATGTTGTAACAAAATAACAAAATTCAATAATATTTTTATAACAATTATGCATAAAACAAAATAATACATATGAATAATCCATGAGAAGGATTTGGTTTGAGAGAATCACTCCTTACTATTTTCATGACATTATTATTACTCCTAAAATCATATAAGAGATTAGTTATCCAAGTTTCCAAATTTTTTCCAACCTTTCAAACTATTTTCTACATCTAACTAAATCAACTGGAAGTGGTTATATGATGATAGATGGTCGTTACCTCAAATTGTCACAGTAGTGGCTGCAGGATGTATACAACTAGTTACTGCAGGATACTTCTAAGAGCCATAAATTTTACATATGGAATAAAAATGAGATGAAATATTTTTTTAAATTCTATAATATTTTAATAAGAATATAAATACAAAATAATATTTAATATTAAAAATTTCCTTGATATCGCTTTTATTGATAATTACAAACTAGTATGCTCTAAGAAATCTAGGTAGTTACTGCAAGATGTCCAAACATATGACTATTGAATAACCTGAATTCTTCCTTCATCGTTAGTAATACCAAATATAAATTAAAAAAAAATAATACTATTTCATCTATAAATAATAATTCCTTAAACCATAACCGTGAATATATGCATCATAAACTTATATTATGCTAATATAGATAATTATGGATGGAATCATACCATGGATATATGAAATGATGGATTATACAATGGATAAAGGATAAATGTATAGTAATATGAGTACCATTTATTGGACTCATCACACCCCCCAACTCAACCAATTATACATCTCTTGTGTAATAGAATAAGGTAAGTTCTGGTAGGAAGCTATGTATAATGACTGTAAGCACAAAACATGTATCTTGTTTGTCCTTATGGATAGACATAGAAAATTGAAATCATTTAGGAGCATTAATATTTGAAATTAAATTATTTTTAAAGACACTTATTGGTATAATATGATGCAAAACCCATGGGAGTTTAAGTAGGTAATTTTTCTCTTCATTTTTTTTATATGCCATACTGCATAATTGTTGAACCTCCCAAAAATAGGATTATGTGCTAATAATGTGAAGATAAAATAAATAGAAATATCATGTATATTTGTTTTCATAAAACCTCATAAAATGACTCCCCCCAACTCTATTATCGATTCCATGTAAGCCTAGGGACATAGATGCAAATATATGGACCATTCTACCCCCAACTGAAGGTAGACACTTGTCTTCAATTAAAAGATACCCTAACTAAGTGTGAAAGAGGGTACTATACAACTTATATGATTCAACCAAAGGAAATTTGGGTGATGGAATGGTGTAAAAAATTACATGGAGGAATGAACTAGGATATGGATTATAAAATATATGAAGATAGATAGGTGAGGGAATGTTAATGAAAGGCATGGTGTGTCTATATATATATATACATATATATATCATACAAAAATAGATGATTACATAAAACATTTCTAGTGAATAAATAAATGAGTAATCTATAGAAAAAATAGAATACCTTGAATGTAGAATGGTTTACCAATCATAGTATATGTTGTATAAGATCTATGTATCAATTATAGAATATCATGTGATCTACCAATCATGTAGTTGAGCCAAAAAAATTAACACAAAATAGCTTGAATGATGTAGTAAACTAAAAGTTTACAGCCAAGACATGTAGCGAATGTAGTGATAGAAAACCATAATGTCCTCTAGGTAGTGTGAGCAAATTGAAATATTAGCAATCCATAATGATGGAAAGAATGTGTAGGAAGACTAAAATCTACAAAAATAACTTTCAAAATAAATGGAACTTGTGAATTCTGATAGTAGAGTGGATATTCAACTAGATGAACATGAAATACAAATATCGCATGGTGGAGAAATCAGTTCTATGAAGCATAAATAATCTTGCTAAATTGTCATGAGAATATGACAAAGAGCAAATGCATAGTCAAAGTGAACAAGACAAGGCTTCAAGAACTTGTATAAATTTTTGATATTATAATTTTGATCCAATGAAAGTGTTTACCTCAAAAATCATCCATTTGAAAAATAAAAAATTTAACCTATAACAACTATTAGTTAGCTGATAGGATTGGAATATGCATCTTGTAGCATAGATTCTGCATCCTGTAGCATAAAATTTGTATCCTATAACATAAAATTTGTAGATGAAAGCTACTAAAAAGGTTAGAATAGTTAGTTTAAATTATAGGAAGAGATGATGATGATGATGATGATGATGAAAAAGAGTAAAAATTACATAGTTATTGTTTGATTTTATTTATTTATTTTTTACCATTTTACTCTTAAGTGGCCAACAAGATGGTTTTCCACTTAAGCCCATTTATTTTAGTTATGGGCAGCCAAAAAGCTAGTTTTCTAACCCAAAACTATCAATAATGCATGAGGGTTTTCACTATTGAATTTTTCATTTATATAGATATTGATCAGTCACAGAACTAGTTTTCTAACTAACACCTAGTAACAATGCACAAAAGTTTTCATTGTTGAATTTTTATTATTATTATTTTTTTTTTTTGATATTTTTTTTAGAAATGATAACATGGCAGACAGGTTAAGAGTAATTTGTACCATAGCCACTGAATCAAGCCAAATAACTACATATTATTCACCATAGTGATGCAACAAGAAGTGATATTTTCTTATAAGGAAGAATTATTGATAAAATTAGCAATGCATGACTTCTATATTCTTGTTGTCCAATTATCTAGCCACTTAGTAAAATAGATTTGGAGAATGTAGCATGGTAATATTTTGGTGTGAAATAATGTCCATTTTTTTAGAAAGATCCTTGTTGTGTGTACCCATCATGTTATAGGAATTTATATGAAATGGCCTTCAATTAATATGAAAATACTTGAAATGTGCATCAAAAGTGTAGGTTTCTCCACAACCCAACATGTATTATATTGGTGGGTGTATGTTGTATCAACAAAAATAAATTCCTTGCAATAATTTTTTTATAAATCTGAGAGATTTCATATAAAACATCATCAGTCACCTATAAACTTGTGTAATACAATATTAGTTTTGAAAAATGGAAGTATTTTTCCAAGTTCTTGTTAAAATACATATAAGTAGATCTTAAGATAATAAAGACTACATAATAGTAAAACTATTAGGACTTTAGTTGGTGTTTCAAGTAGAAGATGATAATACACACAACATGAAATATATTAATGGAAAAAACTGATTACTAGTCTAGATAATAATAATAATAATAATAATAATAAATACAATCAAAGTTACCAATTAGTTGATCACCTATGCCAAAATGTTATTATGATATTGTCAATGACATAGATCAAGACATTTGTTTGGTACATGAAAATGAATAAATATTTAATTGTCATGAGAGTATCCTATAATAACCTAACAATACCCATTACATCAAATCAATACATAACATTTTATCAATGGAGGTGTGAATAATTTCATTTTGATCAACCTCAATGAAACTAATGTGAAGTTTATTAGGTGCTATGAATTTTTATTTTATTGATGTTTTAGTCGGATGCCAACAAATATTCTTGGTTTTAATTTAGAAGATTCTCAAAATAAATGTGGTTGGGCTGGGTTATTGGGTATTTTGGACCAATAAAATTTGGATGGTTTGTTAAAACCCAACCTTTTAGTGTGGCTATCAGTTTTAGGGTGGTGGCTTCCATGATTGGCCTTGATACCAAGGCCAATGGACATGTGGTTTTTGGTAATGCATTGACTGATATGGACGTGGTATTGAGATGAAATTTAAAATATGAAATGTGTAATAAATATGGATAAAATAATAAAATACTAAGAATTCAAGAGGCATACCTCAATTTATTTGTATTGATGGCCAAAGTCTTGTTTGAGCTACAAACAAGGTTGGTTCATTTTCATCCACAACTTGCATGTTATTATTTATGATGTCTTCTTATAGCCAACCACTTTGGCATCCATGCTCAATGTTTTTCCTACAAAAATCAAGGTGAGAAATACAAAAATATTATTTTATGAGTTGCCTTTCAAAATTTATTCTTTCCTATAAAAAATCACCAATTACTCTTTCTAAAACATAAATAATTTTTACAAGTAATTTCATGATTGATGATGAAAAAATAAAAATATATAAACTATAAAAATGTCATGAAAATAAAAAAAATCCTATAATCACTCCTTCATCAACATGTACAAGGGGGATTGTTGCAGATTCAATATTTTCTTTTTGAGGAGTTGTTGTAGGTGCCTCTTCCTTTTTATTTTGTTGATTAAAGCTGATAACTTGGCATTCTTCTCTTGAAACTCTTCAATCATAGATTTTACGAATACTACATCAACTGCCTCTTCATTTTATTTATCATTACCAATTAAAATTCTCCCAATTTTATTTATATCATCCATGGCTCTTACATGCATAGAGTTAGTATTTTTAAAGAAAAAAAAAATGATTTTTTTACTAATTAGTGCTATATCACATAGAAATAAATGAATGTAGGAGCTAACCTTGTTTATATTATATAGTGAAAGGTGATGAATCTTGATCTTTTAAAATTTTCTAATTTCATAAAGGAAATTACTCTAGGAAAGCAATAAACATCCATAAACAACCACTATAAAGATTTAGGATTTCTAGTGTGTGACACCCTTCCATGGCAATAGTGCCAAAAATGACTAGAAATATATTTACAATTAGATATACTTCTCTTTATTAAAATGAACAAGGAGAGTTACCATATACCTATATCTTCTACTTTCATTTAACTGTCAACCTGAGGACATATACTTGACAAGATGACATCACTATATGTGTACACTTAATCCATCTAATTTGATATTTTGTTGATTGTAGTCTAAGATGTTGGAAATTATGTAACAAATGAGATGTTGAATTTAAATCTCATATAAAATATTAATGAATCAAATAATTACACTACTTTATATTCATAAGATTCCTTAAAATGATCACATATAAAGCTAAAAATCACACAACTGGAAATTAAACACTCAACACATAAATGAAATAAGTAACAAGCTTAGCTAATAATAGGTTAGATTGTTGCTCCAAGACTTTGAAAATGGGACCTTCCTCCTTTTGACTTGATCTTAAATCCTTCCTCTAATTAACTCATAAGTAATTACTCATATTAATTAAATGTATCAAAGAATTGCTACAATCAAATTATAATAGTTGTCTTACAAAATATGCTTCTACTCTCCTTCTTCTTTCCTAAGTTTCTCCATTTTTATAGGAGAGATAGGTGCCTTTATAGACACCAAAATTATGTGACACACATGTGCATAACTCCCTATGTCAAAACCCCCCTTAAGCCCATTTCAATAATAATAATTAATCTCCCTAACCCATACTTTACCCCTCACACATTTAATTAATACAAAATACTTAAGTTAATAAAAAAACCCTTATTATCACCTTACCTAGCCACCTCATCTTATGACTAATTATTACCTGATGATTCACCTCAAGACCTAGTCCCCTCATCTTAGCTGCCCAAAACTTATTCCCACTTCCAAAGTAAATTCCTAATCAACTACTTCCTTCCTAACCTCTTATTTTTACAATTTTATAATGGGTTTCAAATTTAGCATGAACAATAACTAAAAACAAGAAAAAAATAGTAAGGTTTACCTATTATATGGTGTCGAAACCCATGGTTGACGTCGATGGTATCATTGATGTTGACAATATAATCCAAAATATAACCTAAATTTCAAGTTAGGATAAATTAAGAAAATTAATTCTTATTCGATTCAAACTTTAGGCATTCTATTTTCAACACCTGACTTATAGCCATCTTGTGTAAGTCGATCATGATTAGCAACTAAGATCTTAAGGACCAACAACACCTTCTTGTTCTCTCTATTCAGGCATTAAAGTTTGGACTCCTTGCTAAGGATCATCAATCTAACTTATATAATTTGGTAACCATATCTAAGTACATCACTTATAATGTAGGTCTTTTAAACATCTATTCTACTATTTATTTACATCTATTGTGCATTTCTTTATGAAATTTAGATCAAACCCCCCTGAGGGAGTTACAAAGCTTCCTCACTTGTTTTCCCTTTACTTGACACACCAAACCTCTGACCAAATATATCCATGTCATAATCTCTCTCTCATAACTCTCCCAACCTCCCAACCCTGATCCAAACCATTATATTTTCAACATCCTAGACTTATAGCCATCTTGTGTGCAAAGCTCCTTGATAATTATTGCACCTACTGACCTTAGTAGCCTAATTGACATTAGTTACCTCACCACTAACCTTGATTGTATAACTGATATCAATCACTCCCCTATTGATGTCAATGATATTAGATTCCCTATCCTCTTCAAAACTTACTAGACAACTTCTAATAATAAATACAGTGCATCACCTGTACCCTGTCACTCTCTACTACATACATGGTGTTAATAAAAATAATATTATCTCTCTTACACTCTCTCTTTATCTCTCTTTTAGTTATTTATTATTCTTTTGTCTCTCAAAAGTGGACTATCATCTCTAATGAAGTTTCACATTTCCTAGAACAAGCACGTAGCTTGACAACCCACGCATTTAATTACTAACAAACATCTTGTGATAGTGTTTTCTTACTTATAGTTCATCCTCCCCAACCAAAGAGGAGTGCTCAAAATTTTTGGATAATATGCACAAACCAAATCCAAGTTCATTCCAATTACTTATCCCCATCCTTCTTTTTGTTTTCCTTTAGACTTAAAATAGACAAAATTTAATGAAACATTTATGGCATACAAGGTGGGACCCTAGAGATTTCCTTGGACTCATTTCTTGTTTTAAACATTCATATAGGTGCATTATAGTGAAACCTTCATTTCTTGCACTTCCTCCTCTTTTCTCTTAAAATGAAAAATTCAATATCTTATTCTCTATTTAAAAATCATTAAATTGGAATTTTCTATCTTTTCTCTTTGCCTCTAAAAGTAATTTATCATTTTATTTTACAAAAAAAAATAAGAAAGAGAATCTCTTCTTTACTTCCTCTTGCATGCACATTAGGATAGTGAAATTCATACTCTATTCCTATTTCATCTCTATTTTGATTCAAATTTAAACATTTCAGATTTGGTTTTAAAACTTACTACATTTCATAGTTTACTTAATGTATATTAACTCACCTAGTTAATTAAAAGCATTTTGAATAAATCATAATGCACCTATGTTACACAACCAAATCACATTCACATAAACAAACATATAAACTTACCTAAGAAAAGGCCCATCAAGATTTCATCACCTGGTTGATCACCTTACCCTACCCGACTATCCTACTTGGATTTCACCACCAAGGGGAGAACCCACACCATTCTCTAGTAGAGTATAATCTCTAGATAGAAGGTATATTTTGGCTAAGCAGCATAGCTTAGCTCCAGGTTCATGATGTATGAAGATCAAGCTCCTATAACAAGCCACATACCTGATCTAACATATATTTCCTCTTGAGCACTAAAACTAACCTAAAACCATCTCTAGATTGCTTTTTAGTACCTTTGATAACCAAATTCTCTTCTCACTATCTGATTAAGGCATAAGCCAACATGAGACTAAAAATTAATCTCTATGACTCAATATTTATTGGTTGTATGTTCTTTTTTTGCTTTTGTATTGCCTTCTTTATTTTTGAGTTGGTAAGGATGTTTTCCTATTGATTCACAAAATCAATTCTATTTCTAATACTCAATTTGTATAACATGTTATCTCAGGTTTTTTGAGTGTTCTTCCTTTTTATACAGCCTTCTTACATACACAATTTAACCTAGTTTTAACCTTTAGTTCCTTAAAATAATAGATTTTTTGTCTCCCAAGATATCATAGTGTTTGACATCAGTTAACCCTATTGGTATCAACATATTTTACATACTAACATTGATTAAACCATTGATGTCAAAAACCTTTTTCCATCAATATCAGTCAAGTGACCGATGTCAGTGATTGTGTAATTTCATCTACTCAAAATAATAAGATAAAATAACCCATTTACCTACACTCAAACTTGGTTTTTCCTTATTCTATTTCAAATACAGGGTAGTAGGAATATTTAAACATCCTCTTGCATGATATTGACATGAGCTCAAGCCAAAATTCTTGTTGATTACGCAAGCTGGCAACCACTTCCACCTTGTCCTTTCACTTTTAATTCTATCATGGAGCATACTTCAGATATAGAGTGGAGATTAATATTTTTTTATCATAATGTGGTATCCCTTCAGTATTACCTTGCTATGAGCCAAACACATAATTCTTCTGGGTGACCCAATATATGGTATGTCAACCTCTCTAATGGAGACAACCTTAATTTAAATTGCCTCCACTATTTTCCCCATGGTTACCCAAACCACTGCTTCAACAAGTAACCCAACTATAAACAATGTTCAAAGTATAGCATCTTTAACTGCCCAATCCCACCTAAACCTTGGTGTTACTTCCCTAATTTCACAAACACAACTAACTCAACCAAGTCACACCCCATTCCAAAATTTAGTGGTACCTATTCCATCTACCCTCACACCTATAATTACTCAAGTTACAACTCACCCTTCATCTAGTGTAACCATGCTAATAATCCAACCTGCAATAACAACAACCAACTAGGGCATAGTCTCCAACCCAATGGGATAAGCCCCTTTTCTTTTTGTACCCCAACCTATGACTCAATATCCTTATGTTTCCCTGACACAACCTCAAAAATATATGTCATACACTCTCTCTAATTCCTATCATCTTCCTTATAACTTAGGAGGTATCTCCCAAACTAATCCCCCTCCAAACCTCATTAAGATGCTGATGGACAAGATGTCTAATCTAGAGACATCCATTTTTGGCTCAAAGAATGTGTTATCTCATGATCAAATATGAAATGAACCAATCCATCCTTCTATGCCTATTCACCCTTATCCAAGCCAATGAGAACACCCTAAATTACTCATTTCCAGAGTAAAGATGACCCATAATAGCACTTGTGAGCATTTAGACATGCTTGTTATTTAATAGGGCATAGTTATGTGTTACTACTTCACACTTTTCCTATGTCTCTTTCAGGTGCTGCCTAAGATTGGTATAGCTCTATACCTCATCACTCCTTTTTCTTGTTTATGAAAATCACACAAATATTCTTAGACTATTTCTCTATTAAAATTTCTAAGGAGGTTTCTCTAATAGACCTTTATTCTATCAGACAATTTGATGATGGGTCTATTATATATTTTGTCACTCATTAGAGAAGCGTGATCAATCAACTCTTCTCATCCTTACCCCAACCTGAGTTTATTGATCTCTTCTCAAGGGCATGTGTTATGCACATCTCATCCACACTTTGGGTACAAACATTCTACACATTTGATGAGGCCTTTACAATGGCACAAAATCTCAAGGTTCACACTATAGATGAAGGCAAAGTCAAGTTATGCAGTAAGAATCCTAATTCAAAATAAAATGACTCCTCCTCATTTAAAATTTCTCCCTCTAACCAAAAGGCTAAAGGCTCTACCAACATGTTGTTCATTAAGTCATCCTCTTCCACAACCACAAACTAATCAAATTTTGTGACTTCCCAAAATCTGACCAAGCAATTCTAACAATGATATGAATAAGGACAATACACTCCCATCAAGGAGTCATATATATCCATCTTGAGGAAACTATTGCAACAAGGTGTCATAACCCTTCCTCAAATTAAACCTCCTATATAGTTTGACCCTTCCTATCCTATCCCAACCTGGTACAAGGAAGATGAATTTTTTTCATTAATCCATGTTTATTTATATTTGATCACCTCAACTAAAATTTTTAGTTACCATTGAGTTAAAGGCCATAATTCTTATAACTGTAAGACACTCAAGAACATTGTTTAAGACATGCTTGATAGAGGTGATCTCATATTGGATAATCATAAGGTGCCCCCTAATAAAAGTATGGATGTGTTTAAACACCCTTTTCCTAACCATTCACTGAATCATAATATTGTCCAATCCACAACTAACTTGAGTGATCATAATATCCATATGGTTCATATGGTTTTTCCTTTACCTTTAGTTTAACCTTCCCCTCAATAAGAAACATATATTTCATCAACTCCTCCCCCACGTTTAGTGGAATCTATTTTTCCTATTCTTCATCTTTAGGTAGAAGAGCCTATTTAACCAATTCCACTCCCTCATAAGGAAGAGCCTCCTTTACCACTCCTTTTACCACATGAGGAGCCTATAATGCCAATTCCATTTTTACCAATATTACCTATCCTCTTACCACTTGAGAACCACACCTTACCTATTCCTCAACCACATGTTAAAGGGAACATCATTCCTACATTATACCCTCTTGAGGAACCTTCTTCGCCTACTTATCCTCCACCTATAGAGAGTAGCACCCCAGCCCATTCCACATTTACACTTAGAGGAGTCAGTATTATCTACTCCCATAATCGACAAGTGACCTATTATGCCTACTCTAATTTTACCACTCTTATCCCTTATTTTACATATAGAGGATCATATTTTACCCATGCCTCACCCACATGTTGAGGGAGCCATAATACCTATGCATTACCCTCTTAAGGAAACTTCTTTGCCTACCTACCCTCCACCCATAGTAGACCATGTCTATTCTCTCATCTCTATCGAAGAGGACCCCATTGTGGTTCTTTCTCATCTTTAGTCTGAAGTAGTAAAAACCAACAATTTCCCTCTCTCCCAAACACTGTAGCCTTATAAAAACATAATTGTAAGGCCTACATCAACTTTGTCTAAACATTTTTTGCATTTGTTGAAAAGTCTAAAATTTATTGACTCCATGAAGCTAGACCATGTGGCATTTGGGGATTGTATTAAAACTCTATATCTAACACAATGAATTTCAACCTTTACCACCAACCTTCTTACTACCCTTTACCCCAAGGTCTTTGACAAAGCTAGAGTTTCTTCACCAAAAGCAATTGAAGTTCAGTCATCTATGTCAGAACCCTCACCCTCCCAAGATTTGTTACATTAAAGCAGATCAATCCCTTAGGTGTATGCCTCATTTCTAATTTAATTCATCTATAGGTGAAATTAGGTTTAACTCCTCAACCACAAGTTGGAGTTTCTCAACCTAAATTATAGAAGAAAGCTAAGTCTCCTAGATCTCACCAATCCCTTCTTTAACCCTCAACTTTACCATCTATTTTGGGGCCACACCCCTCTACTTTAGTTATAATATCATCTAACCAAGCCAAACAAAATGTTAAGTTGCCTCCACTCCTATCTTTGCCATCTAGAAGGTCTCTCACATCTGATACTAAGAAAGTGATATAAAAACATGTAACTCTACCATCACCAAACAAGGCACCACATAAAATTACCTTTCTAACATCCAAATAAAAGGTGTCCACTCTTATTATCAAAACAAGTATTAGCCCACTTGCAGGATCTCAAAGCTTTTTCCTACATCATTTATTGAAATCTTCCATAATAAATCTTCCTCTCATTAATCCTTATAGTCCTCTTGGAATGAATCCATCTTGATTTTATGATACACAAGTGTGTTTATATCATCGTTCACCTAGACATGATATTGAGAGTTATAAAGCCCTCACAATAGTTATTCAGCAACACTTCAATGCCAACACTCTCTTTGATGATACTCTCATTAACCTTCCCATTATTCTACCTTTATCATCCATAGTGCCTCTTACTATTCCATCTAAATTCAAACCCAAAGATGTCATCTCAATCCCTTTACCACCTCCACTCACATTTCTAAATCAACACATTTAATATAGGCACATGGTCACAAAACCAAAAAGATAAATCTAAGGAAAAGGTCACTACTCCTTAGACCCATCCCTTTACCAAATATACTCCCTCTCTTGATCCTAAAATTTCCATCTTGGGTGTTCCTAAAATAACATCTTTTGACATTATTCAAAACTTAATGGTGAAACATCTTCACCAAACTCCTATGAAAATGTCTTTATATGAGTTAATCTAAAACTCATCCCAACACCATCATGATTTGATTAGTGATTTGAAATAAATTAAGGTACAATCAGATGATCCCCAACCTCTTGCTCTTTGGTCAGCTCCCTTAATTCCATCTCCATAATTTCTTATAGTGATTCAAAATTTTCACTTCAACATCTTGAAGATCAAGATTCTGCCCTTTTTATTACCGTATATATTGATCAAACTCATATCAAGAGAGTCATGGTCGATGGGGGAGCTATTATTAATATTATTTCCACCCATGCCTATAAATAACTAGCCATTTTTGATAATTTCATGTCTCAAATTGATGTGGTACTCTATTCTTTTAATGATACTACAACTACTATGGTGGGCATTGTTGTCTTACATATCTGTGTAGGTCCCAGCACTATTCCTGAGCTCTTATATGTTGTGGAAAGAGAGTTCCAATATAAATTACTTCTTAGATGACCTTGGATATGTGATATGGCATGTGTACCCTCAAATTTACACCACTATGTCAAGTTTGAACATGATGGTCAAGTGCAAGTTATACCCACTAATCCACCTCCATTTAAAACATGCAACATGACTTATAGTCCCAATGATGTTCTCATCCCATTGAAAACATCATATTCCTCACATGATGCTTCTGAAGCTTCCACAAGCTCCACTCCCATAGTTACATAGATACCAATAACACAAATTCCTGACAAAGATCCCATGGAGGATACCTTTCGATGTTTGTCACTCAGCAAATATCATTTATTGATGCTCAACATGTTCTATAATCCATAAGAGTATGGAAGGATTCACATGTACCCAAATTATGATTGCTATATTAGGATGGTCATCCATTATAGGCCCCCTAACCTTCTAACCAATTTCACATATGGGGGAACTGATCAAGCTCCCACTATCAACAATCCATCTTCTTCACCACAACCATTTACCTGTAACTTGTCTTTCTTGAGTAACCATATATTCACCCACACCTATCTCTATAGGTGTGCTTGGAAAGGATTTGGTTTAGTTCATTATGAATAAGGTGTCCATATTCCTATTGAATATCCTACTAGTAACACCATTGAAAATGCCAAAAAGAGGCATGGGGTGGGATATGACAAACCAAATAAACTCACTAAAAATTCCCATGAACCAATTATCGAAGAACCAGTCTCTCTTTCTCTACCTTATTCTTCACCATCACCTACTGAATCAGAGGTATTTATACCTACTAATTTTTTTCAATAAATTCCATCCATTTAGGGCCTCTCACATATCATCAAGGTAAGGAAACAAGGTCCATTCCTCTCGTTCATCCTGAAATAATCAATAAAGACTCTCCCAGTATTAACATTATCCAATGTCAAGATGATGATGTAATTTTCACCTACATGGGTGTGGATGATTCCTATATCTAATGATCACTCCTATCTAAAATTCAAGCTATGTTAAATGAATCAACTATTAACATTAACCTACCCTCATATGATAACCCTCACATCCTCAAGATTGGCTAATCTTTAGATTCCTCTGAGCAAGCTAATTATGCTACATTTATTAATGACCATAGCAAATCCTTTACTTGTTCTTACAATGAAATGCCTAGTATTGACCCCTCTATCATCACCCACAACATTGTCACCAATCGAGATTCTGAACTTGTTAAGCAAAAGCTTCACAAGATTCATCCTTGTATTGCTCTCCTTGTCAAAGAAGAGCTCCAATGCCTCCTTTCTATTAAATTTATCCAACTAATCGACTACCTGAAATGGATTTCTAATATTCTTCCTATCAAAAAAGTGACTGGGGGAATTTGCATTTACATTGACTATCATGATTTAAACCTCGCTTGTCTAAAAGAAGACTTTTCATTACCTAGTATCAACCAAATTTTTGATCTAATAACCACCCATGAGATGCTATCACTTATGGATGGATTCTTTAGACATAATAAAAACCTCATTTCTCTTGAACATTAGCATAATACAACCTTTATTACCCCATGGGGGACTTTCTATTATCTGGTCATGTCTTTTGGCTTGAAGAATGCTAGTATAACCTACCAACGTGCCATGACCTAAATTTTACATGATATCCTACACAAAATTATGGAATATTATGTGGATGACTTATTCATCAAGTCTAAAATTCATCAATAACACTTGATGATTCTGAAAACCATATTTACTCATCTCCTCTAATATAACATTTGACTAAACCCAAAGAAATGTGTCTTTGGTGTTCTTTTTGGTAAGCTCTTAGGTTTTATCATTTCTCTTTGTGGTATCAAGGTTGATCCAACTAAGTTTATAAAAATCTTAGAAATTCCTCCACCTACTAATATCAAACAGCTTCATAGACTATAAGGCAAACTTTAGTCAATTAACCACTTCTTTTCCTAGTTGTCAGATCATTGCCAACCCTTTCACCCTCTCAAAAAGAATGTCTCCTTAAATTGGAATATAGATTGTCAAGAAGCCTTTGATGAACTTAAAAAATACCTCCTTTCCCCACCAGTTCTTATTCCACCTAAGGAAAATCAGCCTTTCTACCTATACATCTCTACCACAGACCATTCTCTAGGTGTTATGATTGCACATCGAGATCACCAGCATCGAGAGCAAATGGTTTATTAGATAAGTTACACACTTATTGATTATGAGACTCAATATACCCACATTAAAAAACCTTGCCTTGCATTGGTCTCTTTTACCTCCAAATTTTTCCATTATGTCCTACATCACAAAACCTATGTGGTCACCCATACTGATAGTAAACCATATCACAACCAATATATAGATTGATGGCTCATGCTTCTTGATGAATTCAAATTAGATTTCATTTATCAAAAGTATATTAAAGGGAAAATAATCGCTGACTAGTTAACTACTACCCCTTTACCTAAAAATTAGCCTTCAAACCTTGAATTCCCTGATGAATCTATTATAACACTCTCCACTAATGACATCTCCTATCAAATGATGATGTTATTTAACGGATCTAAATTCCAACATGGTGGGGGTGTGTGGATCATTCTTATTCCTCTAGATGGTGATCCCATGCCTTTGTTATTTAAACTAGATTTTGAATTCACTAACAATATGGCCAAATATGAGGCTTTGATTCTAGGACTTCAAACATCCCTCTTCTTGGGTCTCAAATCCATAACCATTTTCTATGATTCTCAGCTAGTGGTTAACCAGGTTAATGCTTCCTACCTATACAAAAATACAATTTTGCAATGATATAAACATCATGTAGATATGTTATTAGGATCATTTGACTCTTATCCCTTGAAAACTATTCCTTGATCTATAAACAAGTTTGCTAACAAATGGCTTCACTTAATTCACACATACTCTCTTCATCCTCCTTTATGTCATCGTGCATTGCTTAACATTACCCTCTTATATCTCAGCTTACAACCTCTTTGTCTAAAATGTAACATCCAACCCACAAGACTTATGGTACAAAAAACTCATGAATTATCTTTCTTTCTCTATTACCCCTCTCGATCTCTCTAATAATGGGAAATAGGCCTTCATAAAATTTTCTTCTCATTACACTATACTAGGGGGACTTCTCTACAAGTAAGGTTTTGATGGTCTTCTCCTTAGATGCCTAGCTAGTAGTGAGACTCCCTTTGCTATTAAGGAAGTCCCTAATGTGATTTGTGGTGGGCATTTCAATGTTCACACAATTTCCAAACCTATCCTTTGACTTGGCTATTATTGGCCCACACTTCATCAAGACTATGCTAATTATTTTTGGCATTGCATCAAGTGTCAATAACATGCTAACCTCCTTCATGTTCCTATTCATGCATTACAAGTCACCAAAGACTTTTGGCCCTTCTCCCAATGGGGCTTAGATCTAATTAGAGAGATTAACCCTCATTCATCCCTCCATCATCATTCTATCATTACTACCATTGAATACTTCACCAAGTGGGTCAAGGCCATCCCTCTCATCTCCGCTAAAGCTGATAAATTTATTGACTTCATTAACCATCACATCATCTATAATTTTGGTGTCCCTCATAAGATTATAATATATAATGGCAAGTATTTCAAAAAAAATACTATTCAAAGTCTTTGTGATACATTTAAAATCAAATTAAGCTTCTCATCACCATACTATCCACAAGTTAATGAATAGGTAGAAGCTTCTAACAAAACATTGACCAAAATTTTCATGAAGGTAGTCAACGATACAGGCAAGGATTGGCACACACACATTCTTTTTACTTTATGGGTTTAAAACACTAGCATTTAAACCCCTATGGGTGTTACACCTTTTTCATTGGTATATGGGATGGAGCCTATTTTGCCTTTTGAGGTCCAGATTCCTTCTCTTCATATTTCTCTACAATACATACTAATAATGACTTTCACCAAGAATGTTTGGCTTAACTTCAATTTCTTGATGAGCACCATCTCATAGCCCTCAACCACCTCCAGATATATTAAGAGCGTATCAAATGCGCTTATAACAAAAACCTCAAAGAGTAAAATTTCAATATAGGAGATCTTGTCTTAAAATAAAATCAACACATGATGAACGTGGTCAAAAGAAAATGGGGTAAGTTCTCTCCTAATTATCTTGGACCTTATATCATAACTCAAAAGTATGGTTCAGGGACTTATCACTTACCTTCTCTTGAGGGAACGCCAAAACATGAGCCTTCAAATGCCTTACACCTATGACCATTCTTTTCTTAAATGAGCATCACTTTACCTCATGTTTAAATTGAGCTCATCCCTTAAGCATCCCTATTATATTCACTTCACTTCCTCTTCACCCTTACTCCTATACACTTAGTTAAATTAAATAGTGGTATGGTTTTTCCCTCAAAATGGAAAACTCCTAAGCCTCTATAGTCTTATCCATGACTAAAATTAAAAAAAATGGGATATTTGAAAAAGTTATTAAATATTAGGTCAGGCTTTCCAATGTAGATTTCTCCCTTGAAGAACAACTGCATAACTTCCCTTTATTACTATGAATAAACTTCTCCCTTGAAGGATAGCTATTTAAAATTAAAAACAAATGCTTAGACCACTCCTTTGAAGGATGGCTAGGCCAAGATTTGTTTTCAAAGGGGAAAACAAATGAAAAAGGCTCCTCACATCTTTCTAAGACCTTAACCCATACAAAATCCCATTTTAAGCTTCTCCCATTTAATATCTTACATAAAAAAAATCTTTAAGTCATATACTTGCCTATAGTATCTCTCTAGTCACCCACAAAAGGGGCATATCATCTCTACTTTGTAGGTTATACTACCTAAACATTTTTCCTCATCTTACCCTTTTCTTCCCCTCATATTCTTTCAAGGGACTATGAAGCTCACCTAACATAAGGTAAACATGATACTTCTCTAAAAAACACAATGGTTCAAAGATATAAGGCATGAAAGAAGCTCATTTTCCTAAGCCTATTTACATTCTAATTATAGTTTTTGCTAATGCACAAGCATTCTACCTCTTTATTTTTCCATCTACATCACATGTCGAGATCTCTATTTTAGATGAAGAAACAATGTCATACCAACTCTAATAAAGCCTACTCAATTTATTTTATGCATACACCATCACAAATATGGAAAAAATCTGATTTAAACTAACATAACCAATCTATTCATTTTAAGTATACACCATCATAAATATGGAAAAATGCTAAGATGAAACTAACCAACCAACTATGCATATACCATCACATATATGGGAAAGGCTAGTCTAACTCAACTAACATGATCAACATTGACATCAAAATTAACATAGCATAACATAATCATCATCCATATCATCATCATAATCACAATAAGCACATCTCAAATGAACACATAGCAATAAATGAACATCTCATATATATAATATGTGATCAAAGTACATGTTCATCATCTACATCATCATAACATCATATCTCTCTCTCAAAATATACATCTCACATCTTTGAATTGCAGGCTAATATACATATAACAAATATAATCAAAACTGTAAAACTCTGACACTCAAGGTCCTCAAGGCTCTATGCATGGTTGTGAGGAGGTAGTGTCATCACCACTCTTCATCTATCTATGTTTGCATGAGATAGAATCCATCGCATGTGACATCAACCTCTCCTACTCTCTAAACTCTAAATATATTTGAATCTACAAGAATTACTTAATTGCCCTCTCATAATAAGCAATCTCATCTATGGTATTCAAATATCTCACCATAGACACAGTCTGTAGAGGTCCCATAATACCTGATGATGTCCCATCCTATATTGGTCCCTATGGTGGTGGAGGAGGAGTAGCCTAGCCTTCTACTCTCATACTATCTCTCTCTATTATCACTATAGTCACCTAACCTTGTAAAATAATAACATGGCCCTACAATGCTACAACCTAACCTTATAAAGCCCCAATCTAACCCTATAATGTCACCAGCTACCCATGTAAGTCAAAAACCTAAGCTTGGGCTATCTCTCAAGCCTACACTATTACATCTCGAGCTTATACTATTGTATCTTAGGCTTGTAAAACTACATCCCTCTCTCTAACTAACCCTTATAAATTTGGTAGTGTCCTCCTAACCTCCACCACCAGATGTAACCCTACCCACCAAGTTGTATAGGTCATTATGTACCCTGGGTCTCCAACACCTGGACATGTGAGTAGCTCTTCAAAATCTAGCCCATCTATCTCCTAGGGAAATGGTAATGGTGCCTCTATGTCATCCCTCATCTATCAAAGGAAGGTAGGTAGAATATCTTATAGTAGACCAAACTACCTCCTGACCCATGCTATGGGTACCATCTCTAACTCATTAACCCATCTCCCCTGACCCATAGTCAGCTTTGTAACCCAACAAACTGCTATGCCTACCCTCTAAAAATTAGGTATGTCAGATATGGTCTCCACAAAATATTTATAGCGATCAATCCCTCGATCATGCACCTATAATAGGCAATGTCTCACACCACACTATCCACTCACGTCTATGCCATGCCCTCTCTCCACCATCCAAAACCAACCCTAAATTCAACTAAGATAATGGTAGGTAACCCTAGTGGTCATATCACCATGATGTGCTCATATGTTGAATAGTGTAGTAGATGGCTGACACACAAACTATATCACCATCATAGACCCAAACCCCATAGCTCTTTGTATAACTATGTCAAAAATAATGGACCCCAAGAAAAAATGGTCCACTACTCAACCATCTATGCAAGCACACTTATCATTGCAATTGGGAATCTACTACCATATACATCTGGTAATGCATACATTATGATCTTGATCATCATCAAGATGCTCAAATGATGTTGCTCCTCATCAACCATATAAAGTGGCTCATATGTGAAACTCATAGATTGGTAAGTCACCTCACTAACATGCTCTCTATACAAAGTGATCATGTGTATATTATGCTCCTCTCTTGAGCATACAAAAAGCTCCTCACCCTAGAGTGGTAGCCACAAAATCTTACACACATCCTCTTGAGTCACTATCAACTCTTCACTTGTCAGATGTAAGGTATTGGTGGTGTGATCCCACCTCTCAATCAGTGTTATCATCAGGGACACATCTTGGGCAACTCAATAGTACCATTTCACTTCTCCTAACACCACATCTATCATATATTGCCACTCATCTAGAGTGACATCCCTCCTCATGCATGTTAACAACCTTAGTAGATGGTCTCATAATGTTAGTTTTATCCTCACCTGCATCCATACACCCACAAATCAAGTCATATACCTTTTAATATACTCTATCACCACCTTTTTCCCTTATCATTAGGAAAACTACATTAGTCTAAGGCCCTAAACTAAGCTATGTAGGTAGAACTCAATCAACATGGGGTCTTCTAAGGTTAGCTTTGCCATATACCCACCTCACTAACTACCCTAGGCTTCACTACCTCTCTCTCTCTCTACCCTAGGCTTACTTGCCTATTACAAATGTTGGCCTCATGGCCTATATTCTTAACTCTTGACACTATGACTTGTCTTTTAAGCCCTATCTCAACTTAATTTTTTACCCATTTTTCCCTAAAATACCTTTTTAGATCTTTTCCCTAGGCTTTGGGAGAACTACATTATCTAGAGGCTGTAAACTAGGCTATGTAAGTAGCACTCAGTCGACATGAGATTTTTTGAGGCTAACTCAACCATTAGGCTAGTTGAGTACTTCTATTAGGGATCCAAACTCCCCATTTTCCCTATGTTTCTATTTTTTTACACTCTCCAACATCAACATTAATGTCAATGCTAGTGATTTATAGGCCTACACATCAGTCGATGTTGATAGGCACCTACCAACCTCAGTGCCTTATTGAATGACGTTGATGGACCTCGTGATTTTAATGACTAGTTTAGCCCTAGGGCTAAATGACCCAAACCCAAACTTACCCATTTCACCTAAAAACCTACCAATAACACCCCCTAACTTATCCTAAAACTACCCTACACTATTTTTTACCCATCCACTAGTGTTTTCTACATCCCACCTCTCAATTAGCCTAAAAATTTAAAATACCAAAATCAAACTTCAACTAACTAGTAGAGGCTCTTACCTCATCTCTTTATCTCCTCCTACATAGTACCACTAGATCCTATGCTTATGTGCCTTCCATTAGGTCCCCTCTTTGAGCTACCATCTTAAATCACTCTCAGTCTTTATTTCTTCTCTCCAATCACAAGGTTGAAAATGAGTTTGGTTGGCTGCCAAACCCCCTTTTGTCAGGTTTGGTCAGCCACTAATGTTGGCATTCTTAACTTAACCTATCGATGTTGATGCTTATGCCAACTGACATCAATAATAGTTCCCTAATTTTATTTCTATTGGCACTTTCTATTATTGATATTGGTAAATGTAACTGATGTCGACACCATTCTTATTATGTTTTTTTCCCACCAAGCAAACACAACTTTTAAAACTTTACCCACACATTAAGGTAACTATAGATCACATATATCTCCCCCAACCATGACAAATTCCATTGGAAATCACTTATATCTTTATCCACAATGGCTTTACTTGGATATCATGAATATTTCCTTGCTCATTACCCTTTTACACCAACCTTGTATTGTTTGTCCTAGCCACTTATGTTATTTCATTATAGTTGGCTATTTTTCACATGAGTGTATATTAGGTAATTTGGAAGGTAACCAAGCTCTTCCTATCACCTTCAACCTTTTATGTTTCCCAAGGCTACTTCCTAAATTAGATACCTGAGACACATTAACCATTGGATCTACATCTTTGATTATTGTGACCTATCATCTATCACTTACAAGATATGCTTTAGTTACTTCTATCTGAGTCCTTCACCTTGCTTGTTCTTAAATTTATCAACTATAGCTCATTGTAGTATACATATATGGATTGATACTTAATTCTCCACCATTCACCCAATTACCTTTCTATCAAACTAATACATGATTTTGGTTTCTCCTCTGTTGATTCCCATTTTGAGGGGGATACCTCATCCAATACTTGGAGCATCTAACTCCTATTTTTATCCTACAACATGTCAGTACAAATTACAAGACAAAAAGGGGTAAATGTAGACACAAAAATTATGTCACACACACATGCATAACTCCCTATGTCAAAACCCCCCTTAAGCCCATTTCAATAATAATAATTAATCTCCCTAACCCATACTTTACCCTTTACACATTTAATTAATTTAAAATTATTAATTAAGTTAATTAAAAACCCCTATTACCACATTACCTAGCCACCTTTCCCCATGACTAATTCTCACCTGATGAGTCACATCAAAACCTGGTCCCCTCATCCTAACTGCCCAAGACTTATTCCCACTTTCAAACTAAATTCCTAATCAACTACTTCCTTCCTAACCTCTTATTTTTACCATTTTATAATGGGTGTCACACATGGTATGAACAACTAAAAATAGGTCAAAAATAGTAAGGTTTACCTATTCTAGGGCCACCAATGTTGATCAACCCATGGTCAATGTTAGTAGGATTGCTAACATCAACAATATAAGACAAACTCTAACTTGAAGTTCAAGTTAGTAAAAATTAAGAAAATTCATTCATACTCACATTCAAGCTCTAGGAATTCTATTTTTGATGTCTTGGCTTACAACCATCTTGTTTAAGTCAATCACAATTAATAACTGAGCTCTTGAGGACGAATAGCACCCACTTGTTCTCTCTATTCAGGCATTTAGGTTTGGACTCCCTACCAGGGATTATCAATTTGGCTTATATCATTTGATAACCATAGCTAAGTACATCACTTATACTATAGGTCTTTCAAACATCTATTTTGTTATTTATTTAGATCTACTATGCATTTCTTTATGTACTTTTGATTTAAACCTTGTGAAGGAGTTACAAAGCTTCCCCTCTTGTTTCCCCTTAACTTGACACACCAAACCTCTAACCAAATCTATCCAACTCATAATCTCTCTCTCATAACTCTCCCAACCTCCAAGACCTGATCCAAACCATTTTCTAGACCCAAAAAACCTTATTTAAAGCTCCCCAACAACTATTTCCCCTATTGACCTTAGTAGCCTAACTGACATCAGTCACCTCACTATCGACCTTGGTAGTATAACTGAAATCGGACTCCCCTAGCCTCTTCAAAACCTACCCAAACAACTTCTAGAATACAAATAGAGTACATCACCTACACCATATTAGTCTCTGATATATACAAGTTGTTAATAATGGTAATCTTATCTCTCTTTCACTCTTTCTTTACCTCTCTTTCAGTTATTTATTATTATTTTATCTCTCAAAAGTGGACTGTCGTCTCTAAAGAAGTTTCACACTTCCTAGAACAATCACATAACATGGCAGCCCACTCATTTAACTACTAAAAAACATCTTGTGATAGTTTTTTCTTACTTATAGGTATTCCTACCTAGCTAAAGAGGAGTGCTCACAATGTCTAGATATGGTTTGCAAACCAAATCTAGGTTTATTCTAATCACTTATCCCCATCCTTCTTTTTATTTTCCTTTAGACTTAAAATAGATAAAATTTAGTAAAACAACCTTATTTAGAGTATAAAAAATCTAGGAAGTTTTAACCAAATAAAAAAATTGACAATATTGTTACAACAATAATGTATTAAAAATATATATATATATATATGAATAATCCATGAGAATAATTTGGTTTGAGAGAATCACTCCTTCCTATTTTCATGACACTATTATTTCTCCAAAAATCATGGAAGAGATTCTTTCTCTAAGTTTCAAACTTATTTACAACATTTAAAACTATTTTATACATCTAACTAAATCAACTAGAAGTGGTTATATGATGATAGTTGGTTGTTACCTCAAATTATCACTTACAGTCGTGGCTGTAGGTTGCATATAATCGGTCATTGCAGGATACTTTTGAGAGCCATAACTTTTATATATGGACTCAAAATGAGATGACATATTTTTTGAAAGTGTATAATATTTTAATTGGAATCTAAATATGAAATAATATTCAATATTAAAAAATTCCTTGATATCATTTTTACTAATATTTTCAAATTGGTATGCTCTAAGAAATTTGGGCAGTTGTTGCAGGATGTCCAAACATGATGAATATTGAATAACCTACATTATTTCTTCACCATTAGTAACACCAAATATAAATAACAATAAATCATACTATTTCATGTGTAAATAATCATTCCTTAAACCATAACAATGAATATATGCATCATAAACTTATATTGTGTTAATATGGATAATTATGGATGGAATGGTATTATGGGTATATGAAATGGTGGATTATACAATGGATAAAGGCTGATATAGTAATATGAGTAAAATTTATTAGAATCATCACCTATTTTAATATCAGGTGTACCATCTATTTACATAACTCTTTTGATATGAGGTTTATATTTTAGGCCCAACATATCAGCTACAACTTTGGGCATGATTGATGTAGAAGCTTGACTATCAACTATGCAGTTATGGACCAATTTATCACCCACTATGAGAGTGAGATAGAATGGTGGGAATTTATTAGCCCTATTATATGGTTCACTAATAGTATTAAGGAAAATTTCAAGGATAACATGACTATAACTTTGACTTGAATATGAAAGGCTAGTAGTTATAGTGGACAATTGCTTTTGTAACAACTCTTTTTGGCCAGGAATATGAAGGGCATCCCACAAAAAGATTGATGCTCTGGTAATTTTCAAGGAATCCACTATGTTTAGGTCATTATTACTCACATTTTATTTACTCCTTGAAGGTAAAGGAAATATTTTAACCTGAGGAATAGTCACACCTTGATTAGACCTTACCACATTTTGACTTGAAGGAGGTGTAGTAGTTTTTCTAACTGTCACACTTGTAGTCATGATTTACTGCCTTGGAGGACGATTGGATGAATTTTTAATCATGTTATTGTCACCTCCTAGAGCCTTAATCTTTACCCTTTTATTTTCTTCAATATAATCTCCTTGATTAAGTGTAAAAGTTTCATTTACTAGGAATTTGGTGAAACTTTCTCCATAAGGTTGCCAATCCTCATTTGCTTACATCATGGCCTCATCTTCTACTGATAGGAGAGGAATAATTACTCATTAATAAACAATATATTTCTCTCCATATTAATTATCATCTATTAATTATACTTTTTTTCCAATCTTCTATTTTCACCAAGTTACTATGAACCAGTACCATCTCTTTTGCATTGGTAGTGGAGTTGGGGTTGTACACATTGGCAGGCATGTTGGAGTACGGCTGCCATTGACATCTTCATCTTTCATATTTTTGGCTAAATTTTTGTTGATATGGATAATAATTTTTATCATCACCTTGTTTCATATTTCCTTTCCTATTTTAAGCTTTTATATCTTGTCATATTAACTAAAATAACTTAGACCTTGACTACCAATCAACATCATATTCTGCCTTCTTAGGTGTAGCTCTAAGATTAGTGTTAACATTGGGAAATTGAGCCAAATTTGGAGTATTATTATAAGTATTTGATAATGGAGGAATAGAAATATTAGGAGGCAACCTTACATCTTGGATGAGATCATTCTCAATTTTGATAGCAAGTTCATATGCTTCAAGAAGAGTGGGACCATCCGTGGATTGAAGCATGATGGCAATTTTAGTACCAATGTATCTCAATTAGGTTGGTAACACAAAAATATTAGGTGACCTCATGGAAAGAGGAAATATATACCAATTATTTAAAAAACTCTCATTTAAATCATGCATTGTTTCCTTAGATCCTCTTTTGATCACATTGAGATAATGTATGAGAGAGGCATGGTCATTTTCTTCTTCAAATATATAGGTCAACAATACTCCAAAGTCATCACATGATGTGATTCATCTACCAGGTAAAGTCCTATACCAATAAATAACTTTCCCTCTGAGGGACATGGTAAGGAGTCTAATGAAAATTTTCTCTTGAGTGACATTATGAAAACTACAAAAATTGGAGATATCCCTAATGTGCTCACTAGGTGTAACATGACTCTCACTATTGAATGTAGGTACACTCTTTGTGGCATTAGGATGAATGGCATCATATGCTTGAAGGTGAATTGGATTTTTTAGTATTAAAGGTAGGGAATTCATGATGCCTCTTAAATTTTTATTTAGTATATTAAATTTATTTCACTTCTTCACTTTCTTGGCTATCAAAATCCTCTTGGTCTTCAAAGGGAAGAATGGGATGAGGATATTGAACATCAAGAGAAGTTCAGGTTGAATAGGTGGATTGATAGGATTGAAAAATCTACTAGATGATTACCTAGTGAGAGCCATGAATCATGAGAGCAATTTTATGACAAAAAAATGGCCTTGAACTATATTTTACCTTGATGGATATGCCAAATGTTGAGTAGCACACAAATTTGTAGTTGAGGTTGTCAAGACCAACATTCACTTTGACAAGTTGTCTTGAAGATAATGGGACCCACCAAGCATCCTATAAGTGTGGCACCAAATCTTATACCCTATAAGAGGGTGTTCAATCCTCTTCCATATTTTGGAAACATGGGAACACTTCTAGGTATGTGGGTGTGCCTATAGTGGAAGTGAGCCTCTAGATTTAAGGGATAGCTCCCTGAATGTATCTTGGAATGCTTATCACTTTAAACTAGTTCTTGTTTGTGGGAAAATATTTATAATTTTCATTTATGATGTATGGTGGAGTTAGTTATAAATCTCTATCCTTGCTTATAAATTTATTATGTTCATGTGGAAAATATATTGTTGTATCACCCCCTTATATTAGATTAATTTCATGTAAACTCTAACACTTTTCCCATAAGCAAGCACTAGCTTAAAGTGATAAGCATTCTAAGATACCTCTAGGGAGATAACCCTTAAATCTAGAGGCTCACTTCCACTATAGGTACACCCACATACCTAGAAGTGTTCCCATGTTGCCCAAATATGGAAGAGGATTGAACACCCTCTTATAAGGTATAATATTTGGTGACAACACTTCTAGGATGCTTGGTGGGTCCCATTATCTTCAAGACAACTTGTTACCAATGTTTATAGTCCAAGTAACTCCTTCACTCACCCCTCACACTTGGCCTCAAAATTGCCTTCAATATTCCATATAAATTAGTATAGAGGAGTGAATGACACATTTAAACACTTACCATAGCCTTATATTGCATAGGTATAGCTTAAATATACTCCCACTTGAAGCTCTCACCCTTCTCATTATCTTTCTCACTTTGCTAGTTTTAATTGGCTGAGATGAAGGAGCTTGCTTCCATAATATAGGTTTGACCCTATCGAACTTATTTTGTAAGATTTTCCATATATTTTCTAAAATATACCTTGTTTTAAAGTTGTAACTAACCATATATGTTAATCACATAATTCTTTTAAGTTACTTGCATGCTTAGAATAGTTCACATAGTCTAATTAGGGGATTTTCAATCAATCATTTAGTTACACTATTTCTATTCTTTTAAACACATAACCAAACCACTTAAACATCAAAAATAATTTAAACATTTGACTACCTAGGTCTACCTACTTGGATTTCATCACCAAAGGGGAAGTCGACTTGATGCTTTGGTCAAGTATAAAGTGTGGTTAATGGTATATTTTGGCTAAGCACACATTACCCTTATTGTTGTGATGTTTGAAGTGAGGGGGTAGGCCCCAATACCAATCCTATATAATTTACATTATAGTCCCTTTCATCTTAAACTTACATAAAACCATCCTTAGATTGTTATCTAGTAACTTGCTTATAGCCAATCCCCCTTTACACTTAAAATCAATCTTAATAATCTAATCGACATTCTAGGTTAACTAAGTAGTGAGATTTAATTTCAAGTATTTTTATTGATCTTTGATCAATTATGTGTGAAAAATATTAAATTAGCTAGTGTTAGTAAAATACTTTTATTTATGTGCATCAATTGGATTGGCCAACATCAATTTAATTGATTGTGTGTTTCCTTTCTAAACTTACTTTTTTAGATTAACTATAAATTGTCTTATTTCATTTTCAAGCTTGTTATAAATATTTTCCTCTTCCTTATTCACTATACTAGGTCAACCTAGTTGACCATATACTTTTTTTGGCTTCTATGCACTACACTAGATCAACTTGGTCAACATAGTATAGTCTACAATCCCTATTTCTTGTACTAGGTCAATATTTTTGACCTAGTATTGTTTCCTACCTTTATTATTTTTCAATCTAGTTTCCCATTTCTCTAATGTTTCATTTAGTTCATCTCTCTTTAGTCAGAATGAGATCTCCTATATGAATATTTTTGGACAAACTAAATCCATTTAGATACTATATGGGATTTTCATTTTCCTCCCAAAAGAACCATCACTCTTGAGTAACTTCTTCTCCTCTTTCATCTATGAACTGTAACATGGTATAAATAATACCTCAAGATGAATTTGATTGATCCAATTCTTTCCATACTTATCAATACATTTCTCAAAATATCCAAGCTAATATGGGAGTGATTGACACAAATCTATTTAACAATCCCACTAATAACCTCCCCCTAACACTAATTCGAGGAGAGATCAAACCAACACCAACTCACCTCTAGATACAACCCAACTCTTATCTCTGTTATTCAACAAATGAAAATAATGAAAAATTATAATAACAATCAAATGATGCAACTTTAACAACATTTAATCAATGTGACTAATCAACCTCCAACTATTCATCCTCAAGCTAATCCCAATTATATTCCTCTACCTCTTAGGGATGCCTTGGGTAATGTATGAATAACAAGATGCCTCAAACCATTCAAAATGAGCATTTATCTCCCTTCATTATATCCATTGATATTGGTAACATAACTCCAACTATCAAATATGATGGGACTAAACACCCTTATTCATTCCTCAAAACCTTTGGTAACTTTTACAAAGAGTGGATCCAAACTAATACATTTTCCACAACTAAACTATTAGTCAAAACTTTCACTGGTGATGTATTATAATGTTATAATCAACTTCATTAACATCCTATTTGGTAACTTGAAGATTTGTTCAATCCTTTGGTTAAAGAGTTTGATCATAATGATCTTCTTCAAAATTATCTTAGTCACTTCATAAATGCTAAACAATATCCTAATGAATTAGCTCATGACTTTATTAAAATATGTAAATCTTTAGCTTATAAATTTGACCATAATATCACTAATGATAATTTAATCAAGCTCTTTATTACCACTTTGACTCCCACTCTTCAATACAAGGTTTTAAACTTTGCTCCTCAAACTCTTAATGAAGCTCTTGACCAAGCTCAGCATTAAAACTTGCATATGAAGCAATTAGAACCCAATCATAAACTTATTAAAGGATATTTTTAAACATCTAATGCTATCACTAGCAATACTTCCTAAACCAAACCTGGAGTTGCCAAATTTGATGTTCCTTTACCATCTCACACACCTCTTTTAGTTTAATAAATGAAACAATTTTTACCAGCCTCAAAACCTTTCATTTACCCTATTGCTCCTCCTAAGTGGTATGATCCCAATCTATTTTATTAGTTCCATGATGACATTAAAAATTCTCATGAATATTGTAAAGGGCTCACTAAGTGTGCCATTCCTTATTTTCTTGGTGAATCATTCAACAATGAGGCTATGATCAAACTTTATCATCAAGAGTATGCTACCACATCTCAAAAATGACAAACCTTTAAAGATTCTACTTATAATAACCAAAAACCTTCTTCAAACAATAATCAATCAAATATCAAGGATGTTTGTGTCATCAATGTCAATTATAACCTATATTCTTACAAATCTCAATATGTCAAAACTACTAAGGTTAATTATCATCGTAAACTGGCTCATAGAGATCCTTTTACCAAGCCTAAGAAACCATCTTTAGAAGAACATTTTCTTAAATATACCACTACCACTCATGATGATTCAAAAGCACTACAGAATAACTTCCTCTTTTTGATCTTCCCACCACATATATACCTCCTAAATATAATTTTGTTATGAAACCTCATTTTGGTTCTATTGAGTGAATATTTTATCGTCAGCTAATTGATGACAAAATGGGTATATCAACCACAGTACAAGGAGATTTATACAGAAAAAAGTGTGGGGTTACCACATCTTAATGAGATAAATCTCTCCTCTCATCAAGGGGAGGTTCCCTATAAATCACTTATATGCTATATATGTATATAAATAAAAAAATAATAATACTCAGGGTAGAATAACACCATCTATCTCTCTTTTTTTAGAGATGATGTTCACAGAGCAAAAGAGAAATACTAGTTGATGACTAAAAACATTCCTCTTCTTTCAGTAATGGTATTCAGCAAATAGTAGAAAATCTCCTTGAGTAGTAGCTAGGTCCACAAGAAAAACCATGAAATCAAAAAGTCTTTCATTGCCTCCTTCACTGATTTGAAGTGTACATAACCATAGAGTGAAATAAAGCTCAAAGTCTTCACCTAAAACTACAACAGATAAAAAGATCACAAGGATAAAAGTAGCTCAAAGTCTTTCTAATATCCTTTAGAATGTCTTTAGATAATTCCCATGCACACACTTTTCTTATTCAATCAAACAAATGAGAGATTATCAGGAAAGAGAAAATAAGAACTATTTCCTAAGTAACACAAATTATTTCAACACAAAGTCTGAAATTAACTTGCTTCTCATTCATTCAAAAAAATATGATTTACAAACTGAGCTCAAAGTCTTAAGAAGTATCTCAATTTTGGCAGAGTTTTTGCTCTCAATTATTCATAGATCCTTTTTACAAAAGAGGTTCCCTCTATATATAGGGAAAAAACCTTCAAAATTGGAAAAAGACTAAAATATTGAAAACCAAGTCAAAGATGAGTCAGTGTTGACTTTGGGACTTTTTTAGATTTTTACATGTAATTACATATTACAAAAGTGCATGTGAAAATTTACCAAGTCAATTAAAAAGTACACGAGAAGAATGAAGAAGAGAGAATGGAGGAATAGTTCAACTCTTGCCGCCGAACTTTTTCAGATGGTCATCATACATGGTGATAGATGCCTATATCCTAATACTATCTAGTGTAGTAGTATTTCTAAAAATCACTTTAGTTCTAATTTTAGCATCTTTTACGATTGTGATTGCTTTTGCATGACTAGTTAACCTGGTTCTTAGATTATCCAAGGTTTACTGATTATCTAAAATACTATCCACAGAAGTCATTGAGAATGCTTTCTCCTCAAATTCCCTTTGGATCATACCTTTGAATTCCTAAATCATTTCCTCCACTAATAGGAATTGGTTGTCTCAAGAGGTGAGTCTACAAGGCAATTCCTCCAATCTGTTCAACAGGCTAGTGTCACTTTCTTCACTGGCATCCTTAGAAGACTCGAGGTCGCTGATTAGCTCCTTAAGTACTTGGATCCTATATATTAGTGATTCTTTGATTTCAATATAAGAATAATTTTTGGCAATGATGCCGATTGATAATAAGGTATGTTTCTTCAGCGCTTTCATCTCTATCCACTTGCTAAGATATTTGTTTATGTTGTCAATATCTTGAGAAATAAGAGAGATAAGTTCTTCTAACTTTGTTCTCATTTTCTTCATTTTACCTATCTTCTCAGTCACCTCTATAAACAAGGAAATCCCTTGTGCATGCATCTTGTCTATGTAATCTTCAAGTACTTTTATTTTTAGGTAGGCCTTCTCTACTTTCTATATAATAGGATCATCTATGGATAAGGCCTCTAGAGTCACCGCCTCTGAAGCAAAATTAAATATCCTAACCACCGCAGTCAATTATTCCACTTTTGCCTTGTAATAATCCTTCATCTCTCTCTCTTTGTCAAATTTTTGGACCATGATATCCATTGCAGACTGCAAATCACTCTTGGCCCCCTTGTGAGTTATTTTACCTAAATTAACTCAAGAAATAGAGTAGCTACTCATATCAAAATTCTCTAGGGTTTCATCCTGTGGAGGTTTGGATATCTCCAAAAATTTGTGCCCCTTATCTCCAATCATTTTCAAAAGGATTCTTGGCTTCTTAGGGGTCTTAACTTTCACTAGCACTATTTTACCCAAATCAAAGTCATCTGGAGAGATGGCCTACTTTTTTCTTTTGGGTGTGAAAGTCAACAACCAAGGTGGAAGAGCAGAAGCACTTATAGTAGTAACAGTCCCTATAGTTGGTGTCATTGGAGTAACATTTACATTGTTGGTGGGAATAATGGGTGTAGTGGACATAGTAGGCATAATTATATCGGTCACTGACTGGTCGATGGTGGAACTATCTCTGATTTTGAAAGGAGATGAAAGACTAGGGATGGATCCTAATGATCAAAGAACATCTCTAGAAGTGCCTTGAGGGTCACCAAAAATAAATCTAGAAGGAGAGGCAACTCTAGAAGAAGGAATACTAATGGGAGAAAGGGGTGAAGGAGCTGCAATAAGGGATTGGGGTGGAGAAGAAGAAACTCCTACAACTGGATGTGCCCTCTCTTGTGGAGATAGAGTTTTTGTCCCCTATTGGTCTGCAGGTTTGTCATCTATTTCCATCTATTCTACCACTTGTTCTTGGGTGCTTTGATCCTCAACCCCCACATCTATCGATTCTAGCTCTTTCTCAGCAACCTTTGATTTCTTAGACATAAAGATGATCATAGGCTTGTGGGCCCTAGAAGGAGAAGGAACATCACTTTTATTCTTGGTTCTATTTTTTTCTCTCTTTCTTGTCTCCTCTTAGAATTTAGCCTCTGATCTTGCGATGAATTCCTTCAATGTGATCCCTTTGTTTGCTAGCCAATCATTGGTGTTAGCCAATCATTGGTGTTAGCCAATCATTGGTGTTAGCCAATATTGGTTTGAATCTCATCCTTAAAGAGGTCAACTCTTTTTGAGACCATTGAATTGGAGGAATAGGAGAGTTAGAAACTTTTTTAGCTAGGTATCTATTGTTAATTAAATCTTTATCATCCATCAGATTTAGAGGAATATCAGTGAGCCCTAGATATCCAATTTGCTCCAGAGATAGTCTACTTTAGTCCATTTTTATTATATCTTCTGCTATCCTTAAATCTATCCAAATGTATTTAATCATGGGCTCATGAAACTGAGTCTTCCTTCTGATCATGTCCTTAACACCCCTGTAGTCAAAATTGTGCCTTCTTTTGAAATGTTTCCCTTGCTTTTGTAGTGGTCAAAACTGAGTATCTGCCAATTTTGATTGGGAACCTGAAACCTAATTTCTTAAGTTCCATTTGTTTATTATGTACAACAATAATTTGTCTAAACAACTCCATTAGGACCAATTTATCAGAAGGAAATCTAGGGATCATATAGGGATAGCCTTGGAAAAAGCCAACCCATAGATAGCAAAAGGTAGGGAATTGTAAAAACATGTAGCTAAAATCATTGACGACAGTCTAGGATTCATCTGATACTCTCTTCTATTCCAATTGAAGATAAAAAAACACAAAAATACTATGAAAAAGGTGTCATTTACCCTCCTAAATTGATGGATTGATCCCTTTAGTGTTAGCTGAGGGTAATATTGATACACAGGGGTGATTTTTTTGTCTCTTTCTAATGTCAAACCTGGAAAGGTTCTCATCGAAGTTGCAATGTATACCAAGTATGAAGTCATATAGAAATTTGAAGTAGTAGACACTTTTTTCAATTGCTCATGAAGAGCATTGTTGATCTGTTCACCCTAGAAGATGACTTGTTTCCCTTGGAGAATTATCTTGATAAAGGGATATATCCATTCATGAAATTGAGAAGAAGATGGTAGACCTTGTACTCTATTGAGAAGAGTAATTAAGTCACCAAATTTCTCTATAAAGTCGCTCCTCAAAAAATTTCATGGCCATCTAGACAAGTTGGCTCTAGGAGTCTTGAGCCATCTATTGTTGATAACCTTCTTTGCCTTCTCAAGATCTTTGTCATATTCTTTTTTTGCTTTGATGAAGTCAATCTTCAATACTTTGGTAGTAGGAGGGCACATGAAAACTTTATTGATAAATTTAGGGTCCAGCTAAATTACCACATTACCACTAGCATCTAATATTACTCTGGTTTCTTTGTTATAAAATTGAGCACACTGGAGGATGAAATCTATGTGATGCACCACCATAGGGAAAGAGGAGACTAGATGGATGTTACTTTCAATTATTTTTTTCATTTTTGAGCTCAAGTTTTTCACCTTGGTTCTCTCCATGAACTCAGACATATCAACGTGGCCAATATCTGTGTCCTTAATGTCATCAACATTAGAAGTGACCAAGGTGATTGAGAAAACACCTTGATATTGATACTTCATTACCTTCAACTTCTTTGGAGAAGCTTCAGTCATCAAGATGAGCCTTTGTCAAGAGTATGTTGATGAAGGAGGATCTCTAGGAGGAACTATGATAAGAGTCATGATCACACAATTAGGGAAAAAATGGCAATCTATGGAAATTGCATGTCAGGTGATCATGACCAAGGAAGTGCACTTGAAAGGGCCAAGGTGTAATCAGGTCAGAAAGGGGAACAAAAAAGGAGCAGGCACAAAAAATGGAAAAAATTAAAATTTCCTAGAGGTAGAGAAAATAGGGAGAAGGAATGTAAGGCCAAAAAAATTTACCACCCTTACATGTGAAAAGGGTTCTGTGTGCATAGGCGACAAAAATTGTTGCCTGTGCACACAAGGAGGAAATGGGATGCATCAGTGGTAAAAAAAACCACCAATGCATGTTTATCAGGTTGAACATGTAAATGTGGCAAAAATTACTACCCTTGCACGTGGTAGGCAAGTCAGGTGTAATGGTGGTGATTTTTGCCACCCTTACACTTAGTTTGGGTCGGGTTGCATTGGTGGCAAAAATTACTGCCGATGCATGTCATTGAATGTAGATGTGTCAGGGTGGAAAAAATCACCACCCTTACATGGGTAAGGATTCAAGAGATGTGAGGGTGGCAGTTTTCACCACCCTAACACGAAAGGAAAAGGCCAAATAAGAAGGGAAGAGGAGGATCGAGGTGTGGCAGGGGAGAATCGCCTCATTCAATGGGAAAAAAGAGGAAAAAAAATAAAAACTAACAAGGAGAGAGAGAGAGAGATAACAATAATTAAGGAAAGAAAAATAAAACTAAAAGCAAAAACAAAGACCTACCTAAAAAACAATGCGAGACGAGGCTTGAATCTGGTGAAAATGCACTTCCTCTCGCTTGCTTGATCATCTAGAGGCAGAGGGCAGGAGGATGAATGGAAGAAATGATGTCAAAAGGGGGAAGAAAAATATTAAATGGGGGAAAAAAATTTCCCAACCACTCGATGCACATGGCCATAAATGCCGCATGTGAAGATTGAGGCAGTGCAGGGGTGATGAAATTTGCCACTCTTACATAGGAGTTTGAAAAGATATACAGGGGTGGTGAATTTTTCCACTCCTACATGGAAGGGAAACGAAAGATGAAAGGGAAAAAAAATTTGCTGCTCTTGCATGATGGATGCAAGGGTAGTGAAAAATGCCACCTTTGCATGGAAAACAAAAAGTGGATGCAGCGGTGGCAAAAATTGCTGCCCCTGCATGGAAATACAAGAAAAAGCTAACTCTGGGAAATGAAAACTTCATCCTCTTACCACATCAAGATTGTAACGATTTTCATGTTTTCGAGAGAATGCAATAAGGGAATGTCACAAACTTCAGATGATGCCAGTTGAAAAAATGCAAGAATAAGAAAAACTTTTCTTGAAAAATGAACTGAGGGAGAATAACACAAAATGGACAAGTTTCATAGGGGTTGTTCCAAAAATGAGCATAGCTGATTTTGGGAACAATAGTTTCTTATAAATCACATTGGAATTTCTTGAAGAACCCAACTCTATGCCTTGTAAGATTCCTATTATGGAGTTGGTTCAAACCTCACTCTATCATCATAAATTTATTATGCAACAACTTCAATCAATTGAAGATCCATCTTCCATATATGAATAACCACCTTCCATCAATTCTCAACCAACTAATGTCAATACAATTGAGACTATGTGTCCTTCTTCCAAGCCTTCCATTGAATTTCTTGAAGAAGACATGATCAATGATGAAATTATTTTCACACCAATGATCCACCTTTATTTATCAAATTATCAATTAATACCACCCTTATCTAAAATTTTCTAGTTGATGAAGGTTATGATATTAATGTCACATCCTTATGGCTCATTTAACAACTTGGTTATAACAAAGATCATCTTAAACAAACTTATATTACTTATTGTGGATTTGACAAGACTAATCAAAATCCACTTGGCTACATTTGGCTTCTATTGACTGTTAAACACAATACTTTTAGAACCAGTCTTATGGTCCTTAATATTCCTTTATCTTATAACATTTTTTTGGGTCATCCATGGACTCATCGAATGAGGGCTATCACCTCTTTTAGTAGTCAGTGTATTAAAATCTTACATAATGGTAAACATGAAAAACATGAAGTTTATCCAAACCCATGGAGCATTCAACTTCCCCATCCTAAGGCTCAATAATGAATTCCTACAATTTATAAAATCAATAGTGCTCCTTTACCTAAGTTCATCAACATGAATCTTAATATTCAAGTTACTTTTGTAGATTTTGATGATGGTGACCCTAGTGAGTTGCAGCACACTTGCAATACTAAGAAGCTACCTCCATATATTTTGTACTATATTCATCCTTATCTCTTACCCTAAGATCATATTGTTCCTATCATGGATGAGATTATCAATTTTCCCCTCCATACAATGCTCAGGAGTCATCTTTACTAGAATATGCCTTCACTTGCAATGATTTTGGAGTGGATAAATTATTCTAGGATCCTTTCAACATGTTCCCTCATACATTTAACAACATTAGGATTTCACCTTCTGAAAATCTCCCCAATTCTAAATCATGTACAATTTCTCCAACATATGATGATATCTATATCATGGCCTAAGCTCACTCTAAAGACTTGGATGTCCAACAACATCAAAATATTTTATCCCAAATTCATGCCTTCAATTAGGATGTACATACCATATCTACACATCATGACTTAAATCCTAAGATTCATGTACCTCCTACCAATTCTCTACTTATCGATACTCCTTGGGTGGGAGAACAAATTACACTTTTTGAACCTATGGTCTCTCCTACATCTTATCTACCTCCTTTGTATCCTATCATTTCTTTATATCCTTTTCCCATCATTGAATCTATCATCACTCATATCTCTTTGAAGCCATCCTCTGCCAAAACAAATGACATCCATTAGATTCATTATGAATATGGTAGCCATAGAAATCAAATTCTAGACCTTGAAGTAGATGTTGAATATTATGTTCCTCTTCCTACCTTACCTAGTGATGAAGTTATTCCTTATTTACTTCATGTTTAGGAACCTCAACTTCCTTGAAAGCATCATAAACTTGGAAATTTCAAGAATAAAACTCCTTTCTTTAACAACTTTGTCACTAGCATTTATCCTAAGACAAATATAATTTCAACCTTACCTAATGCACCTTACCATTTTCAAGATAACAATGTCATGTTTATCCAATAAATAACTTGTATCAACTATGGTAACCCATCTTCTCCATGACCAATCATAGTTTCTCAAGAACTTTCACCAATTGAGCATGACAATTTTAGCTTATTCTTTGATAAATATCAAAAGGCATTCACTTAGTCTTACCAAGACATGCTTGGCATTGACACTAGTATTGTGGTTCATAACATCATCACATATCCTAATGCTAGGCCAGTGCATCAAAATCAATGAAAATTCCCACCTAAATTCACTAATCTATGTCATAAGGAAATCATTAAACTACTAGATGCTAAATTCATTAAACTAGTGAATTATTTTGAATGGGTTTCTAACATTATTCCCATTCAAAAGGTCACTATGGTCATCACATTTTTATTAATTTATGTAACCTTAAAATTTCTTGTCCTAAGGACAACTTCACCTTACCTTTAATAGATGCCATCATCTATTCTAAGGTCGGTTATGAAATTATGTCTCTTGTGGATGGCTTCTCAAGATACAATCAGATTTACATTGATTTTGAGGACCAACATAAGACCACTTTCACCATGGAATGGGGAACCTATTGTTATATCAAATCCCCTTCAGTCCTAAAATTTCCAAAGCTACCTACCAACATGCTATGACTCACATCTTTCATGATCTCATCAAAAAAAATTGAAACTTATGTGTATGATCTAATTGCTAAATCCAAACATCATCAGAACCATATTTTTGATCTTTCTATCATCTTTGATCATCTCATTAAATACAAATTTTGATTTAATCCTTTCAAATTTATATTTGGAGTCACATCTGGTAAATTTCTAGGGTTCTTAGTCTCTATCTATGGCATTGAGGTTGACCCAGCCAAAATTAGTGTTATCATCAACATGCCCATTCCTCATTCTTTTCTTGATATGCATACTTATTTATGCAAACTTAGGTAAATTAGCTGATTTATCCCCAAAATGGATTATCACATTCACTCTATCAATTTCCTTCTCAAGAAAGGTACAACTTTAGAATGGATGGATCCATGTCAAAAGGCCTTCAATAATATGAAAGAGTCATTACTTCATCTACATAAACTTCATCCACCTTCCAATGATAAACCATTAATTTCATATACTTATTTCACACCTATTTTAATTGGGGTAGTGTTTTCCCAACAATATGATACAAGAAGAGGGTATGTTATTTACTACATTAGTTGAGGCTTCATTGATTATAAAACACACTATACCAAAGTTGAGTGTGATTACCTCACTATCTATTTTACAACTGAAAAACTTTGTCATTATATGCTATACCAAACTACTTATGTCATCATTCATTTTGACCCCCTTCATTATTTCTTCTCTAAAGACTTTCTTCTTGGAGATATAATTGGAAAATAGATGGTCTTACTTATGGAATGTGATCTTTGCATTGTCACATAAAAATCTATTAAAGGATAAGTGATAGTTGACTAACTTGATATAGATCACATTTTGGATACCTATTCTCTTCAAGATGATCTTCTTGATGATAATATCCTTTCCATTGAAGGTCTTAATCAAGCTATATCCCTTAAAGATTATTTTTATAGATTTATTATTAATTTGGATGCCAATAAACTTGAAGAATCTTCCCCTCCCTCGTGTACTACTAAAGCAAAGGTAGTTATCATGAAGCTTCCTAAAATTAATGTTGACTTGCATGAAAATACTTAGACCCTCCACTTAAATGCCTTCAAAGAACTAGGGTAGGTTGCACTCTCACTAGTACTCTTAATAAGATCATTCCTTTAGATTTTTGATTTACCTTTGATGTCACCAATAATATGGACGACTATGAAGCTCTTATCTTAGGCATGATAGGTGCTATTGATCTAGACATATAGTATCTTCATGTTTTAGGAGATTCTCAACTCATTTATCACCAAGTTAATGGTGATTATCAATGTAAAAGTGAGAAAATCATTACATATCATCAAATTGAAACCACTCTTGCTAAGGAATTTGTCTCTTTCACTATTGAGCCTATTCCTCAAGACCAAAATTCCATTGTTTATTCTCTTGCCTCTTCAGCTTCTCTCTTTCATCCACATCAAGTTCTTTCCAATCCTTATCTTATTATACAGATAAGAAAATCTCAATTTTCTATCCAACCACCTAATTCACTTATCTATCACATCAAGGCTATGACTATTCAATAAAGTCCTTGGTAACAAGATATCATTAATACTTAGAACATCAAACTTATCCTCTTGATCTAGATTTTCATGAAAATACATGCATTCATAAATAAGCTTTCAAGTATGTATTTTGACATAACATCCTTTACTATTGAAAAACCAAAAGTCCCTTGCTCTATTGTGTTATGTAATATGAGGTTCCTCCTCTACTCAAGCGAGCACATGGGGGTATTTACGGTGGTCATTGTAGAAAACATGCTACAACATGTAAATTCCTACATATGGATTACTTTTGGCCTACACTTGAAAAGGATGTAATTGACTATGCCAAGAAGTGCAATCCTTGTTATCTTCATAATGATCTTATCCATTCACCTCCTATTAAGCTTCAAACTATCAAATTTCAATGGCCATTTTCCACGTGGGTATTTTATCTCATTGGTAAACTTCCTCACTCCCAAGATGGGCATGTATTTATCATCACCGCTACTAGGTAATTTACCAAATGGGTAGAAGTCATACCCTTTGTTAATGTTACCAGTTTTACCATATCCAAGTTTATTCCTAACCAACTTATTTTTTACTTTGGCATTCCTTGTACCATCATTTCTGACAATGGTAGCAACTTTAAAAACAAGCATTTTAAACAATGTTGCAACAAATTCAAGATTAAAAACAAGTTTTTCACACCTTATCATCCATAATACAATGGTCAAGCTAAGGCCACCAATAAAATTCTCAACAAATTTCTCCAAAAGACAATTCATAAAATCCACATGGATTGGCATATTCATCATTACCCTACACTTTAGGCCTATCAGACTAGCATTTGTGCAGCCACTAAGATAACTCCATTTTCTTTAATCTATGCTTATGAGTAAGTCCTTATTTTATAAGTTTAGCTTCCCTCCCTTCGTATATCTCTTCATGGCATTATTCTTGATGAATAATTATGTGAATTTCCCCTCATGCCTTTGATATTATTGATGACCTTTGTCTTTCTGCATTACAACACAATTTCCAATACAAGGATCACATTGCCCAACAACATAAAAAATGTGTTTAAGTCTACAGTTTTAATATCCTTAAATTAGATTACACCCATGAAAAAGAAGGAAAATATGCAAAAAAAATAGTGGGGCCCATATTTAGTTAAAGATATTCTTGTTTTAATCACTTATCATTTTCAAACTAATGAAGACCATGTTTTCAAAAAGCCCACCAATGCTCAATTCCATAAAAATTACTTTGCCTAAACATTTCCTTCTTGTCATGTTTTCTATCTATATATATCTAACATATTTTTATAGGTCACTTAGGTACGGGTCTCTCCCTTTGTAGTAGTACCCTCCTTACCCAAATATTTAGTCCTCCTTTTTAGTCTTTTGGTTTCTTGATGCATCATAGTCTTCTTTATCTTCTTACATTTTCACTTGATTTTTGTACCCCTTGGGTTTATATTTTGTGATTGATTTGTAAGACCATGGATAGGACCATACATCCCTCAAAAAACCACCATCTTTTAATTATTTATTTCTCTTTTTTCTTGTTTTCAATGTTGTTTTGACATCCTTTAGGTTTTTTCTTTGTGAGTTACATTGTAAAAAAGGTTCCCTCACTTTGCTTTTCTCTTGCTTATCAACACCCTCATGGGTCTCTCTTTTAAGAGTTGCTTTGTTAGATCATAGATAGGACCTGCCCCTCCTCATAAAATTACCACTCTTTTCATGTTCTTGATATTTAATCTTATACTTTAGCTTTCTCTTCTTCAATTGGATGGAATTTGCAAAAAAATCTATATTAGAATGTTTTCCTCCACTTCCTTCTTTCTCATGATAAAGAATCACACTTTTTAGTCATTATATCCCTTCTTTTTCACCTTTTTCAATTTTTTTTGAAATTTGAAGCAATTCAAATTGTTCCATGTGTCATTCATCTTGATTTCCCATTTTTATCATCTCCTTATTAGATAAAATAAGGTCAAATTCAAGATAACACTTTTATTTCACACATATTTATGAGACTCTTAGGCCCCATGCTCTTTGAAGTTCTTTCTCTTAGTAACCTTGTCCCAAAGTTTCAAATGAAATTCATCATTAGAACATATGTTTGGTTTTCCAAATCCATATCGAGCAGGAATAGAAAAATACATCAAAATAAATTTAAAAGCCAAATCATTTAATCAAAAGGAAATTATATTTAAAAGGAAACATATAAATATCAAAATTTAAATTCACACCAAAAGACATGGTTAAAAGCACATCTCCTATCTCTAATCTAATCTCAAACTTGTTATGTACCTAGGGATATGATATATGGTTTGATAGAGATGCCGACATATGGCACACATCCCCTTAGTTAGTTATATGGGTACAATATATTAGGATAATAGAGTAACTTGTGGAAGTAGTACATTGGGTAATGGTTGGCCTACATTGGATTAGGAGGTTACCCATCCATGGGTTAGATAGATGTATATATATAGGAGATGATTATCATGGTAAGGATA
Organism: Torreya grandis; assembly: GCA_037957365.1. Lineage (NCBI taxonomy): Eukaryota > Viridiplantae > Streptophyta > Pinopsida > Cupressales > Taxaceae > Torreya > Torreya grandis. The sequence goes on from JARHVA010000629.1 coordinate 2,199,611, forward strand.
TCAAGTAAGCATTGAGTCTTCTATTGTAAGAGGATATCGGAGGTTGTCCCCTCGAAGAGACATTGTGGAGTTATTCCTTCCTAAAGGATTATTATATGATGTTTCCATACCTTAAAGGTATTTTTACATATATTGAATATCAAAATCATTACAAGTGGTATCAGAACTTCAATTTGGGCAATTTGTGGAGTGAAACCCTAGTTTTTTTTTGAATCATCAATAACTTTTGATTGGTTACTAATTTTTTCACAAATGTTTTATTGGATATGGATAATATTTCAAATAAGTCACAGTAAAAAAATAGAGATTTTTTTATTCTTTTTGAGGGAGTTATTGCTATTTTAGTGTTTGTAATAATTTCACTATATCTTCCTAAATATAAGGAATTTTTATTCGAAATTTTTATTGGAGATGTAAGAAGATATAAGAAAAGTACAGCCAAAAATTCAAAAAAAATTGAGTTGTTTGGAGTGATTTTTTGCGATTTTATGGATCAATTTTGACATTTTAGGGTTTCATGAACCTTAATTTTTTTGTGGATCATGGAGTTGCAAATATTTTCAGGGGAAGATGATATTGATGCTAGAGAATGGTGGCTCCTTTTGGAGAATCATTTTACAAAAAAAATTGGGCAAAGATGATTAACTCCTTTTTTGTCTGGGCCTGCACTAGATTGGTTTGATCAGTTGAGCTATACAGAAAGGTTTTCTTCATGGAAAGAAATGGAATAGATTTTTTTAGATCGATGGGCTATAAAAGAAGAATTAGTAGAAGAACAAGAAGAAGAATAAGTAGAAGAAGAAATAGAAGAAGAAGCAGATGAAGAAGAAGAAGAAGAATTGGATGATAAGGGTTTAAATAATTTGGCTCCAAAGAAATCTGAGTCAATTTTTCAATTTCATGGATGCATTCAAAAGAAGAAGATGGTTGTGTCCATAAACCCTACCAGCAAGTATAACTTCATTAACATGAATGTGGCCTAGGGAAATTTACTTTCTAGTTGCTATGTACCTAGGGATATGATGTATTGATGTATATGGGTTGATGGAGATGCCGACATGTGGCATACATCCCCTTAGTTAGTTATATGGGTACAATATATTAGGATAATAGAGTAACTTGCGGAAGTATTACATTGGGTAATGGTCGGCCTACATTGGATTAAGAGGTTATCCATTCATGGGTCAGATAGATGTATAATATATAGGAGATGATTATCATGGTAAAGATATCAAGTAAGCATTGAGTCTTCTATTGTAAGAGGATATTGGAGGTTGTCCCCTCGAAGAGACATTGTGGAGTTATTCCTTCCTAAAGGAGTATTATATGGTGTTTCCCTACCTTAAGGGTATTTCTGCATATATTTAATATCAAGATCATTACAAGTGGTATCAGAACTTCAATTTGGGCAATTTGTGGAGTGAAACCCTAGTTTTTTTTGAATCATCAATAACTTTTGATTGGTTGCAAATTTTTTCACAAATTTTTTATTGGATATGGATAATATTTCAAATAATTCAGTAAAAAATTGATATTTTTTTATTTTTTTTGAGGGAGTTATTGTTATTTTAGGGTTTATAATAATTTCACTATATCTTCTAAAGTAATGAGCTTCAAGATAAAACAAGGTGTGATAGGCCAGTATATTGGAATAGGATATTTCAAAAAACTCTATGGTGCTACCTACTTTCTCATGCAAGTACCCAATCCTCATAGTAGAATGATGACTCTATAAGGGGTCTTGAAGAGTGGGGAACACATCGTGGGGAGGTAGGTACATTTTACTTTTCATGCATATAGCCTTCATGAGATGATATATATACTCCATTTGTTTACCCAAGATTTATACTGCTAAGGTAAGTTCTTCATAGTTCTTAAGGTCAAAAGTCTTTTTTTTTTTTTAAAAACCTAATTTCAGTGTCTCGACTTTGATAAAGAGTTCTCTTTACTTTGGTTTTTCCTTCATTATCCCCTCCACACATTTCATTTCCCCCCTTGATATACAAATTGTGATTCTAAATATGTTTTCCCTCTTCTATAAATTCCTTCTGATTCATCTCTTAAAAACATGCTAACATTAATTTTTTCAATTTTATCTATCCTTAGAATGAAACAACATGTTTGTGTAACTTTATATCATTTTATTTACACCATATTTTACATTTACTAGACTTTTTTAATTTCATTTTACCATTTATCATAATTTTACTATGTTTTTATTACAAACACCTGAGTTCTTACCCTTTTTTCATGTTTAAGTGAGATTTAGATTGTTATTTCTCACTCATAAATTTTGTTTTCCCTTTTATGCACCTTTTTTCATTGTTAAGTGAGATGTGGATTGTTAATGCTCACTTATCAATTTTGTTTTACCATTTTGTCTTTGTTTTTGTCTTTTTACCATTTACTTTGTTTCTTTTTTACCATCTTATTTGACAAGCATCCTTGGTTTGATCTGGTAAGTTTACCTTTCTTACTTTAGGATAGCTTGTTTGAGTTTTTTGATCTTTAGTAGCCTTGGATTTTTTATTACCTAATTTATTCTTGTTTTTGACTTTGTCATTTGGTCTAACATAGCACCTGTCACCCCAAACTGTTAAATTTCTCAAATAAGTCCCATCTTTATATCACCATCTATCTTGGGTTCTCTTGCATTTATTTGTTTTTTCTCTTTAGTTTCATATTCTTGGGTTTGTTGAAAGCAGACTCTACACCCTACATAATCAAAACTAACAACACATTAGAAAACCATCTCATGATAAAATTAGGTCAAGGTATGAATCATTTATTTTTTTATATTAGTTTCCATTTCGATCATTTACTTTCAATTATTTTAGGATTTTAAAATATTTCAACTTTTTTTTAGCATCAGCATTGTGTGTGTCATATATTCTTTCTCGAAACACCATCCCTTATTACACCTTAGTGACACATGATGAGCTTCGATTGGGGCATATGTATACACATAATAGTTTCACACTTTTATCAAATATTGAGGCTTTACATCTTATAGGAACTCATCAAAACTCAATCTCTCTTAGTGCATGCCCTAAGGGGTGTACCAAGAAAAGGGTGGGTAGAAATTTGGTGCTTCATAGGATTATTATCCCTTTTTACCATATTATTACCTATCTAAATAGTTTCTAAAATCTTTTTCTAATATGTTTTTCCTCCCTTACATAATATTCTAGTATTTTTCTTCTTTTCATCCTTCATTTCATTATTTGGCACCCTTTTGACCTATTTAGCATACTAGGTCAACCTAGTCAACCTAGTACAGTCTATCGACCCTTTTTCTCTCTTGTGGTTTGTTAGCCTCCTGGCTAACCTAACACAGACCTAGTGAGATAGCCTTAAAATGTGTTAGGTTGATTCGGTTGACCTAGCACAACTAACATATCTGAATGATTTTAGGATAAGTTCTACCTATAAATACAAGGTCATTTTATTCATTATTAGAATATGCAATCAATAGTTATTATTCATTTGTGCTTCTTCACATATGTTCTTCCACCATTCTACTTGAGGAGGATTAGCTTAGGTTTTTTATTTTTGAGAATCTAGTCTTGTGCATAGGTCTTGGATGCCTTCACCTAACAAAGTGATCCTTACAAACCATTAAAACCTCTTTCAAAGCTCCTTTGGCCAAGGTGGAGATTGAGTCCTAATGGGTTCACATTCAAGTAAGTATATTCTAACTTTGTTCTCCTCTCTTTTAGTAGATAGAAGTAGCATAAGTGTTGGCTCAAATAATATTACTATTCATATTATATATATATATATTAGGGTGTTAATCATAATTACTTTATTTCAATTTCCCTAAACATGTTTTGTTTGCTTTCCTTTACTAAGCCCCACTTTATGTCACAAGCTTTGATGTGCACTAGATTATATTTGATTTTTTTGTTATTATATTAGTGAAATATTAAATCATAGGATTATTTTAGGGTTGTTGTGTGATTATGTTAGACTATAGGCTTTGGAACCCTACCTCACATGGTGTGTTGTGACAAGTGATCCCATAATTGGGTCTAGTAGATCCTCACATTGGTCATGTTCCAACTTAACTATTATATGCTCCCTAATCAGAAGTGTAGGTGTGCTCTATCCCATCCAATTCAAGATTGATTTATGGACATGATGCATTTATGATTGCATACAGTTTGGTGAACCTAACATGAATCAAAACCTTACAAGGTTTATTTCACTTATTTCATTTATATTTGTCATTATTTTTATCATATCTTTATTATGCCAGATTAAACCCATCTACCTATTTATTTATCTATGTGTATAGGTTTGTAAGAAAAGGCAACTGGAATGACCATCTCAACCCAAAGCAGGTTTCTAGAACTTGTAGAATTTTGTTTAGAAAACTAGATCAACCATCTCAACCTAGTACAAGATTTTCTCGATTTTTAGACTTCCAATCTAGCTTACTAGGTCAACCAAGTTGACCTAATGCATTTTCAACACTTTTTTAATAGGTTCTTGTACAGCTTGGTTGACTAACTCAACCTAGTTTGTAGGTTTTGATAGTTTTATCTAAGATCTCAGATCAATAATCTTCTCTTTTTCATCTCTAAACCATTCAAGTGAGTTTTTATGCCTCTGTATCTTTTTTTATACTTTCCTTTCATAGTTTTTAGTCTTCAAAACTACCTCCACACAATCAACTCGGTTAACCCTATGGACCTAGTTTTATGTTCTATGTTTTTTAAAATAACTAGGTCGACCTAACTGACCTAGTTCACTTTTAAAATTTTCTATCACAATACAGGTTCAACCCTATTATGTATGATTATCCATATAGTTTCTCAACTATACCTTGTTTCAAATTTATAATTAACCATATATGTTAATCACATCTTTATTTTAAGTTATTTTCATGCTTAGAATAGTTTACATAGTCTAATTATGGGATTAAATCAATTGCTTAGTTATACTATTTATATTATTTTGTGCACATGGCCAAACCACATAAACATCAACAAACATTTAAGCATCTAACTATGCAGGTCTACTTGCTTGGATTTCATCACTAAAGGGGAAGCCAACTTGATTTTCTAGTCAAGTATAAATCATGGTTAATGGTATATTTTAGCTAAGCATTTGTTATCCTTCTTGATATGGTATGTGAAGTGAGGGAGTAGGTATCAATACTAAGCTTGTATCGTTTCCACTATAGTCTCTTTCATCCTAAACTTACATGAAGCCATCCTTAGATTACTATATAGTACCTTTCTTATATCCAATCCCCCTTCACACTTAAAATAATTCTTAATAATATAATCAACATTTTAGGTTAACCAAGTAGCCAGTTTTACTTTCAAGTTATTTGGTTTCTCTTTGATCAATTATGTGTGCAAAATCTTGTATTATACAACATTACTACAAGATTTTTATTTGTGTGCATCGATTGGATTTATCAATGTCAATTCAATTGATTGTGTGTTTCCTTTCTACATTACTTTCTTAGATTAGCTAAAAATTGTCTTATTTCATTTTCAAGCTTGTTATCAATATTTTCCTCTTCCCTGTTTACTATACTAGGTCAACCTGGTCAACCCTATACATTTTTTATCTTTTATTCACTACAATAAATCAACTTGGTCAACCTAGTATAGTCTACAAGCCCTATTTCTTATACTAGGTTGATTTGTTTGACCTAGTGTTATTTCCTATATTTCCTATTTTTCAATCTAGTTTCCCATTTCTCTAATTTTGTATTTTGTCTGTCTCTCTTAAGTTAAAATGAGATCTCTTATCAGAACATTTTTGGAAAACCTAAATCCATTTAGATACTATATTAGATGCCCATTCCTTTCTCTCTTTTCCTCTTAATACAACCATCACTCTTGGGTCACGTCTTCTCCTCCTTCATCTATGAACTATAACATGGTACAAATAACACCTCAAGATGAAGTTGATGGATCCAATACTTTCCATATTTATCAAGACACTTCTCAAAATCTCCAAACCAATGTGGGAGTTATTGACACAAATCTATTTAACAATCCTAGTAACAACCCTCCCCTTAACACTAATTTAGGGAGTGCTCCAACCAACACCAACTCACCTCCCGATACAACCCAAATCTTTGCTCATATTATTCAATAGATGAACATCATGCAAAATTCTAATACCAATCAAATTATGTAAATTAAAAAACATTTAATCAATGTGACTAATCAACCTCCAACTATTCATCCTCAATCTAATCCTAATTATATTCCTCCACCTCTTAGGGATGTCTCAAGTAATGTTACTCCTCAACCCATAATAAGTAACAAGATGCTTCAAACCATTCAAAATGAGCCTTTAGCTCCCTTCATTGTATCCATTGATATTGGTAACATAACTCCAACTATCAAATATGATGTGACTAATGACCTTACTTCATTCCTCAAAGCCTTTAGTAACCTTTACAAAGAGTGGATAAAAACTAATACATTTACCATAACTAAACTATTTGTCAAAACTTTGGTTGGTGATGTAATAGAATGGTATAATCAAATTCCTCAACATTCTATTTATCAACTTGAAGATTTGGTCAATCCTTTGGTTAAAGATTTTCAACATAATGATCTTCCTAAAAATTGTCATAGTTACTTCATAAATGTTAAATAATCTCCTAATGGAATGGCTCATGACATTATCTAAATATGGAAATCTTTATCTCATAAATTTCATCTTAATATGATTGATGATAATTTAATCAAACTCTTTATTTCCTCTTTGACTCCCACTCTTTAATAAAAAGGTTTTAACCTTTGTTCCTCAAACTCTTAATAAAACTCTTAACCAAGCTAAGCATCAAGAATTTCTTATGAAGTAATTCAAACCCAATCATAAACTTCTTAATAGATGTTTTAAAACATCTAATGTTATCACTAGCAATACTTCCCAAGCTAAACCTAGATTTGCCAAATATGATGTTCCTTTACCATCTCACACACCTCTTTTAGTTCAACAAATGAAACAATTTTTAATACCCTCAAAACCTTTCATTTATCCCAATGCTCCTCCTAAGTAGTATGATCCCAGTCTATTCTATTGGTTCCATGACGACATTAGGCATTCTCCTAAAGCTTGTAGAGGGATCACTAAGTGTGTCATTTCTTATATGCTTGGTGACTCATTCAACTATAAGGTGATGATTAGAATTCATTTTTAAGAGTATTCTTTTGTATCTCAAAAATGATAAACCTTTAGTTCTTCTACTTCTAATAACCAAAACCTTCTTCAAACAATACTCAATCAAATGTCAATGATGTTTGTACCATCGATGATAATTATGAACTATATTATAAAAATTCTCAATATCTCAACACTGCTAAGGTTGATTATCATCATAATCCAACTCACAAATATACTATTACCAAGCCTAAGAAACCATCTTTAGAAGAACAATTTCTTAAAGATACCACTACCACTCATGATTATTTGAAATCACCTGAGGAATAACTTCCTACTTTTGACCTCCCACAACATATATACCTCCTAAATATAATTTTCCTTCTAAAACTCATGTTGTTTATTCTAAATCATATTAGAATTTTCTTGAAAAACTTAACTCTATGCCTTGTAAGATTCCTCTTATGGAGTTGGTTCATACTTCACCCTATCATCATAAATTTATTATGAAACAACTTCAATAAATTGAAGATTCATCTTCCATAGATGAATAACCACCTTTTATTGATTATCAACCAACTAATGTCAATACCATTGAGGCTATGTGTCCTTATTACAAGATTTCCATTGAATTTCTTTAAGAAGACATGATCAATGATAAAATTCATTTTTGCATCGATGATCTACCGCTTTATCAAAGTAGCCATTAATACCACCCTTATGCAAAAATTTCTTATTGATGAAGGTTATAGTATTAATGTCACATCTTTATGCCTCATTAAATAGCTTAGTTATAACAAATATCATCTTTAAAAAAACCATCTTACTTTCCATAGCTTTGAGAAGACTAATCAAAAGCCATTTGGATTCCATTGACCATTGGACCTAAGATTGTTAGAACCAAGATTATGGTCCTTGATCTTAATTTATCTTATAAAATTATTCTTGGTCATCCACGGAATCATCAGATGAGGGCCATCACCTCTTCTGGTATTAATTGTATTAAATTCATACATAATGGAAAACATTAAAAACATGAATTTGATCCAAACCCATGAAGTATTCAACTTCCCAATCTTAAGCCTCAATATCAAATTCCTACAATTTATAAAATCAATAGTGTTCCTTTACCTAAGTTCATCAACATGAATCCTAATATTCAAGTTACTCTTATGGATTCTGATGATGATGAGCCTAATGAGTTGTAGCATAGTTATAATACTAAGAAGTTACCTCCATATATTGTAGATTGGCTTCCTCCTTCTCTCTTACCTCAAGATCATTCTATTCCTATCATGGATGAGATTACCAATTTTCCCCCTCCATGTAATTCTTATGAGCCATCTTTACCTAAAGATGCCTTCACTTTCAATGATTTTTGAGTGGATAAATTATTTTAAGATCCTCTCACCAAGTCCCCTCATATATTTAGCAACATTGGGATTTTACCTTCTAAAAATCCCCTTGATTCTCAAGCATGTACTATTTCTCTAACATATGATGATAGTTATATCATGGCCCAAACTCACTCTAGAGACTTGGATGTCTAACACTATCAAAATATTTTAGCCCAAATTCATGCCTTCAATCAAGATGTACATACCATATTTACACATCATGACTTAGACCCTGAGGGTCATGTACCTCCCACCAATTCTCCACTTATCAATACCCCTTTGTGTTAGAAAAATTACACCTTCCAAACATATGGTCACTCCTACATCTTCTCTAACTACTTTGGATCCTATTATTTATTTAGATCTTTCTTCCATTATTGAATCTATCAACACTCTCATCTCTTCAAATCCATCCTCTTCATCTATTTTTGAAATTACACTAGATCCCAAGGCAACCAATGTCTATCAAATTCATTTTGAATATGATAGCCATGGTAATAAAATTATAGACCTTGAAGTATATGTCGAATATCAAGGTCTTCTTCATTCCTGAGAACCTATACATCCTTGACAACATAATAAACTTAGAAATTTCAAGAATAAAACTCCTTGCTTTAACATCTTTGTTGCTAACATTGATCCTAAAACAGATATAATTTCAGCCTTACCTAATGAAACCATTTTCAAGATGTTAATACCATGCTTATCAAAGAAACAACTCATATCGACTACGATACCACATTTTCTCCATGACCAATCATGGTTTCTTGAGAGCTCTCACCAATGAAGCATGATAAATTCAGCTTATTCTTTATTAAATATCAAAAGGAAGTTGCTTGGTCCTACCAAGACATACATAGCATTGACCCTAGTATTATGGTTCATAACATCATCACTTATCCTGATGTTAAGCTACTACATCAAAAGCAATGAAAATTCCCACTTGAAGTCACTAATCTATGTAATTTAACTATTTTGGGAATATTGGAGTATTATTTCTAATTTAGTTAATGGTCTGAGTTAATTAAATCAGTAAATAATATTAAAATAATTAAGCTACTAATTTGTATAGTTTAATTGTAATTTTAACCTTTATAAAAATAGTAACAAATGTGTAGAAAATAAGACATAGTTAGAAATAGACTGAGATGGTTGAGACAGGGTTTCAAATTAGTTGTTTAGGAATAGGATAGTGTTGTAAATCAAGATATGGATTTCATTTTATGAAATTAATGGAGCGTTGAAATAAGACACCCTATGGTTTAGCACTATAGTCCTCTTTTATCATTGTTGTCTAGGAAACCTGGGCTTTTTGGGTTTTATCCGATATCCCTATGTGATCTTGATGATGAAATTTTAGATGTTGGATGTCAGTGGAACTCCTTATAGTGTTGATTTAGTCTTCAAAGCCTAGACTCCATTATTATTTCAAAAACTTTGAGATAGATGGGGGGTTAGTGTTTGTCAGATGAACTAAACATGTATCCACACCCCTTATATGGGTACACTACCTACATACCAATACTTCAAAGAGGGATCAAGCCATATGTAGTTCTCCCACTTGATGTGATTTATGCAATAGTGTGTATAAAGATTAAAAATACTAAAATTAGGTGTTCTTGAGGTGGCTAAGGACTAGTGTAAGGGTTTGAATAAGTTTATAGTTGTATAAGATGGTTATATGTAGAGAATAGGGAAATGTGCTCGAGTAGTCTTACTTATACTCTTGCTTGCTTTGTGATATTTTCCAAACCATTCTAAATTAACTTTGAATGGTATTTTATATAGATATTTTGGTCATGGGTCAAATGTATTCATGCTATGTTGACATAATGAGGAATAAAAATTGAGAGAAAATGGTCACCTAGGCTCAAAATGTGATTAGACAAGAGTGTCAAACTTGGACACCCTAGGGTTGGTGTTATTTTCCAAGTTGGGAACTACTATCCTAAGGGTAAGGAACCTATGGGGATTTATTTATCATGGGAAAATTAGTTTTACTATGTTATAATTAAGTTTGGAAGGCTACAGATGATTGGGAATCAATGAAAATGTTCCTAAAAGAGTTATGAGAGCAAGTAAGAGGGACCTATGGGTTGGGTGTCACAAGCCACACTCAAATTACCATTTCTCACATTTTATATGACTACATTTTCCCCCCACTTTATTCTAGTCATGCATCAAATTGAAATACTAGGATAAAGGAAAAATAAAAAGTGTACCTGAACTTACCTACAAGGGTGAAGCTCATGAAGTTGTGTGTGCATAGAGAGAGCACATTGTGAAGTGTAAATATACAATAAATAAATAAATAAATAGTATATTATTTCTTACTAGATATGTTATATCTAAATAATAATGTACAAATCTAGGTAAGAGAGAGATAAAAGAAGACAAAGGAATGAATACACCTCACTAGGTGCATGGACCTATATAAAACCTATTGTGATGCTGAGTGATGTTGAGTATGTGTTAAATGATGTTGTATCAAGCATAATATCATGAACAGAGCTAAGTTCTCAATTCCCTAAGAGTGGATCAAGAATTTAAAGGCTATCCGTTTAGTTCCATAATTTATCATTAAGTGAAGCTATGTGATCATTCATGTGCTAATTGATATTTAGACTATGTGTATAATCCCTCTAAATAGGTGGCTTAAGAATGCAAAGCCTAGATAGTCCTTTGGATCTATTATTGCCCTATGAAGTAAAGCTATAAACTAATATCATTATGAAATGTGTGTCATATGAGATGGCTTCTGAATCCCATGAATGCTCTATAATATGATAATGTGGCATGGATATCCAAATGTGTACTAGAAACTAGGGCAATCTTGGCCAACTCAAAAAAGGTTGAGATTAGGCTTGTATGAAAGCCACTCTAAAATTGAGAAATATGCTTATGTGGAGGCTTCTTATAAATGTGGAGGTAGGCTTGTATGAAATCCACTCTTGAAATGATGCCAACCACCTATAGATAGAGTAAGGTATAAAACTATTGAAAATGCCTGGGTAATGTATTGAACTTGAAAAGAAAAGAAGTCAAATGTGTCGTACACATTTCCCCCAATCACTGGTGTCTTAAACATGGATTTTGATCTATAAGTTATACGAACTACCTAATCTAATACTAGAATAAAGAAACCTCATGCCATGCATGATCCCCTATATCTAGATTCTCTAGGAAAATTTATACTAAAACTATTGATTTTGAACTAAATTGTAGCTGACAAAATTGTAATTATACATCCTTTTCTATTTGTTTCTAAAAAAAAATTGCAATTTAGATAGGTGTGCCAAAAATGGATACCTTACTATCTAGTACTATATTCCAATCTTGACACTCTTATCTTTGGATAATTCTGATGAATTTTCTATGATTATCTCTATCTACTTGGTCTATTCTATATAGTTTGAAGTCTAGTTGTTGTTTTGGGTGTTTTAAAAGATAATTTTTTGACCAATAAGAGCTCTGATCTCTATGACAAAATTCATTTTTGTTGTCCCCTCTTTTAAGGGTAGGAATTAAGACCTTGAAATGACTACCCTTAGAATAAATATCCCTATAAGTGTGTTATTCTATGAAATACATGATATAGCAATGATAATCGACAAGATTTCTCAAGATATAGCATGGTTTATAATGGATATTTTTAGATCAATAAGGGTATTCCTAGATAGATATAACAATTTAATAGCATGTGTAATGTACCAAAATAGAACTAGAGGTTTGGTTAGTTTTTAGTTTTTAATTATTAAGGAGGTATGGAACATGATGTCCATCATGGCATCTAAGAAAATAAGATAATGCATTATGTGGATCATGGCATTGCAAAAAATTGAAAAGTAATCAAGAAACAAGCACACAAGGCAAGAAGTAAGAAGCATACAAGAATGGTCAAGGGACCAAGAAAACAAGGGACATGGGCACATGTCACTAAAACTAGAAATCAAGCATGCAAGTCATGTTCAAATTCCACATACACATATAATTGGAAACAAGCAAGGTTGGAGTGAAAGCCACAATCATATAGAAGAGTACAAGTGAAGGACATTGACATATGTCCTAAAGCACACACAAGAATAGAAGCAAAGGACATTGGAAAATGTCTTGAGGTACATATAGGAGATAAAATAAGAACTAAGAAATGCAATCACATCTATATATGTAATTCAAGAAAGAAAAACATGTAAATACTAGAAATAAAATCGCATCTAACTAATCTAACAAAGAAGTGAAAGTATGCAAGACATGAAGTACAATACTAGGTAGATGCTAAGAAATACACAAGTGATATATACTATTGATATGTTGATAGAGAAATCTATGTAAGCTAGTAAATAATGTACATCAACATGATAACTATAATGTGTGGTGTAGGAATGACATAACCTTGATGGTGTAGTCGTATAGAAAATGCACTCAAGAGGTAGATATATTGGTGTATGTCTCAAATGTAGAAGAAGGATGCCCCGTCAATGGGTAGAGTGATGTAATCATGGATTTGGATGTCACTACACACACTCAAAAAAGATCAAGTGAAGTATGGAAATGTAGATAAATTGACAAACAATAGCATAGAATAGAAAATATAATTCTAACATGGTAGTAGAAATGTAAAGCATGGATAGTGCATATAATTGAAATGTTTTTAGGTTTTGAATTATTTTAATGTTTTTATATTTTGAAATGTTATTTAAATGTTTTTGTATTTTTGACAATGTAAGCTATGTAAAATCAATCATGAGGAGATTATGTATAAGAAAAAAATGAGAAACTATGTACAAATAATTTGAAAGTTATATACAAGTAATTTTGAAAAATTATGTACAATACAATGTGTGAAATGAAATGCTAGACATGAAATCTATGTAGATGCATAATATTTATTGGATTTTTTAGTATATTTCCTTCAAGTAAAGCTAGATGATACACTTTTTGGATAAGCTTTTTTGTAATAATGTATAGACCTAGCCAATTTGGTTTGAATTTTCCTTTGATTTCTTCTTTGGCATTGACATTGCAAAGATTTTATTTGAGAATGAGATCATTAACTTTGAATTCTCTAGTTTGAACTCATTTTTTGTAGGATCTTTGTATATATTATTGGTATATTTTGACATGTTCTACTACTTGAATTCGTGTATGGTCTAATTATTCAAGCTAGTGTAGATGTTTTTCATGATACTAGTCATCAGTAAGAATACCTTTAAGGGAGACATGAAGAGATGGGATTTCTAATTCCAATGGTAAAACTACTTTAGTTCCATAAACAAGTGAATAAAGATTGGCTCTTTTGGGCATGTGGATACTTGTGTGATAATCCCATAATACAAAGACTAGTTGATTATGCCAATCATTTCTAAATTTGGTCACTATTTTGCTCAAAATGTTATTGATGGTTTTATTGTTAGCCTCTACTTGATCATTTCCTTGTGGGTAATATGAAGTGGACAATGTGTGTTTAATCTTATATTTTGTGCAAAACTTCTTGATAGTTTTTTTTTTAATGATGTTTCATTATCATAAATGATGTTTGTCGGTAGACTGAAGTGTGAAATAATATGAGTCATGAGGAAGCTAAAAATGTCCTCCCCTATGGTAGATTGGAGTCAAATCACTTCCACCCACTTGGTAAAATATTTTGTAGCTATGATGATGAACTTATTCCCATCAATGGATTCAAGGTTAATTTTTCTAATAAAATCAAATCCCCATAACATAAATGGCCATGGAGAGATAATAGGTTATAATTATTGTGATGGTATATGTTGTATATTATTATGTTGTTGACATTTATTGCATAGCTTTGCGTATTGTGAACATTCATCTTCCATGGTGGGCCAATAGTACCCTTATCAAAGAAATTTTTTTGACATGGCCTTTCCACTGAAGTGACCACCACACTCACTATCATGTATTTGTGTAATATAAATTTTGGCTTCTATTGAGGTCAAGCATCAAAGCAATTATTCATCGAGGGATCATTTAAAAAGGTCTCTACTAATTATTACATAACTAAGTGATTGTTTTTGAAACTTGAATTTATCATTTTGTGAAATAAATTTTGGGGTAATGGATTTGTTTCAAAAGTTATAGATATCATAGAACCATTTTGGAGTTGCATAGCTACGTGTAGTAGCTAAGAAAGATATTGAAATCAAATCTATGTTGGATATTAATGGTGATTGTAATAATTTAATTATGAAAATAACTTGATCATCATTTATGTCGATAAGAATCAAGGATGTGATAGTTGCCATTACATCTGCATGTTAGTTGTCTTTTCCTAGTATATTTTTGATGGAATAGTAATTGAATTATGAAGATAAACATTGTACCATGTTCTGATATGAGATAATATATTCTTCATTTGTTTGATAGACACCATTGAATTAATTGACCACTAGTTGGGAATCATCTAAGACTTGAATAGATCTAATTTAGAGGGATTGGGTGGAAAATAGACGTAAGATAAGTGCTTCATATTCTATGGTGTTGTTGGTGCATGAGAAGCTTAATCGATATGTAATAGGAATTATGTGACCAGAAGGGTCGATAAAGATAATACCTACCCCTATGTTAGATGCACATTGAGAAACATCAAGGAACATGGTATAAATGTCAAAATGAGTGTAATAATCAATAAAATCATCTCTAAATGTGTCATTAATAGGATTGGTGACTAAAAGTGGTACAGGTACCAAATGGTCTACAATGATTTGGCCCTTTATTGATTTTTGGAGAACTATATTTAAGTCAAACTCTATTAATAACATGAACCATTTTATGATGTGACTAAAGAGATGTGGTTTTTCCATTAGAAACTTCAAGAGATCTACTTTTTTGATAACCTAAGGCTCATTATTGACTTTGTAATGTCAATTTTTTTGTGTATCAAAATATAATGCTAGACATAATTTTTATATCATAGAATAATTTTTTGGTAATCAACTGATGTGTGACTAATGTAATAAACTTCTCACTCATTATTTTGATCATCATGTTGTGTTAAGATTACTCCTAATACATTATCTATTTCTGGTATATATAGTAGAAAAGGCATGTCAGGTATAGGTGGTACTAAAATATGTAGTTTAAGAATGTATTGCTTGATTGTATTGAAACTTTATTCATAGGCTTGGTCCTAGATAAACTTTGTATCTTTATTTAATAATTGAGTGAATGAATGAGTTTTATTAACAAGTTGAGATACAAAATGGTGGATTTCTTGGATCTTTCCTTGTAAGGATCAAATTTGTTTTAAGTTTATGGAAGGTGGCATGTAGATAATTTATTTGACTTTCTTAGGGTTAACCTCTATGCCATGTTGAGAAATAATAAAACCTAATATTTTTCCTAATGTAACTCCAAATACACATTGCTTTGGGTTTAGTTAGACATTATATTGTCTAAGTCTTTGAAATATCTTTCATAAATTAGTAGCTTAATATTGTCATTATTTGTATTTAGCTAATATATCATCAACATAATCCTTGATAGTATGGTGAATCAAGTCATGAAAAATATGCATCATGGTATGTTGATATATGGATCTAGCATTTTTTAATAGAAAAGGCATGACAATGTAATAAAATGTGCCCCAAGGTGTTGTAAAAGATATTTTCTCTTGATCTTTTTTGGCAATTTTTATTTAGTTGTATCTTGTAAAGTCATCCATAAATGATAACATTTCATACCTAGCTATGTAGTCTATGATCATGTCGATGTTAGGTAAAGGAAAATCATCTTTTCGTCATGCTTTATTTAGATCTCATGAATCAAAACAACATTGAATTTATCCATTAAACTTGACCATGTTGACTATATTATAAATTTTAGGGTGTGATATTATTCAAATGAATCCAAAATCTAAGAGGCATTAGATCTCATCTTTGACTGAGATAGCCACCTTAGGATGCATTTTTCAAATCTCTTGTTTAACTGGTTTAGCATCCAAGCATAAGGGAATCTGATGAACTACTATATATGTATCAATTCCTAGCATACCTAAGTAAGACAAAGTAAAGAGTTCTAGAAAATATATTAAAGTTTGAAAAATATTGATATCCTCTTATTTTCATAGGGTAGTAGTTAACAAGACAATGTGGGGATCTTGATCAGGTCTAAAATTGAAATTAACTATTTCCTCATTAAGTAATTTGGAATGATCTAGTGTGTATAGGGTTATCAGAATAGTATCATCTAAATCAATGGTATGTCTTAGAGAGAATCTATATTTTTTTTGAAGTATGTGTGGGCATTTGTGTGATGAGTAAATCTATTTCTACAATAGCAAGATGAGAGGTCCTCATATGTTCTATAAAATTATAAGAGGGAATAATCATTAGAGAGTTAATATAATGTATACATATTTGGTGAAATCATATTATCAATAAGATAGAGATAGATTAATGATAATGTTGAAGTATGATTAATGGTGTGGTCTACCAGATGTAATGGATGGATAAAACTTTATATGCTATGAAGCGGTGGAAGAAGGTTTATCATGAAGGGTAAATTGAAATCCTAGCCCTTGATTTCCATGTCGTGTGGATACCTCAATAGTATTTTTGACTCCTTTTTCATGATTGTCAAGACCTTTGCCATAATATCCCATCTTATTAAGACATTTAAGTGCAAAAGTGGAGGTAAACTGGTGATTTGGTATAAGTGCTATTAAAAATTTTGGAATTGTCTAATGTGTTGCATGGTCTGAGGGTACATTATGAGTAGTGGATTATGTAGGCATGTTATCGAGATTAAATGGAAGAATATAATTCTATGCATATTTAGTAACCTAATAATATTTAAAAGGTTCGTTATCTACTAGTGCATGTGTAGATGCAGCCTTTATGACCAAATTTTAGACAAGCATGAAGTATTGAAGGGACTATATGCATGTCATGAATCCAAGGCCAACCAAGTAATAAATTATAATTAAGTTCATTTGGCATGACTTGGAAAGTATTTGGTAGTGTCTTAGGTCCTAAAGTAAGATTGAGTGTTATTTGACCTATGACCTTTTATAGAATGTTGTCAAAACCTCTGATGTTCATGTCAAAATGGTCTATATCATGAGGCTATATATTAAGACATTTAAGAAAGTAAATGTTACAAATGTTGAGTCCTAAACCATTATCAATTAACACTCTTTTTACCCCTACATCATTAATTCTTAATTGAATATATAGAGTTAGATGTTTCTCAATGATGTGGCATGGGGGTAAATTCTCTTTCTCAAAGGAAATATGCTCTTCAATCCATTGCATTGTGTTGAGGATAGAGGCAACATAAGCTGGTTCAGATGAAATAGGAATTTTAGTATTGTGAAGGGTTGTATACAAGACATATTATTAAACATCTAATTGTTTAAGGATATCAAGAAGTAAAATTTTATCTAAAGGGGTGCTAACCTGAGTGATAAAGATATAGCCATGGGTGTAATCAACATGCCTATCTTCATAAACTTGGGTGATATCATGTACCACATGATCTTCTATAGGCATAGAGCTGGTAGTAGGTGTGAGATAAGATTTATATGTACCATTTTTTAAGGGAGGAGTGAGATATATAACCATCGGTGTTTTCTTGTGTCTAGTAGTGATAGGGAAATACTCAAAAATAGCTAATGAGTTATATGCATCTAGGTAGAAATCATGAATGTGAATTGAAAATCATGAAATTGTAGTTATAATTGTATAGAAATATATTTATAAAGATCATTCCATATGAGAGATATCAAGCAAGGGAGAGAGAGCATGAATTTTTTCATTAATGCATTAAAAAATTTGACATGTGCTATGATATTTCTAATATGTTTAGCAAGGTAAACCTGAAAATTATTCTATATGAGAGATACAAAGAAAAGGGTAGAGAGCATGAAATTGTGCATGAATGCATGAAAAAAAAATTACATGTGATATGATATTTCTAATGTGTTTAGCAAGATAAACTTGAAAAAAAAATCCATATGGAAAATACAAAGTGAGTAATGAAATATTGTATTAAAGTCAAGTGAACATTGCTTTAAAGGAGAGGGATCTTATTATGTTTAACAATAACTTTATTTATATCATCCCAAATTATGAAAAGTAAGCATGAAATGCAAATAATGAAACTTTGTACTAACATATGGTAAACTTTATCATTCATGTACATGATAGGACTGAGTATGGCCTCTTTATTATTTGCAAGAAATGCAAGAAATATGTATAAATAAATGAGATCCATTTTTGTTTTTATGTGGAATTTGATTTTGGATGTAAGGTGATACCTAAAGAAAACAAAGGGACATAGTATATGCAACTAGGGTTTTGAAAAATGATATTTTTAAAATTATTAAGGAATTTTAAAAATTTAAGTGATTTTTTTATTTAAATATACAAGTAAAAAATTAGAAATAGATTGGAAAATTTGTGATTTAAAGGGACCTAGTATGTGTAACTAAGGTTTGAAATAAAATAATTTTTTTAAAATTTATTATGGAATTTTAAAAATTAAATTAAATTTTTGGTTTAAATAGGCAAGTAAAAAAATAAAAAAATATTGTAAAAATTAGCAAGAAATTTACCCTATGGTTTCTAGGGTTTTTATGCATAAACTAAGTCATGTTCACCTTTAAGTGTTTTGGGAATATTGGAGTATTATTCATAATTTAGTTAAGGGTCTAAGTTAGTTAAATTAGTAAATAATATTGAAATAATTAAGCTACTAATTTATATAATTTGATTGCAATTTGAACCTTTCTAAAAATAGTAATAAATGTGGAGAAAATAAGAAATAGACTGAGACAGTGAAGATAGGGTCTAAAATTTACTATGTAAGATTGGGATAGTGTCACAAATTAGGCTTTGTCTTTTGTTTTATGAAAGGATAAGAGTGCTTAAATAGGACACCCTAGGGTCTAGTGCTATAGTCCTCTTTTATCTCTATTGTCTAGGAAACCTAAGCTTTTTGGGTTTTGTCTATTGTCCTTGTGTGAGCTTGCTTATGAAATTTTGGATGTTGGATTTCTATGAAACTCCTTATAGATCTAATTTAGTCTTCAAACCCTATACTATATTATGCTTTGATAAAATTTGAGATAGAGGGGGGGTTAGTATATGTAATATGTACTTAATGTGTATCCACGCCCCTTGTGTGGGCATGTTGCCTACATACCAATACTCTAAAGATGGATCAAATCATATTTTACTCTCCCACTTGATGTGCTTTGTTAAATGTGTGTATGAAGATGTAAAATGATAAAAATAGGTATGATTGATGTTGTTAAGCACTGGTGTAAGGGTTTGAATAAGATTGTGGTTGTATTGGATGTCTGTATGCAGAGAATAGGGAAATGTGTCTGAGTAGTCATGCTTGTATTTTTGCTTGCTTTGTGATATTTTCCAGCCCATTATAAATTAAAGTTGAATGGGATTTTATAGAGATGTATTGTTCATGGGTCAAATGTATTCCTGATAGGCTGACATAATGAGGAAGAGGAATCGAGAGAAAATGGTCACCTGAGCTCAAAATGTGATTGTATAGGAGCGTCAAACTTAGACACTCTAGGGTTCAATGCTATAATCCAAGTTGGGTACTATTTTTCTAAGGGTAAGGGCCGTAGGGGGATGGATTTATCATGGTAAAAGCAATCTAGTTGAGCTGAAATTAGGTCTAAAAGGCTACAAATTATTGGGAATCATTGAAAAGGTGCCTAGAAGGGTCATACGAGAAAGTAAGAGGGACCTATGGGTTGGGTGTCACAAGCCACACTCAAGTTACCAATTTTCACATTTTATATGACTACACTATGTCTTAAGGAAATCATTAAACTACTAGATGTTAAATTCATTAAACTAGTGGATTATTTTGAATGGGTTTCTAACATTGTTTCCATTTGGAAGAAGGTCACTATGGTCACCCGTATTTATATTTATTTCTACAACCTTAATCTTGATTTTCATAAGGATAATTTCCCCTTACCTTTAATAGATGCCATCATAAATTCCATGGCTAGTTATGAAATGTTGTCTCTTATGGATGGCCTCTCAAGATAAAATCAAATTCACATCACTCTCCAAAACCAACATAAGACTAATTTCACCATGGAATGGGGCACTTATTGTTACTTCAAAATTCCTTTTGGCCTTAAAAATTCTAGATCTACCTACCAACCTACTATGACACATCTTTCATGATCTCATCCATAAAATTGTTGAAACTTATGTGGATGATCTAATTGATAAATCTCAACATCATAATAGCCATCTTTCTGATCTTGATATCATCTTTGACTATCTCATTAAATACAAAGTTTTACTAAATCCCTTAAAATGTGTTTTTGGAGTCACATCTAGCAAATTTTTATTATTTTTAGTCTCTCTCCATGGCATTGATGTTGACCCAGCCAAAATTAGTGTTATCATCAAAATGCCCATTCTTCCTTATATTCCTAATATTCATACCTATTTAGGCAAACTTGGGGAAATTAGATAATTTTTCCCTAAAATGGCTTATCACATTCACTCCATCAATTCCATTCTCAAGAAAGGTATAACTTTAGAATGGATGGATCCATATCAAAAAGCCTTCGATAATATGAAATAGTCATTACTTCATCTACCTACACTTCGTCCACCTTCCAATGGTAAACCATTAATTCTATATACTTATTCCACACCTATTTAATTTATGGGAATGCTTTCCCAACAAGATGATATAGGAAGAGAGTATGTTATTTACTACATTAGCCAAGGCCCCATTGATTATGAAACATGTTATACCAAAGTTGAGAGTGATTGCCTTACTACATATTTTACAAATAAAAATATTCATCATTATATGTTATACTAAACTACTTATGTCATCATTTATTCTAACCCCCTTCATTATTTTTTCTCCAAAGCCTTTCTTCCTGGAGATAAAATTGGCAAATGGATGGTCTTACTTATGGAATTTGATCTCTACATCATCACACAAAGTTGTTAAAGGACAAGTCATAGTTGACCAATTGCCACAAATCCCATTCTAACCACTTCTCACTTCAAGATGATATTATCAATGAAAATATCCTTTCCATTTAAGGTCTTAATCAATCTATATCCCTTAAATATTATTTTCATAGCTTTACTACTAATATTGAAGCCAATCAACTTGAAGAATCTTCCCCTCCCTCTGGTACTACTAAACCAAAGATAGTTATTAAGGATCTTCTTAAAATTAATGTTGACTTACATGAGAATACTTGGACCCTCCACTTTGATGGTGTTAAATGCCTTCAAGGAGCTAGGGTAGATTGCATTCTCATTATTCCTCTCAGTAAGATCATTCTTTTATATTTTCACTTTACCTTTGATGTCACCAACAATATGACCGAGTACGAAGCTCTTATCTTAGGCATGATAGCTATTCTTGATCTATACATCCAATATCTTCATGATTTAATAGATTCTTAGCTCATTTTTCATCAAGTTAATGGTTATTATCAATGTAAAAGTGAGAACCTCATTACCTATCATCAAATTACAACCACTCTTTCTAATGACTTTATCTCTTTCACTATCGAGCCTATTCCTCAAGACCAAAATTCCATTACAGATTCTCTTGCCTCATCAGATTCTCTCTTTCATACACATCAAGTTTTTTCTAATCCTTCTTTTCTTATATAGATATAAAAAGATCCATCATGTGTCCAACCACCTAATTCACTTTTCTATTACATTGAGGCTATGACTATTTGAGTAATTCCTTGGTACCAAGATATCATTCAATACTTAGAACATCAAACTTATCCTCTTGATCTAGATTCTCATAAAAAGGCATGTATTCATAAATAAGCTTTCAAGTATGTATTTTGACATAACATTCTTTACTATCAAAACCTTAAAGGTACCTTTCTTCATTTTTTTATACAAGATGAGGTTCCTCATCTACTCGAGCAAGCACATGGGGGCATTCGTAGTGGTCACTATAGTAGACATGCTGCATCACATAAATGCCTATGTATGGGTTACTTTTGTCCTACTCTTGAAAATTATGCAATTGACTATGCCAAGAAATGTAATCCTTATCATCTTCATAATGATCTTATCTATTTAACTCTTACTGAGCTTCAAACTATCAAATCTCCTTGGCCATTTTCCACATGGGGATTATATCTCATTCGTAAACTTCCTCAGTCCTAATATGGACATGTATTTATAATCATCAGTACCAAGTACTTTATAAAATGGGTAGAAATAATGCCCCTTATTAATGTTACCCATCCTACCATATCTAATTTTATCCTTAGCCAAATTATTTGTCACTTTGGCATTCCCCATACCATAATTTCTAACAATGATGGCAACTTCAAAAATAAACATGTTAAAAAACTTTAAAATAAATTCAAGATCAATCACAATTTTCCATACCTTATTATCCACAATGCAATGGTTAAGCTGAAGCCACCAATAAAATTCTCAACAAAATAATCCAAAAGACAATTTGTGAAACCTATACAGATTGGCATATTCATGTTTACCTTGTACTTTGGGCCTACCAAACTAGCATTCACACTACCACTAAGGCAACTCCATTTTCTCTAGTCTATAGTTCTGAGTCAGTCTTTCCTTTAGAAGTTGATATTTTTTATCTTCAAATATCTCTTCATGGCATTATTCCCAATGAATAATTACATGAAGCTTGCCTTCACGCCCTTGATCTTCCTAATGAATGTCATCTTTTTGAATTACAACATAACTGTGAATACAAGGCTTGCATCACCTGACAACATAATAAATATCTTGAATTCCACACTTTCAATATTGCTTATCTTGTCCTTAAATTAGTCTACACCAATGACAAAGAAGACAAATATGCCTAAAAATGGTGAGGCCCATATTTAGTTTAAAATGTTCTTGGTCCAAGAACTTATAATCAGCCAACTAATGAAGGCCATGTTTACAAAGAGCCCACCAATGCTCAATTCCTTAAAAAGTAATTTTCCTAAACATTTCCTTCTTGTCATGTTTTCTATATATATCTATATAGCATATTTTTGTAGGTAACTTAAGTACAAGTCTATCCCTTTGAAATAGTGTCCTCCTTTCATAAACCTTTAGTCCTCCCTTTTGGTTTTTTTTTTTTTTGATGTACCATAGTCTTATTTATCTTCCTAAGTTTTATCTTGATTTTCTCACCTCTTGGGTTTTTATTTTATGAGTTGCTTTGTAATACGATGGATAGGACCCAACATCCCTCACAAAATCACCTTCTTTTAATTATTTCTTTATCTTTTTGCTACTTACCAATGTTGTTTTGGCATCCTTTGGGTTTTTTCTTTTTGAGTTGTTTTGCAAAAAGGGTTCCTTCACTTTGATTTTATCTTTCTTATCAACACCCTCATGGGTCTCTCTTTTATGAATTAATTTATAAGACCATGGATAGGACCCAGCCCTCTCCTAAAATTACCATTATTTTCATGTTATTGATCCTTATTCTTAGACTTTAGCTTTTGGTTCTTTGGTTAGATGGAATTTTCAAAAAATATTTATTAGCATGTTTTCCTCCAATTCCTTCATTCTCATGATAAGGAATCACACTTGTCTATCAACTTATTCCTTATTTTTACCCTTTATCACATTTATTTATAATTTAAATCAATTCATATTGTGTTATGTGTTATTCCTCTTGATTTCCCCTTTCTCTTATCTCCTCATTAGATAAAACAAGGTCGAATTCAAGATAGCACTTTTATTTCACATAGATTTATAAGACTCTTAGACCCCATGCTCTTTGAAGTTCTCTCTCTTAGAAAACTTATGCCAATTTTTCAAATGAAATTCATCTTTAGTACCCATGTTTGGTTTTCCAAACTAGTATGGAGGAGGAATAGAAAAAACCATCAAAATAAATTTAAAATCCAAATAATTTAAACAAAAGGAAATAATATTTAGAAGGAAAGATATAAATCTCAAAATTAAAATTCACATCAAAATACATGATTAAAAGCACATCTCCTATCTCCAATCAAAGCTTAAACTCCACAGTTAACTTCACATAGAGTTGAAGTCCTTTGGGGTGTTGTAGGTTACTAGAATGGAATAAGAGATTTCAAAAAACTCTATGGTTCTACCTACTCTATCACTTAAGTACCCAATATTCACAGTACATTGATGGTTCTATAAGGGGTCTTGAAGAGAGGGGAACACATCATGGGGAGGTAGGTCCATTTTACTTTTCATGCATATAGACTTCATGGGATAATCTATATACTCCATTTGTTTACCCAAGACTTGTGTTGTTAAGGGAAGTTTTTCATATTTCTTAAGGTCAAAAGTCTTCTTGTTTTGACAAACCTAATTTGAGTGTCTTGATTTCAATAAAGACTTCTCTCTACCTTGGTTTTTCCTTCATTCTCCCCTCCACCCATTTCATTTTCCCCCCTTGATATAAAAATTGTGATCCCAAATATGTTTTTCCTCTTCTTTAGATTCTTTCTTCTTCATCTCTTAAAGGCATGCTAACATTAATTTGTTTTAGTTTTATCTATCCCTAGAATGAAACAACATGTTTGAGTAACTTTGGATCATTTTCTTTACACCATATTTTAAATTTACTAGAATTAATTTACTTTCCTTTTACCATTTATCATAATTTTACTATCTTGTTGTTATGGACACCTAAGTTAGTACCCTTTTTTACATTTTTGAGTGAGATATGGATTTTTACTAGTCACTCATCAATGTTGTTTTCCCTTTTGTTCACCTTTTTCCATTGTTGAGTGAGATGTGGATTGTTAATACTCACTCATTAATTTTATTTTACCATTTTGTCTTTGTTTTTATCTTTTTACCATTTATTTTGTTTTTGTTTTACCATCCTGTCTGACAAATATCCTTGGTTTCATCTGGTGAGTTTGCCTTTCTTACTTTAGGATAGCTTGTTTGAGTTTTTTAGTCTTTAGCAGCCTTGGATTTTTGATTACCTGATTTACTCTTATTTTTTACTTGGTAATTTGTTCTAACATAGCACCTATTGCCCTAGCTTGCCAAATTTCCCAAGTACATCCCATCATCATAGCACCAACTATCTTGGCATTTCTTGTGTTTGTTTATTTTTTATATTTAGTTTTGTATTCTTGTGTTTGTCAAAATTAGTCTTTGCACCCTACAAAATCAAAACTAACACAATAGACAACCATCCTACAAGAAAGGTAAGTCAAGGTATGCATCATTTAATTTTTAGTTATTTACCTTTTTAGATTAGTTTCCCTTTTAGTCATTTAGTTTTATTTATTTTATGCTTTTAAAATACTATAAAAAAAATTTCACATCATCATTGTGTGTGTAATTATGTTCTTTCTCAAAACACCATCCCCTATTAAACCTTAGTTATATGTGATGAGATTTGATTGGGGCTTATGTATATACATAATATTTTCACACTTTTATAAAATACTGATGCTTTACATCTTGTAAGAACTAGTTGAGACTCAATCTCTTTGAGTGCACACCCTAAGGGTGCATCAAGAAAGGGGTGGGTAGATCTTTGGTGCTTCACAAAATTGTTGTCCCTTTTTTCCACATTATTACCAATCCAACTAGTTCCTAAAACCTTTTCCTAAGCTATGTATCCTCCTTTCCATGGTATTATATTCTTTTTCTTCTTTCCATCTTTCATTTCCTTAATTAGCACCCTTTTTACCTATTCAACATACTAGGTTGACCTAGTTGACCTAGTATAGTCTAGGGACCCTTTTTCTCTATTTCAGTTTGTTAGCCTTCCAACCGACCTAGCACAGACATAGTGAGTTAGCCTAAAAACATGATAGGTTAATTGGGTCAACCTAGTATATCCAACATATCAGAATGATTTTAGGGTAAGTTCTACTTATTAATATAAGGTCATTTTGGTCATTATTATAATATACAATCAAGAGTTATTATTTACTCACGCTTCTTCACAATCTACTCTTCCACCATTCTACTTGAGTAAACTTAGCTTGTTTCTTAATTTGGAGAATCTAGTCTTGTGGATAAGTCTCGGATGCTTTGGCCTAATAAAGTGATACTTACAAACCAAAACAACCTCTTACAAATCCCCTTTGGCCAAGGGAGAGATTGAGTCTTGATGGGTTCACATTTAGCTAAGTATATTGTAACTTTGTTCTCCTCTCTTTTAGTAGATAGAAGTACCATAAGTGTTGGCTCAAATAATATTACTCTTCATATTCTATATATTAGGGTGTTACTCATTCTTACTTTATTTAAAGTTCCCTATACATGTTTTTA
The DNA here is from genome assembly GCA_037957365.1 of Torreya grandis. Taxonomy (NCBI): domain Eukaryota; kingdom Viridiplantae; phylum Streptophyta; class Pinopsida; order Cupressales; family Taxaceae; genus Torreya; species Torreya grandis. The sequence continues at coordinate 2,226,405 of JARHVA010000629.1, forward strand.
TTTCTTTGATTTACTATCCTTGACTTTGTGCCACAAGATTTGGTGTTAAATAGATTAGATTTTCTTTTATTGTTATTAGATTAGTGAAATATTAAATCATAGGACTCTTTTAGGGTTGTTGTGCAATTGTGTTAGACTTTACACTTTGGAACCCTACCTCACATGATGTGTTATGACAAGTGTTCCCCTAATCAAGTCTAGCATATCCTCACATTGGTCATGATCCCACTTAATAATTATATGCTCCCCAATTGGAATTGTAGGTGTGTTCTATCCCATCTAATCTAAGATTGATTTATGGACATGATGTATTTTTAATTCCACATATTTTGGTGAATCTGACATGAATCAAACCCTTTCAAGATTTATTTCACTTTTATTCATCATTATTTTTATCATATATTTACTATGTTGGATCGACCCTGTCATCCTAATTATTTATCTTCATGCATAGGTTTGTAGGAATAAGCAACGAAATCGACCAGCTTGATCCAATACAAGTTTCCAAAACTTATAGACTTTTATTTAGACAAATTGATCAACCAGCTCAACCTAGTACAAGTTTTTATAGGTTTTCATACTTCTAACTTACTAGGTCAACCAAGTCAACCTAGTGCATTTTCAACACTTTTTTAGTAGGTTCTTGTATATCTTGGTCGACTAGCTCGACCTAGCTTACAAGTTTTTGACATTTTTCTCCAAGGTCTCAAATAAATAATCTTCTCTTTTTCATCTTTAAACCATTTAGGTGAGTTTCTATTCCTCTATATATTTATTTTTTTGTACTTTCCTTTCACATCTTGCAGTCTTCAAAACTGCCTCCACACAGTCAACTAGGTCAACCTTATGGACCTAGTTTTGTGTTCTATATTTTATGAATTAATGAGGTTGACCTAAATGAATTAGTTCACTTTCAGACTTTGCTTCCATATTATAAGTTCAACCCTATTGACCCTATTTTTTATGATTTTCCATATTGTTTATAAAATATACTTTGTTTCAAAGTTGTAATTAACCATATATGTTAATCACATCTTTATTTTAAGTTACTTTCATGTTTAGAGTAGTTCACATAGTCTAATTAGCGTATATTCAATAAATCAATTAGTTGTATTATTTTTATTCTTTTGTGCACATATCCAAACTACATAAACATCAACAAGAATTTAAACATTTAACTACCCAATTTTACCTACTTGGATTTTATCACCAAGGGGGAAGCTGACTTGATGCTCTGGTCAAGTATAAATCATGGTTAATGGTATATTTTGGATAAACAACAATTACCCTTATTGCTACACAGTGTGAATTAAGGGGGTAGGCCCCAATACCAAGCTTGTATCATTACCACTATAGTCCCTTTCATCCTAAACTTACCTAAAACAATCTTTAGATTATTATCTAGTACCTTGATTTTAGCCAATCCTCTTTTACACTTAAAATCATTATTAATAATCTAATAAACATTCTAGGTTAACCAAGTAGCTAGATTTAATTTCAAGTTTCTTAGTTGCTTTTTGATCAATTATGTGTGCATAACATTGCATTTTGATTAATTATGTGTGTAAAATCTCACATTATCTAGTGTTAGTACAAGATTTTGCTTTGTGTATATCAATTGGATTGGCTAGCGTCAATTTAATTGATCGTGTGTTTCTTTTCTATACTTAATTTCTTAGATTAGCTATAAATTGTCTTATTTCATTTCCAAGCTTGTTATCAATATTTTCCTTATCTTTGTTCACTATACTAGGTTGCCCTAGTAGACCCTATACATTTTATATCTTCTATACACTACATTAAATCAACTTGGTTGACCTAGTATAGTCTACAATCGCAATTTCCTACACTAGGTTGATCTAGTCCACCTAGTATTATTTCTTTCCTTTCCTATTTTTCAATCTAGCTTCCCATTTCTCCAATTTTTCTTGTTTTCATCTCTTTAGTTAGAATGAGGTCTCCTATCAAAATCTTTTTGGATAACCTAAATCCATTTAGATACTATATGGTATTTTCATTCATTCCTCTCTTTTCCTCTTAAGAGAACCATCACTCTTGGGACACTTCTTCTCCTCCTTCATATATGAATTATAACATGGTGTAAATAACACCTCCAAATAAAGTTGATGGATAAAATCATTTACACACTTATCAAGACACTTTTCAAAATCTCCAAACTAATGTGGGAGTGATTGACACAAATCTATTTAATAATCCCACTAATAACTCTTATTCTAATAACCCTCCCCCTAACACTAATTTGGGGAGTGATCCAACCAATACCAACTCACCTCCTGATACAACCCAAATCTTAGCTCATATTATTCAACAAATGAAAATCATACAAAATTATAATACCAATCAATATGATGTAACTTCAACAACATTTAATCAATGTGACTAATTAACCTCCAACTATTCATCCTCAAGCTAGTCCTAATTATATTCTTCCACCTCTTAGGGATGCCTTAGGTAATGTTATTCCTCAACCCATAATGAATAACAATATGCTTCAAACCATTCAAAATGAGCCTTTATCTCCCTTCATTGTATCCATTAATATTGGTAACATAACTCTAACTATCAAATATGATGAGACTAAAGACCTTGCTTCATTCTTTAAACCTTTGGTAACCTTTACAAAGAGTGAATCCAAATTAATAAATTTGCCACAACTAAACTATTATTCAAAACTTTCACTGGTGATATATTAGAATGGTATAATCAACTTCCTCAACATTCTATTTGGCAACTTGAATATTGGTGAATCCTTTGGTTAAAAATTTTTAACACAATAATCTTCCTAAAAATTATCTTAGTCACTTCATAAATGCTAAAAAATATCCTAATAAATTAGCTCATGACTTTATTAAAAGATGTAAATCTTTAGCTCATAAAGCTGATCATAATATGACTGATGATAATTTATTCAAACTCTTTATTACCACTTTGACTCCCACTCTTCAATACAAGGTTCAAACCTTTGACCCTCAAACTCTTAATGAAGCTCTTAACCAAGTTAAGCATCAATACTTTCTTATGAAGCAATTTTAAGCCAATCATAAACTTCTTAAAGGATTTTTTCAAACATCTAATGCTATCACTAGTAATACATCCCAACCAAACCTATATTTCCCAAATCTAATGTTACTTTACCATCTCACACACCTCTTTCAGTTCAAAAAATGAAACATTTTATACCACCCTCAAAACCTTTCATTTATACGAATGTTCCTCCTAAGTGGTGTGATCCCAATCTATTCTACTATTTCCATGCTGACATTAGGCATTCTCATGAATCTTGTAGAGGGCTCACTAAGTGTGGCATTTCTTATATCCTTAGTGACTCATTCAACCATGAGGCTATGATCAAACTTTATCATTAATAGTCTATTTCCATATCTCAAAAATGATAAACCTTTAAAGCTTCTAATTCTAATAACCAAAAAACTTCTTCAAATTATTCTTAATCAAATGTCAAGGATGTTGTGTCATCAATGTTGATTATGACCTATATTATAACAAATTTAAATATGTCAACACTAATAAGGTAAATTATCATTATAAACCATCTCACAAAGATCATATTACCAAGCCTAAGAAACCATCTTTATAAGAAAAATTTCTTTAATATACCACTACCACTCATGATGATTCAAAATCATCTAAGGAACAACTTCCTCCTTTAGATCCTCTTACCACATCTATACATCCTAAATGTAATTTGCCTTCTAAACCTCATGTCGGTTCTTCTAAATCACATTATAAATTTTTTTAAGAACTCAACTCTATGCCTTGTAAGATTCCTCTTATGGAATTGGTTCGTACTTCACCCTATCATCATAAATTTCTTATGCAACAACTTCAATAAATTGAAGATCCATCTTCCATAGATGAAGAACCACCTTATATCGATTCTCAACCAGCTAATGTTTATACCATTAAGACTACGTGTCTTTCTTCCAAGCCTTCCATTGAATTTATAGAAGTAGACCTGATAAATGACAATTCTTTTTTACACCAATGATCTGCCTCTGTTTATCCAAGTAGCCATTAATACCACCCTTATCTGGAATGTTCTAGTTAATGAAGGTTATGGTATTAATGTCACATCCTTATTGCTCATTCAGAAACTTGGTTATAACAAATATCATCTCAAACAAACCCATCTTACTTGTCATGGATTTGAAAAGACTAATCAAAAGCCACTTGGTTGAATTTGGCTTCCATTGACCATTAGACCTAAGACTATTAGAACCAAGTCTATGGTCCTTGATCTTCCTTTATCTTGTAATATTCTTCTTGGTTATCCATGGAATCATCAGATGAGATCCATCCCCTCTTATGATAGTCATTCTATTAGATTATTACATAATAGAAAATTTTACAAACATCAAGATGATCCAAACCCATAGAGCATCCATCTTCCCAATCCTAAGCCTCAATATCAAATTCGTAAAATTTCTAAAATCAATAGTGTTCCTTTACCTAAGTTCATCAACATGAATCTTTATATTTAAATTACTCTTATGGATTTCAATTATTATCATCCCAATGAGTTGCAACACACTTGAAATACTAATAAGCTACCTCCATATATTATGGATTGGTTTATTCCTTCTCTCTTACCTCAAGATCATATTATTCCTGTCATAGATGAGATTACCACTTTTACCCCTCCATTCAATGTTCATGATCCATCTTCACTTGCAAATATTTTGGAGTGGATAAATTATTCTAATATCCTCTCACCATGTCCCCTCATGCATTTAGTAACATTAGTATTTCACCTTCTGAAACTCACCATGATTCTTAAGCATTTATGATTTCTCCAACATATGATCATAGTTATATCATGGCCCAAGCTCATTCCAGATACTTAGATGTCTAGTACTATCAAAGGATTTTAGCCAAAATTCACACCTTAAATCATGATGTACATACCATATCTACACATAATGACTTAGATCCTGAGGGTCATGTACCTCCCACTAATTTTCCACTTATCAATACTCCTTGGGTGGTAGAACAAATTACACCTTCCTAATTTATCGTAACTCTTATATATTCTCTACCACCTTTGGATCCTATCATTTTTTTAGATCCTTCTCCCATCATTTAATATATCAACACTCTCATCTCTTCAAATCCATCTTCCTCATATATTTTTAAAATTGCACTAGATGCCAAGGCAATCGATGTCCACCAGGTTCATTCTAAATATGATAGCCATGGAAATCAAATTCTATACCTTTAAGTAAATGTTAAATATTATGGTCCTCTTCTTACCTTACCTAGTGGCAAAGCTATTATTTAGTTACTTCATTCCTAGGAACCTCAAAATCCTTGGTAAAATCATAAACTTAAAATTTTCAAGAATAAAACTCCTTAATTTAACAACTTTATCACGATTATTGATCCTAAAAAAATCTAATTTTGTCTTACCTAATGCACCTTACCATTTTCAAGATGTTAATGCCATGATTATCAAAGAAATAACTCATATCAACTACAGTACCCCATCTTCTCCATGACCAATCATGGTTTATTTAGAGCTCTCACCATCTGAGCATGATAATTTTAGATTTTTCTTTGATAAATATCAAAATGCATTCACTTGGTCCTTTCAAGACATGTCTGGCATTGACCCTAGTATTGCGGTTCATAACATCATCACTTATCCTGATGCTAAGGTAGTGCATCAAAAGCAATGAAAATTCCCACCTGAAGTCACTAATCTATGTAAGAATGAAATCATTAAACTACTAGATGCTAAATTCATTAAACCAGTGGATTATTCTGAATGGGTTTCTAACATTGTTCCCATTAAAAAGAAGGTCACTATGGTCATCCACATTTTTATTGATTTCATCAACCTTAATCTTGATTTTCCTAAATACAACTTGCCCTTACCTTTAATAGATTCAATCATTGATTTCATGGCTAGCTATGAAATGTTGTCTCTTATAGATGGCTTCTCAGGATACAATCAGATTCACATCGCTCCCAAGGACCAACATAAGACTACTTTCACCATGGAATGGGGCACCTATTGTTATGTCAAAATAGCCTTCAGACTTAAAAATGCTAGATCTACTTACAAACATGCTATGACTCACATATTTCATGATCTCATCTACAAAATTATTAAAGCTTATGTGGATGATCTAATTAATAAATCCAAACATCGTAAGAACCATATTTTTGATCTTATCATCTTTGAATATCTCATTGAATTCAAAGTTTGAATTAATCCTTTTAAATGTGTTTTGTAGTCACATCTAGAAAAATTTTAGGATTATTAGTGCTATCATAAGCATGCCCATTCCTCATTCTATTCTTGATATTCATACCTATTTAGGCAAACTTGGGGCAATTAGATGATTTATCCCCAAATTGTCTTATCGTATTCACTTCACATATTCCCTTCTCAAGATAGGTATGAATTTATAATGGATGGATCCATGTCAAAAAGCCTTCAATAATATGAAAGAGTCATTACTTCATCCACCTACACTTTGTCCACCTTTGAATGATAAACCATTAATTCTATATAATTCTTCCACACCTATTTTATTTGGGGAAATGCTTACCCAACAAGATGATATAGAAAGAGAGTATGTTATTTACTACATTATTTGAGGCCTCATTGATTATGAAGCACGTTATACTAAAGTTGAGCATGATTGCCTCACTATCTATTTTGTGGTTGAAAAGCTTCATCATTATATGCTATAACAAACTACTTATGTCATCTTTCATTTTGACCCCCTTCATTATTTCTTCTCCAAAGCCTTTCTTCCTAGAGATATAATTGGTAAATGGATGGTCTTACTTATGGAATTCTATCTCTACATCATCATGCAATAAGATCTTAAAGGACAAGTAATAGTTGACAAACTTACCACAGCACCCATTCTGACCACTTCTTTGCTTTAAAATGACCTTCTCAATGATAATATCCTTTCCATTTAATTTCTTAATCAAGCTATATCCCTTAAAGGTTATTTTCATAGCTTTATTTTTTATCTTGTAACCAATCAACTTGAAGAATCTTCCCATCCTTTTAGTACTACAAAACCAAAGGTATTTATCAAGGAGCTTCTTGAAATTAATGTTGACTTATATGAAGATACCTGAACCCTCAAATTTTATGGTGCTAAATGCCTTTAAAGAGTTGGGGCAGGTTACATTCTCACTAGTCCTCTTGGTAAGAACATTCTTTTAGATTTTCACTTTACCTTTGATGTCATCAATAATATGATTGAGTATGAAGATCTTATCTTAGGCATGAGAGCTCCTTTTGATCTATACATCTCATATCTTCATGCTTTAGGATATTCTCATCTCATTTGTCATCAAGTTAATGGTGATTATCAATGTAAAAGTGAGAACCTCATTACCTATCATCAAATTGCAACCACTCTTGCTAAAGAATTTATCTCTTTCACTATCAAGCCTATTTTTTGAGAACCAAATTCCATTGCTAATTCCCATACCTCTTCAGCTTCTCTCTTTCATCCACATCAAGTTCTTTCTAATCCTTCTTTTCTTCTATAGATAAGAAAATATACATCATCTATCCAACCACCTGATTCACTTATCTATCACATTGAGGCTATGACTATTCAAAAAAGTCCTTGGTACCAAGATTTAATTCAATACTTGGAACATCAAACTTATCCTCCTAATATAGATTCTTGTGAAAAGACATGCATTCATAAAAAAAGCTTTCAAGTATTTATTTTGACATAACATCCTTTACTATCACAACACTGAAGGTACCTTTCTTTGTTGTGTTATGCAAGATGTGGTTCTTCCTCTATTTGAGAAACTACATGGGGTAATTTGTAGTGGGAACTATAGCAGACATGCCATAACACGTAAATGCATACATATGGGTTAATTTTGGCCTACTCTTGAAAAGGATATAATTGACTATGCCAAGAAGTGAAATCCTTATCAGCTTCACAATGATCTTATCCATTAACCTCCTACCAAGATTCAAAATATAAAATCCCCTTAGCCATTTTCCACATGGGGATTTGATCTCATTGGTAAACTTACTCACTCCCAAGATGGGCACATCTTTATCATCACCACTATCAAGTAATTTACCAAATAGGTAAAATCCATGCCCCTTGTTAATATTGTTATCCATATTGTATCCAAGTTTATTCTTAACCAAATTCTTTACTACTTTATCATTCTCTGTACTATTATTTTTTATAATGGTGGCATTCTAAAAAATAAACATGTTAAACAACTTTTCAACAAATTCAAGATCAATCACAAGTTTTCACACCTTATCATCCATAATGCAATGGTCAAGCTGAGGCCACCAATAAAATTCTCAACAAAATTATCCAAAAGACAATTTATGAAATCCACATAGATTGGCATACTCATCTTTACCCTACACTTTTTGCCTATCTGAATAGCATTTACACTACCACTGGGGCAACTCCATTTTCTCTAGTCTATGGTTCTGAGTCGGTCCTTCCTTTAGAAGTTGAGCTTCCCTCTCTTCATATATCTCTTCATGGAATTCTTCTCAATTAATAATTATATGAATCTTACCTTCATGCCCTTAATATTCTAAATAAATGTCATCTTTCTACATTACAACATAACCACTAATACAAGACTCACATCGCCCAACAACATAACAAGCGTGTTAAAGTTTGCACTTTCAATGTTGGTGATCTTGTCCTTAAATTAGATTACATCCATGACAAAGAAGGAAAATATTTTCAAAAATGGTGGGGCCCATATTTAGTTAAAGATATTCTTGGTCCAAACACTTATCATCTTCAAACTAATGAAGGCCATGTTTTCAAAGAGCCCACCAATCCTCAATTACAAAAAAAGTACTTTGCCTAAACATTTCCTTCTTATCATGTTTTTTGTCTATATCTATATAACATCTTTTTATAGGTTACTTAAGTATGAGTCTCTCCCTTTGTAGCAATTCCCTCCTTTCACAAACCTTTAGTCCTCCCTTTTGGTATTTTAGTTTCTTGATGTACCATAGTCTTCTTTATCTTCTTATATTTAATCTTGATTTTCACACCCCTTGGGTTTTTATTTTTTGATTTGTTTTGTAAGACCATAGATAAGACCCAACATCCCTCACAAAACCAACATCTTTGAATAATTTCTCTCTTTTTGTTGATTGCCAATGTTATTTTGGCATCCTTTGGGTTTTTTCTTTGTGAGTTACATTGTACAAAAAGGATCCCTCACTTTGATTTTCTCTTGATTATCATTACCCTCATAAGTCTCTCTTTTATGAGTTATTTTGTAATACCATGGATAGGACCTGAACCTCCTCATAAATTTACTATTTTTTTCATGTTCTTGATCCTTTTTCTTAGACTTTATCTTTTTTTTCTTTGGGTACATGGAATTTAAAAACAATATATGTTAGCATGTTTTCCTCCACTTCCTTCTTTCTCATGATAAGGAATCACACTTTTCTATCATTGTATCCCTTCTTTTTCCCTTTTGTCACATTTTTTTAAAAATTTGAAGCAATTAAAATTGTGCCATGTGACATTCCTCTTGATTTTCCCATTCTCTCATCTCCTCATTAGATAAAACAAGGTTGAAGTCAAGATAGCACTTTTATTTCACATAGATTTATGAGACTCTTAGACCCTATGCTCTTTGAATTTCTCTCTCTATTATCAACCTTGTCCCAAATTTTCAAATGAATGTCATCGTTAGCACCCATGTTTGATTTTACAAATTTGTATAGAAGAAGAATATAAAATTCTATCAAAATAAAATTAAAAGCTAAATCATTTAAACAAAAGGCAATTATATTTAAAAGGCAACATACAAATCTCAAAATTCAAAATCACACTAAAATATGTGATTACAAGCACATCTCCTATCTCCAATGGAAGCTCAAACTCCACAGTCAGCTTCACATAGAGCTGAAGTCCTTTGGGTTGCAGTAGGCTAGTAGATTGGAATAAGAGATTTCAAAAAACTCTATGGTTCTACCTACTTTCTCATGTAATTACCCAATCTTCACAGTAAATTGATAGCTTTTTAAGGGGTCTTAAAGAGCAAGAAACATGTCATGGGGAGGGAAGTCCATTTTAATTTTCATGCATATATCCTTCATGGGATGATCTATGTACTCCATTTGTTTACCCAAGACTTGTGTCTCAAAGGGAAGTTATTCATAGTTATTAAGGTCAAAAGTCTTCATATTTTGATAAACCTAATTTGAGTGTCTTCACTTCGATAAAGATTTCTATCTACCTTATTTTTTACTTCATTCTCACCCCCAACCATTTCATTTTCCCCCCTTGATAGACAAATTGTGATTCCAAATCTATTTTCAATCTTTTTTAAATTCATTCTTCTTCATCTCTTAAAAACATGCTAACATTACTTGGTTTTAGTTTTATCTATCCTTAGAATGAAACATGTTTGAGTAATTTTGGATCATTTTATTTACACCATATTTTACATTTACTAATCTTACTTTAATTTTATTTTACCATTTATCATAATTTTATTATCTTGCTATGATGGACACCTAAGTTTTTACCATTTTTCCATTTTTGAGTGAGATGTGAATTGTTACTACTCATTCATCAATGTTGCTTTCCCCTCTATGCACCTTTTTCATTGTTGAGTGAGATGTGGATTGTTACTGCTCACTCATCAATGTTGTTTTACCATTTTATCTTTTCACCATTTATTTTTTTTTGTTTTACCATCATGTTTGACAAGTATCCTTGGTTTGATCTGGTGAGTTTTTCTTTCTTACTTTAGTAACTTTGGATTTTTGGTTACCCGATTTACTCTTGTCTTTGACTTGGTCATTTGTTCTAACATAATACCTATCACACTAGCTTATGATAAAGGTAAGTCAAGGTACACATCATTTAATTTTTAGTTATTTACTTTGTTAGATTAGTTTCCCTTTCAGTCATTTACTTTCAATTATTTTATGCATTGAAAATACTAAAACTTTTATTAGCGTCAATATTATGTGTGTCCTTATGTTCTTTTTCAAAGCACCATCCCCTAATACACCTTAGTCACATGTGATGATATTCAAGTGGGTCATATATATAAACATAATATTTTCACACTTTTATCAAATATTAAATCTTTACATCTTTTAGGAACCTATCGAGACTCTTTCTAAGTGCATGCCCTAAGGGATGCATGAAGAAAGGGGTGGGTAGACCTTTAGTGTTTCACAAGTTTGTTGTCCCTTGTTGCCACATTATTACTAATCCAACTAGTTCCTAAAACCTTTTCCTAATTTGTTTCTCTTTCCTTGCATAGTATTCTAGTCTTTTTCTTCTTTCAATCATTCATTTCCTTACTTAGCACCATTTTGCCATGTTCATCATACTAGGTTAACTTGGTTAGCCTAGTATAGTCTAGGGACCATTTTTCTCTCTTTTGGTTTATTATCCTCCCAGCCGACCTAGCATAGACCTAGTCAGGTTAGCCCAAAAATGTGCTAGGTCTATCAAGTCAACCTAGCACAACTGACATAGATGAATGATTTTTGATTAATTTTCACCTATAAATACAAGGTCATTTTGGTTATTATAATAATATTCAATCAAGAGTTATTATTTATTTGTGCTTCTTAACATTCCACTATTATACTTGAGGATACTTAGCTTAGGTTTCATATTTTAGAGAATCTAGTCTTGTGGATAAGTCTTGGATGTTTTGGCCTAATAAAGTGATAATTACAAACCATAATAACCTCCTTCAAAGCCCCTTTGGCCAAGGGAGATATTGAGTCTCAATGGGTTCACATTCAAGTAAGTATATTCTAACTTTGTTCTCCTCTCTTTTAGTAGATAGAAATAGCATAATGGTTAGCTTGACTAATATTAATCTTATTCTATGTATTAGGGTGTTACTCATACTTGCTTTATTTGAATTTCCCTATACATATTTTGATTACTTTACTTTACTAACCCCCACTTTGTGTCACAAGCTTTGGTGTTCACTATATTAGATTTACTTTTTTTGTTATTAGATTAGTGAAATATTAAATCATATGACTCTTTTAGAGTTTTTGTGCGATTATGTTAGACTTTAGGCTTTGGAACCCTATCTCACATGGTGTGTTGTAATAAGTGATCCCATAATCAGGTCTAGTATATCCTCACATTAGTCATGCTCTTTCTTAAAAATTATATGCTCCCTAACTTGAAGTGTGTGTGTGCTCTATCCCATTTGATCCAAGATTGATTTATGGACATGATGCATTTTTTATTGCATACATTATGGTGAACTTGACATGAATCAAACCCTTTTAGGATTTATTTCACTTATTTCATTTTTATTCATCATTATTTATATCATATTTGTATTGTGCTAGATCAAGCCTATTGAACCAATTATTTTTATCTGTGCATAAGTTTTCATGAATATGCAACTAGATCAACCAACCTGACACAATATAGGTTTCTAAAACCTGGAAAATTTTGCTCAAACAAATAGATCAACCAACTTGACCTAATATGATTTTTTCCAAGTTTTCAAAATTTCAATCTAGTCTACTAGGTTGACTAGGTCAACCTAGTGCATTTTCAACACTTTTTTAGTAGGTTCATATATAGCTTGGTTGACCAGCTTGACCCAGTTTGCAAGATTTTAACAAATTTGTCCAAGGTTTTAGATCAATAATCTTCTCTTTTTCATCTCTAAACCATTTAGTTAAGTTTATATTCCTCTTTATCTTTCTTTTTTGTACTTTCCTTTCATACTTTGCAGTCTTTAAAACTTCCTCAGCATAGTCAACTAGGTCAACCCTATTGACCTAGTTCTATGTTTTCTAAAATAACTAGGTTAACCTGATCAACCTAGTTCACTTTTAGACTTCATTTCCATGGTACAGGTTTAACCTTATTGACCCTATTCTATATTATTATCCATATAATTTCTCAACTATACCTTGTTTTAAAGTTGGAATTAACCATATATGTTAATCACATATTTATTTTAAGTTGCTTGCATACTTAAAATAGTTCACATAGTCTAATTATGGGATTTTAAATCAATCACTTAGTTACATTATTTATATTCTTTTGCACACATGGCCAAACCACATAAACATCAAAAAGCATTTAAACATTTGACTACCCAAGTCTATGTACTTGGATTTCATCACCAAGGGGGAAGTCAACTTGATGCTCTGGTCAAGTATAAAGCATGGCTAATGGTATATTTTGTCTAAGCACCTATTACCCTTATTGTTGTGGTGTGTGAATTGAGGGGGTAAGCCCCAATACCAAGCTTGTATCATTTCCACTATAGTCCCTTTCATCATAAACTTACCTAAAACCATGCTTAGATTATTATTTAGTACCTTGCTTATAGCCAATCCCCCTTTACACTTAAAATCATTCTTAATATTCTAATCAACATTCTAGGTTAACTAAGTAACTAACTTTAATTTCAAGTTGTTTGTTTGCCCTTTGATCAATTATGTGTGAAAAATATTGCATTATCCAACATTAATACAAGATTTTTTTTTTTGTGCATCAATTGGATTGGCCAACATCAATTCAATTGACTATGTGTTTACTTTTTGCACTTGCTTTCTTAGATTAACTACAAATTGTCTTGTAAGCTTATCAGGGCCAGTATCAAGAGATCTTTATGGAACCATTTTACCAAGGTAGGTGAATGGTTTTAGGCTTAATCACTACTACCAATAGTTATTGATCTCATTATTATAAGTGAGTTAATGTTGAGTAGCACTAAGTAGATTAGAATTTTTCAATTCTTTATGTTTTTTTGTGTGTTTTTTTTTCTATATGTGTGTGTTTGTAGGTGATCTTTTCAATACCAATTATAAATCAAGATGCCAATCATAACATACATCAACTATGCATAGGAGAATACATGTGCACCATCATGGATGTCAATAGGAGTGAATGAAATAAATTAAGTCTAGGAAAGGTACAGATAAGTCACATCAGCAAGATTTCCATTGTATAACGGTCATCCACCAAAAGTAAATGCCAGATCTAAGGTATGATTGACTTGATCTTCAACAAATTGGTAACCCATTAACATCATCTACTTGTACCTTCATATAGACAATAAAAACATAATGGCATATTTCCACACATGTGCCAATGACTAATTACCTTAATTTCTATATTGGATTGGATTTCCCATTTCAGCCATTACATTCATGATGAGTGGACAACTAAGTATGGAATTTATGCCAAATTTAATAGGTGAAAAATCTATAAAGGCAAAATTTTATAACCAAGTCAACATTTCATCTTGTGCATTTTTTTCGTGACCTATAACTATAAAGAGTTAAGCTAGATTTCTTATGCAAAGGGCCTATAGAGTTTTCAAGTTCAATTAATCAACAAATATGGATACATCACAACTCATCAATAGACTCATTGAGGCATAAAAATAAGCAATGGGTGTTTATATGGCTCTCAGGTAGACCAAGTTTAATGATATAAATCCATTTGACTTCCTTTGATAAGCAAAATAAAATTTATTTCACTAGAAACCATTAATGTTGTATAACCCTTCATTCTCGTAAACCCCCACAACTTCTATAATATAGATGTCAAGTGCCTAATTTGCATGCCAAACTTTAGTGACTTGGGGGATATCATACAATTTTTTCTCAGATTGATACAATGATGGAAATACCTACCTTAACCCAAACATCACCATTATCATCAACACAAAATCAATAGCTTGAGCTTTGTCCATGCTTGCATGTGGAGACTCTTTATCTTCATACAAGATGATAATGCCCCCCATTATTTAAGAAGTTTGAGAATTATATGTTTATAGTAATAAAAGGATTTTATTTGATGAAATCTTAGATAAGCTAGTGTGTATCCTCATTTAATGCATCACTAAGAGGTTCTAGTAGATAACCAAGTCTATGAAACAAATACCAAAAGGGTTCATAGATATCGCCCAACATATGATCCATAGGTATGAGCAATTCAACTAGCCTATATTATTTCATTTAGGAGCTGATCACTAAAATTTATAAGCATCACACCTCTCTAAAGTAGACATTCAAATACCAGTTTCTCATCTTCTTACTCTATTTCATGTAATGGAAGTCCTCAAAGGGACAAGTGCACCCTAACATAGATTATTGGTTGGTGTATCAATTTTTAATCTCATATTTACATAAGATCATGAATCCCTAACACATGAGGGAAAATTCAAATCATGGCGGGAGAAGTGTCTAAAATTAATCGTAACACGTCCCTAGGTACCACTAGATGTCATGTATTTTTTTAGGCCAACACATAACTACCTTATAGAAAGCCCACTAAATCACTCATGCATAGACCTCAAATAAGGAAGGAAGCTACAGTCTCTCCAACACTTTAAGAGTGCACATCTAGATGACCATATGCTACGCATGACACATAATTTACCTTTACTTCACCACCACCTAAACATAGATCGATCATGCTTGAGAACAAGAAGGCATAGGTTTCTAGTTTGGAAGTCCAACCAAGTGATTCTCCACCATCACTAAAGGCTTAAGAGGTCAAAGAGCTCACACCCAAGCAACCCATATAAAAATAAAAATAGGACTCAAGTAAAGAAGTAGCTCATACAGTAGAAGAATGAGTAAGGAAGGAGGAGAAGTATTGATAGAAGGAATAATCTTAGCAACAATAGGCAACTCAATAAGTCAAAGAAGTTGAGGATACATAAAAGGCCAAGGACATAGAGGTTGATAGACAAAATTCCATAGATGTGGTTAAGAAGGCCAAAAAATCTATCAATGTAGCCCAAAAAGCCTATAAGGAGTAAGCATAGAAGGAAAAATAAGATAAGCTCACTGATAAAGCTAAGGTAGAGGAAGAATAGAAACAAAAATAGTATGTAGTGGCCCAACTATAGCAGGCCATGGAAACTACAAATCAAGCACAATAGTAAGTAAAATAAGTTTTGAAGAAAAAGGAGGAAGAGGATGAATCCATGTTCCAACAATAGGCATAGTCACATGCACAACAATAAGTACAAGCATAGGCTTAGGATGCATAGGAAAAAGCCAAGGCTATGGCCCTAGTAGAATAGAAGAAAA